>JARBWK010000006.1:79787566-80352506 GCA_030556195.1 Anolis apletophallus | reverse complement strand
CAATAGATTAATGAATTTAGAAGAGGCATGACCTTTAAATTTGGGTTCCACGCTACTTGGGATATAATAAATTAGCAATTGACAAAAATTTCAAAAATCATTATATTCGAGACCCACTAATTAGAATCTGGTATAAATACAGTCAAAAATCCACTCCAAAACCCCACCTGGCTCTCACCGGTGGAGGCATTCCTAATCAGACAACTGAAAGATACCAAATGGTATACCTATAAGGAATTACTATACTGGAACGGACTTAACTACACACTTAAGAGTAAAGAACAACTAACAATGGAAGGAAGGAGATGGGTTGGCTGCCATACTGTCAACTAGTCGAAAAATTCAAACTAGATTCAAAAGAGGGTTCGCATACGATCAGGAAGAGATGGAAGGTCCTCCTTGGACCAGACAAAAATTTAGTTAGAAAAATCTACAGCCAGATAACCCAGACAGCCCCCAAAGTAGAAGACCACATGAAAAAATGGTCACGAAACATTGGCTACAAGATAAAATGGAATACATGGCAAGGAATTTGGAATAAAAATGTAAATCATTCTGTGTGCCACAAGTACAGAGAAAATTGGCTTAAAGTACTTTATAGGTGGTACTTGACTCCCAATAAACTAGCAAAAATATATAAAAATGTAAAATCAGAGTGCTGGAACTGTGGGGCCCGGAGCGGAACCTTCTTCCATCTCTGGTGGCTGTGCCCAAAAGCCCAAAAATACTGGAAAATCATAAGTATAGAACTAAATAAAATCTTCTCCAAACATATAGAGAGAAAACCGGATATGTTCCTGCTAGGAATTACGGATCCAAGCTTCGACACCAACGAAAAGCGCATATTTCTGACCATAACCACCGCAGCCAAACTGGTGTACGCCAGACATTGGAAATCTGTCAGCGAGCCAGGGAAGGATGAATGGCTTTATAAGGTGATTGAATCCGTTCAAATGGAATGGATGACTGAGGAACTTAAAACTATCCAGCAAACCCGATAAAGAAAACCGATTGGTCAATAGTACAAAACTACTTCAAGAGAGCATAAGGTAGAGCTAGAGTTGAATTGGAAATAATGGTCCAAAGCCTTGACAAACCCATGACGGGCTCCACTGATCTATAGGATAACAATTGTAGTGTAAGGGTAGAAGAGACCGGATGACATGCATAAGATGTATATGTGCTAGCAATGCAGATTACTTAAGGGTACCAAATATCATATTCAATTTATATCTCTCTATAGGCATAAGTAGCATTGACACAGGGGGCTGATGAAGATTAAGAACATAACCGCAAGCTGCCAAAGCCATAAGAACTGAAATACCTCCCAGACCCCAAGTATTGTGTTCTTCACTTATCCCCTTCCCCTCTACTATCCCCCCCTCTTTTCTTTCCCTTCCCCTTTCCTCTGTTAACCCCCCCCCTACTATCCCTCCCCCCCCTCTTCCCCTATCCTGGATGTATTGTGATATATGTTTCTTTTAATGCTTGAAACTACAACAAAAATATTTCAACAGTTTATCAACGAGATCTTCAGAGACTTGCTATACAAGGGTGTTCTAGTCTACCTAGATGACGTGTTGATCTACTCGACGTCAGAAGCCGAGCACGTCGAGCTGACTCGAGAAGTCCTCCGTCGGTTGCGGGAGAACCAACTCTTCATCAAGCTCTCCAAATGTGAGTTCCACAGACAAGAACTGGACTATTTGGGGTACCGCATCTCCACGCGAGGCCTGGCCATGGACCCAAATAAGATACGGGATGTGTTAGCATGGGCCCCCCCCCCCAACCCGGCGACAGCTGCAAGGCTTCCTAGGATTCGCCAACTTCTATCGACAGTTCATCCAGAACTTCGCCGAAATGGCGCTCCCCCTGACTGAACTGCTGAAAACTAAGGGCCTGGGGGAGACGAAGAAAGCAAAGTCCCCGAGCGCCAAGTTAAAGTGGACACCGCAGTGCCAGGAAGCCTTCGACAGCCTCAAACGGAGCTTCACCAGTCAGCCGCTGCTGATGCATCCCCAAGCTGACCGCCCGTTCACAGTGCAGTGTGACGCCTCCGAGGCGGCCTATGGAGCGGTACTCCTGCAACGGGATGAGGACGGCACCCTTCGGCCTCACGACTCCACGATGTCCGGCCACTTCGGCCTCACCAAGACCCTGAAGCTGTTAGCGCGTCAGTTCTGGTGGCCGGCGATGCGAAAGGACACTAATGACTACATCTCCGAATGTGACGTCTGCGCGAAGAACAAACCAAAGACAGGCCGGCCCACGGGGTTGTTGCAGCCAGTAGCCGATCCAGCCGAGCCCTGGAGTGAAATCGCCATGGACTTCGTGGTCGACCTCCCACCCAGCGGGGGGTACACCACCATCTGGATGGTGGTGGACCTCTTCTCTAAGCAGGCCCACTTCGTCCCCCTTCGACGGCTCCCCACAGCCCCCGAGTTGGGCTGCCTGTTCACACACCACGTCTTCCGACTCCACGGTTGCCCGCGCCGCGTCGTGAGTGACCATGGGCCGCAGTTCACATCAAAGTTCTGGAAGGCGTTCCTGGCGGGGCTGGGGTCATGGCGGGCCCTGAGCACCGTTTTCCACCCGGAGACGGACGGAGCGACGGAGAGGGTCCAACGAACCCTACAGCAGTACCTCAGGTGCTACTCCACCTATCAACAGGACAACTGGGCTGAGTTGCTGGACGTCGCGGAGTACAGCTACAACAACTCCGTGCATTCCTCGACGGGGGCCTCCCCCTTCCGGGTCGTCTCCGGGCGAGACTTCCCCCCCTTCCCAGCTGCGGCCCCAGCGGCACATTCGGCCGCGCCGCCGACCGACTGGGGTGCCAAGGTAGCTGCCGCTTGGCCGCAGATCCAAGCTGCCCTCCGCCAGGCCCGGGACTCCTACAAACTATACGCCAACAAAAAGAGGGGCCCTCAACCCACATATGCTGTCGGGGACCGCATGTTCCTGTCCACCAAACATCTCAAGTCTACGCAACAGTCCCGCAAGTTTGCTAATAAGTTCGTGGGACCCCTGCGAGTGGTGGAAGTTGTTAACCCCGTGGCGGTTAAGCTGGACCTCCCACACACCTGGCGCAAGGTCCACCCCGTCTTCCATGTGAGCTTGCTCAAGAAGGCGGTGGCCGACCGGAAGTGGTCCGTGTCGGAAGACGCTCCCGTGCCGATCATGGTGGGGCCCCACACTCATTTTGTGATTCGGGAGATTTTGGACTCGCGGCGCCACAAGGGCCGCCTCAGCTACTTAGTAAAATGGACTGCCAAGGACTTCCAACCCGAGTGGGTGCTGGCCCAACACGTGAGAGCCCCGAGACTGCTGAACGCCTTTCATGCTGCCTTCCCTGCCAAGCCGGGATCCTGATTCTCTCACTCCCCTCTGTTCTTCTCTCCCTTGCAGGGGACCACTTTTCGGAGGGGGGCGCTATGTCAGTGCCGCTTGGCCCGTTTGTTGCCCTAACGGACCAAACCCCACGCGCCATCAGATAAGCGCAGCATCTGGCGGGCTTTGAACTGGAACCGTCCTTTGAAGTGCCAGGCACCTTTCCTGAACTTTGATATGCGGAGAGCCGGATGGTCAAGCCAGAGGAAGGAGGGGCCCAGCAGGGGGGCGGGCCGGGGAGGGTTTTGAAGAGACTGTTGCACGGGAAGAAGTTAGTCTATATTTTCTTGCCCTGGATTAAGGACCTATTAAACTACTTGTCCTTCAGCACCGTTTGGAGTGAGCGTGGTTTATTAGACCCCCCTTACCGGAGCTTAGAGAGGGGGAAGTAGGAGAAAGTGGGAAGAAAACTGGCCATCCCTGAAGATGGATCTTGCCAGGGTAAGATGAGTCCCCACTCTTCCAAACACTTTCTCCTGCTTCTCTCCCACCAGTGGGATAACGTCCTTAGGGTTTATCCAGAAATAAACCCCATACCCACACTGAATCCATTGCTACCAATCTTCACAATGCACACTGACCTCAACTTTGCCCTGTGTTAACCAAAGTCATGTGATACTCTGTAGTTTGCAGCAAACTGTAGAGTATTTGTGGTCCTGATGGCCATCAGGACAACTGGAATGGGTCTGTTTCAGCCTGATCCGTGGTTCATATACACACTGCTTCTATCACCCTTTGCTGATCAGTGCAGTGGCGATTATTTCTGGTATTTCTACCTCGTCACTTCTCTACCCCCGACTCAGGATGGCTACATCTTATTGCTGCCACCACCCCTCATAGGCCATAGAGTTCCCTGTGAGCACAAAGCCATCTGCAGATGTCAGAATGGGACGGCTGTGAGATCAGCAAAGAGGAGGACGAGGGGTCGGCCCAGCAGGGCTAATGTGGTCTTGGGCCCTGTTGGAACAGCTGGATACCAATGCGGTGTCACAGAAGGTGTGAGTGACTACCTTAATAGTCAGCCCAAATAAAATGGTCAGTGTAGAAGGTGCCTTACTCTACCAGCTTTTATTATTTCAACAATCTATGGTTCTACAGAATTCTGTTGAATACTGATATTCCCGATTAACATGGTTATTTCTTTAAACTCCCCAAAATGTGTCACTTTTGTGTGGCCAGGCCCAGATTAACACCTTTTTGTGCCCTAGGCCACACTTTAGAATTACGCCCCCTTTAGGCCAACCTCTACCGCACCCCCGGGAAAGGGCCGGGCCCCCTCCTTATCCAGCAGGCAGCAAAGCAGGAAAGCCAAGGCCAGCAGGAGGCTCCGGCAGGTGCTTACCATAGCCAGGCAGAAGGAGGAGTGTCCCGGGCAGCCAAGAACCAGGGGTTGGGCCGGGACAGGAGAGCCGAGGTGAAGCAAGCAGGCGGGTGAGTGTCCTCCATCCCTGTGTCGAGCTGTCTGTCTGTGCCTGGCCAGTGTGCCAGGAAGGCAGAAGAGTCCTGCCTGGCAGGGCAAAGGGCAAGCCATGCCCACAGCCAGCCCCCCCGACGGAGAACCTGTCCCCCCCATGTGGACCCTGATCCTTGACTCCGACCCTCGCTCAGCCCAAGTCTTCTGGAGGAGCCTCCTCCCTCCCTGCCTGCCTGATGGTTGCAAAGGTCCTGGGCTGCCCCCCCCTGAAGATGTGCCCTCAAGGGTGGAGGCTCACCATGGGGGCGGGTCTGTTGCCAAATGAGAGTGAAAGGGGCCCCCTCCCTCCCTCTCTCCCTCCTTCCCACAAAAGCCACGTTTCAGCAGCTGAACCCACTCTCCCCACCCATGTTTTGATAATAGAAGCCACAAGGAAGGACTAGCTGACATGGGCAACTCACCAGCCCCGGAGGAGACTCCGGCAAGAAAGACTCTCCCCCCAGGACTGCCTCCCCTTGCAACCCATTCAGAACACACACACTCATAAGGGTCATTATTTGCACAAAAGGAGAGAGTTCCCCTGGGGAACAATAGCTCTCTCTCTCACACACACACACACACAGTCAGGAAACTCTTTCTTTCCCCCTCCCTCCCTCCCAAGAAGCAGAGCCCCCCACCTGGCCTCCTTCTCCTTCCCAGCCAAGGGAGCAGCCAAGGGCCCCAGGGACAGCCTCCCCAGGAAAGATGGAGGGAGGGGGCCAGCCAGGCTGGGGCACCCGCCCACACACCATTCGCTCCCTCCCTCCGCAAAGGAGGCCATGTCCGGAAGAGAGGGAGGGAGGGAGATCCTCGGGATTGGATCCGGGGACAGAGCCAGGCACCTTCCCCACAACCAACACACCCAACTCCCCCTTGGCATTCGCAAGCTCCGAGAGTTGGGTGAGACCCCAGGGGCCGGCAACGGCGTTTTTGTTTCAACATTTTTTTGGTCCGTGATCCGCGCCCCCCCCCCCGGCTTACGCCCCTAGGTCATGGCCTAGGTTGGCCTTATGGGTAGTCTGGGCCTGTGTGTGACCCTCTGCAATCTGAACCCCTGTGGTTTATAGTGTTCTCTACCAACTTGTTTCACTGTCCCTTTCATAAATTATGATATGACTTTAAAAAACTGCAGGAGCTTCTAAGCCTGTGAACAAAAACATATCTGTTGAGAACCTGATTAATGTGCTTGACAGTTAATCAAATGCTTGAACAACATTTCTCTAAGCCTGGAAGGGACGATGTAATTTCAACAGCTGAGATTTCATAGCTTTCCCACTTGCCTGAGGCAATGCGTAGGCAGCACAGTGATTGCCTTTTCAAATGAAGTGCTGCCTTCACCTTTTGTTTTGGTAGCACGATTGCCCCTTATGCCATCCATTTTCCATGTTAACAAACAAAACCAATGATAAATATAACCCACACTAAACATTGCAAAGACACATCCAGGTTTGCCCTATTGTATATTCATATGAGTTCTGTATTAGGCTCTAGAGCAGAAATTGTTCATTCCAAATCATTTGCTGTTGCTTTGGAGTGATTTTTGCTGCTATGGTGATCAATTTTTAATTACTCTTTCTGACAGTGTAATAATATGGTGATTCGTTTTCCTGACAGGAAACGGGAAGATCATTATGCGGCATGAATTATTCAGTAAAGTGAAATTCTTGTTGACAAGAATAGTAATAGATATAGCATTTTTCTCACTCAAAGGGATTTTGTTGAGACCCCAAACTGGGGGATGCTATGACTCCAAGGGGTCTTTCGCAGACTCTGTCAGTTTGAAAGCACTTCAGATACATTTTGAAAAACAGATTTGAAAACTTTGCAAGTTGGAGTGGAATGATAGTTCTTGAAACTTTTTTTCCTTTTTCAAATATATCTTTTGAATAGGCATTTTTGTGTACACTTTCTATGAGTTGTGGTAGCCTTCACATATTATACTCATATATAGTAAGTACATAAATAAACAAATCCCACAGAGCAGGTGTGGAGAATTTTAGCCCCTGGGGCCAAATCCATCTCTCTGACCTTTCCAGGATTACCGCACTCATTCCCTTATATCCATTTTAGTTCCATGGTGATTTATTTATTTTTCATGTCAGACGTGAATTGAGAATACAATTATAATGTATAGAAAAACCACAAAGTCAAAAACTTGGCATTATACTGAATTTCCTTTGACCAGAAGCTGGCCACTTCGAGTGCCTCTGATGTCGCTGTAAGAAGGTCCTCCATTGTGCATGTGGCAGGGCTCAGATGGCATGGTAGTAAGTGGTCTGGTTTGCTCTTCTCTGCACTTGCATCTCATGAACTCCATTTTGTAGGCCCATTTCTTAAGGTTAGCTCTGCATCTTTTGGTGCCAGAACACAGTCTGTTCAGTACCTTCCAAGTCACCCAGTCCTCTGTGTGCCCAGGGGGGTGTTTTTCATTTGGTATCAGCCACTGATTGAGTTCCATAGCGATAGGCAAAGAATATCATATCTTTCTCCATCCTGAAAGTCTCTGTCCAATATCTAGTGGATGCTGGTAGCTCCTATGTGGATGGGGGGCTGAATCCACTGTGGGCTTTAGTCTGAACTTTAAGCTATCCAGGACTCTGAACCAATTAGAAAGACACCATGAATCGCTTCTTCAAAATTTCAACTGAAATCCAAAATGCACATACCAACCTGCTCACATGGAAATCACTGCCACTATCTAATCAATTAAAAGTTTTACTGTTTGGTCTCTCATCAAAAATAAAGCCTTACTGTTCATTAGATGCAAAGATGAAGTACTTGGCCACATAATGAAAAGACAGGAAAGCTTGGAGAAGATAATGATGCTGGGGAAAATGGAAGGATAAAGGAAGAGGGGCAGACCAAGGGCAAGATGGATGGATGATATCCTTGAAGTGACTGGCTTGACCTTGAAGGAGCTGGGGGATGGCCACAACTGACAGGGAGCTTTGGCATGGGCTGGTCCATGAAGTCACGAAGAATCGGAAGTGACTGAATGACTAAACAACAAACAAAACATGATAAGGATCTATGTAACAATTGGTACAATGGAAATTGGGCAGCAGTGCTGTCTAGAGATGGTATTCCTCAGTGATGGCCACAATAGATCCCAAGCCTTGAATCCTAGGCAGAATTTTCATACTGACTGACTCATATTGCTTAGTCTCTATATACAATACATCTCCCTAATCTATTGGGGGGGGGGGGAGTATGTTTTGTAGTCTGCACATTTTAGTCTTGTTGTTGTTGTTGTTGTTGTTAAGCTTGGTTCATTAAGTGTAACACAGTGGTTTGGTAGTTTGTTAGGTAGCATGTTTGTATTATTCCGTAAGTGTTTTATATATATTATACAATTGTTATTTCTGTGTTTCTGCTTGGCCTACATGATAAATGATAAGAGAAAAGGTCTGAAACATTTTAAAAACAAAACAAAACTATAATTTCCAGAATCCTGTAATGTCAATCATGGCTGGGAAATTCTAGCATCTATAAGTCAAAAATTTAACATTTCTAAATTCAGATAAAGAGACAAGGTACTTAGAACAGCTAGCAGGTGGATAGGCAGGCCTGACAGGCTATCTTACATTAACAGCATTTTATGGTTTCTGATTAAAATAAAAAATAACATTCCAGATACAATCCTGTGCAGTTTTGTGGAGAAAGATTCACTGAATATATTGTTGAAGGTTTTCACTGAATACTCGTGGTAACTACTGGGTACCAATGCATTGTGCTAGAATACTATGCCTGCATATAAAAAACTGTGCTTGTTTGCTAGCTTTATATTTAGCTGTGTCCCTATGCGGGAGGTCAAAAATCATGTCACATAATATGCATGAGTGAATTTTAAAAACACACTGTGGAAACCAGTGACCTTTTGAATAACCTTTTCTAAAATCTCAATTGTAGTTTAAAATTGTGCTGCAGAGAAAAAGATGCACGTCTAAATTGAAATGTTCCCTCATTGTTGAAAATTATGTTCTCTTTTAGTTTATTAAATATTACATAATATGTATTCTCTGGGAAAGGAAAATTTAGTGTGGCACTACTTCTGTTTCTTACAGCATACAAGTAAGATATTGCAAATATTCGACAATCCAAGTCTGTGCAAGTAGTTATTAAGTCATGGCCACTCTTCTTAATTTTCATGTTACAAGCCTCCTTGTTTTTAATTTGCTGAAAATTACTTTTTGTCCCATTCAAGATTGTACTAGCTAGAAATGAAGAAAACTTCAATATAAAATAATATAATATGTGCACACTTCAAGTAATGTGTGTCTGCCAGATTGTGTACTCGAGCATTGTAAGAGCAGCTGAAAACTGGAATAACAGAGGATTAATTTGGACAGTTGGAGTATATGAAAATGGATCACATGGAGACGTGGCACTGGCACAAAGAAGTCATGCATAAGATTAAAGGATGTAGCCTGGTGCATGAGGCCTTATGTGCAATCCCATTATTACTAACAGGAGCATCATACATGCATGCATTAGGCCTAGGGCTAACAGTACTCAGCAGAAGATAAAGCATTCTGGATCCACTTCATCTCTTTTCCAGAGTCAAGGAGGAGCCCAGAGGTGTCTGTCAATAAGCCTGAAGAATCTGTACCCCATAATCCACTTGAAATCTGCCAGTACCTCCAATATTGTCAAGCTCCTATTTTGAAAACCCAATGTTCCCATTATGTGGAACCGATAGCATTTTGATGATAGATGCCCCTGCACATAGCTTAAGATATTGCTTATGAGGTTCTCTGCAAGCAGTCCTTGAGAAGTCGTATGTGATTGGTATCCAAACATACAACATTTCAAATGTTATGAATGGATCAGAAAAGAGGTTTTCCCGCAAAGTTTCAGTAGTGTTGGGGAGACTGTACAAAATGCAGCATTGTATGTTCTAAAGCTATTTGCATTTCTGGTTTAGTGCCACAGTGCTCATATTGTAACATGAAGTAGCTGAAAAGTCCCTAAACCGTTTACAGACTGAATATCCTTTTATTTGACATTCTTGAGAGCAGAGATATTTGGGATTTTGGAATTTTCAGAAGGGGTTTTTTGAATAGCTATATTTGCATATTAAGTATGTGTTAGGGTAACTTGGAGATGGGACCCAAGTATAAAAATGCAATTAACTTATGTTTCATATATGCCTTATATACATAGCTTGCAGATAATTGTATATGATATTTTGAACAATTTTGTGCATGAAACAAAGTGTGTGTGAATTGCACCATCAGAAAGTAAAGGTGTCACTATCTCAGCCACTCATGTGACCAGTTTCAGTTTCTGGAATATTTTGGACTTCTGGATAAGGAATGCACAGTCTGTAATATAATTTAGTATGGTGGGTGGGGTTGGAAAGCAAATTTTGATCGTTCAGACAGTGTACATTATTTCTGAGGCCTAGATGGCACTATATGTTCATTGATAAATAAAAGAAAATGCAGCATGGCCACATTCAGACAATCTAATTTTTCAGAATTGGTAAATACTTCCATTTATTTCATTTTCTTGTGTACTGGAAACTCACAGCACTCTGTTGTATTTAATAGATAAACACTATAAATTGCAGTCATTTATTCAATGGAAAAGCCATCAGAAGTTCAGGGCTGAATCAATATAAAGAATCATGGTCAAATGAATGGAGTGGCAATGTGCGTATGTGATACACTTAGACTTATATGAAACCAGGTAGGTTATAAAGGGGGACACAACCAAAGGTTTTCTCTGGCTCCATTTTTTTCTCCTTCATGAATCCTCTCTATTTGTCAACGTTTTCTTATTCACAATTGCAGGTGCATAGATGATAGTCACACAGAATTACAAATTCAACCAGGGCCGTAGCCAGGATTTTGATTCGGGGAGGGCTGAGTTTGATTCAGGAGGGACTGAGTCTGAGTAAGAGAGGGACTACCCTACCAAACCTTTTGTATTGTTATCCCAATAACCCCATGAATGTGGGATATAATGAGCATGGTGATCAGATCGTGATATGAATAAACATAACAGTTTAAATAATGTACCAGTAAGGGCTTCTTGCGGACCACCCTGAGAATTGGGGGGGGGGGGGCTGAAGCCCCCTAAGCCCCCCCCCCCGGCTACATGCCTGTATTCAACTGATATAGACAGTGTGTATACACTCTAACATTTCACAGAAAAAAACTGACACATTTGTAGCCAAGCAACGTGAGAGTGATGTCAAGGTGGCAAAAGATATTAATGAGGAAGAACACGTAGGCTAGGAGAGGCTGCAGCAGTTTGCTTTTGCTTGAGCCGACTGAGAAGTACAAGATTCTGCCCCCTCCTCTCCCCCACTTTTTGCAGTTAACCGAGTACACACTATTTCTGCACTTTGAATTTATGACCTCATCAGACGAGGGCGAAATCAACATGTGCCAGTTCACCTTCTCCTTTACAATGGAGCCTGCCAGCTCCCATTCCACAATGCACTTCTGGCAGGGCTCCATCATAAAGGATAAGGTGAACTAGCTCATGCCATGGTGGCAGCAACACAAAAGGCATCCTGTGTTGTCTTGGATCAATGGGAGAAAGTTGGGTGCTGAATGCTTTCCCCTGTGGGATGAGGATGTGGGTGAGTCAGGCAATGTGGGGTGTTGGATGATAGGTTCCCCACACTCCCTGGTGGGCACTGCTGGAATAGCCACAATCTGTGGCTATTCTGGTGGCAAATGTGAAGAAGTCCTTAGTTTACAGCAATTGGAGTACACAGAGGACAAAGGAGAGAATTGGGAAGAGGAGAGGAAAATGGATACATTTTAAAAGCAGTTGAAAAAAACCTGGGACTGTCTGTAGTAGTTGGGAGGCATGGCTGTTGTGTGATCAATGCACTTTCCTAAAACTTGGCATGCTTGTGTACATTTACGGGGCAAAGGAAATAAAGTAACCCACAATCTCTGCCTTTGCCCATTCATCTTCCTCAGTGCCTCTACTGTAAGAATGGATTCTGCTTCCTTTCCCTTTCCACATCTGCATATCAGACAGATCTCTCTACCAGCCAGCAAAATGAACCTGAAGCCCCTACCACAATAAGTAAGAAAGGCAAATTACCTGACAAAAGTGGTGGGCCGAGCATGGCTCATGTGCTTGAGAGTTGGACTCGATGGTATTCCATGTAACCAGACTAAGGGCACTTCTACACTGACCACTTAGGTCAGATGAGCCTAGTATCTATTTCCTTGATGGCCAAATGCCAAACAGTGCTGATCCAGAGTGAAACAGGGCAAGGCTGCCTGAATGCTCTGTTTTGGCCAAAGTCAGAGGACAGCCTGCATTCTGGTCAGACTTTGGACCTGCCTGAACAGTTGAGCCAGCTCTGCAATGGAACCAGATGCAACGGCAAATCATTCTTGTGGATGTAAGATAAAAAACAAAATTGGCTCAAAAATGTAAAGCACATTGTGGACACCCTGCCCTGCTAAATCTATAAAGAATCTCAAATCAACATGGCTGTGGAGCAGGGGGCTAATTGATTCCCTGGGAGGGAAAATTGACTACTTCCCTCCCCTTTTTTCACCTCTTACACCTCTGGTGCACTTATGTGCATCTCTTCTGGGAATGGGGGGGGGGGACCCTGCAAAGTGGTTTGAGACCAGGTTCCATGATTAATGTAATCATCTTTTCCTGTTCATTACTATGATAGGATTGTGGGAGTTGTTGCTGGAAGGGTACACAACAGCAGCAGTATGACATAGGGGAGACTGGTTCATGATGGGTTTCAAGTCCCAGTGAAGATTACAACCTGGATTTTCACAAGAAGGTGGTGGCATGATAGCCATATTTGGTCCAAGTGGCCAGATACTTGTCAAAGGACATTTAATAGAATATCAAGTTTTTAAACTTTGTGTTTTCTCAAATACATTGGCTGCCTCCTGATACGATAGATAGATAGATAGATGATAGATAGATAGATAAATAAATATGAAAGATTAAACCAGCCTGGTTTTGTTTTGTTTTTGCTGCTCCAGAAGGACAAGAAGTAATGGGTTAAAACTACAGTAAAAGAGCTGTTCTGCAGTGAAATAAAATGCCTCAGAGGATGACAGAGTTCCCTCCTTTGGACATTTTTAAATATTTGCTGGAAGTGCTTTGATGGCAGGGGTTTGAACCGAATGGCCGTTGCAACCTTCCAACACCAATTCTAAGTCTTTGAATACTTTTAATGTTTTTTTTTTAAAAAAATCTTGTGTTTTGATAGGTATTATTTCTGGTGCAATCTTAGTTATTTTGGGAGAACAGCTGTCTCATTTTGGAAGCATTAAGATTGAATTTTGCCCCCACATCCAGTTTTTCATCATATGCAGCCAAACATTTTAGAAGCCTTGTGAGCCGACTCACAGCAGGAGTTTCCTTTCATACTAGCAATGGTTTATACTTAATAAAAGATGCTGGAGTGCAGACAAGGTCTGGGAACAAAACAAAGTAGAATAGCCCAGTGAAGATTTATGGGAGTTGAAGGCCAAAACCCCTAGGAGAAACTGGAAAGGGGTGGGGCATCTATGCTTCTAACTTCAGTGTGTAAAGGCACAATCCAGAACTCTGTTCCAATTGAATTCAATCGGAAGCATTTTTTAAAAATAAAAATCAGTCTTGGAGGAAAGGTCCCACAAACTAGAGATATGTATAGAATGTCCCCAGAGTCATGTGTATGTGGAAATTTGAAGTCTTTGGGAATTCTGATTATGGATTATGAATTGATCTGATTGTGGAGTCCTGAATTCATAAACAAAAATACAGTTCCATTATTTAATAGTTTAGTTTTGGTGTGGGAGTTGATTTCCTGAATGCTGCAATGCAAAAAGTATATTGGATTATGCTCACATCCTGTTTGATGGAAAAGTCCGAGCTTTTGTTCCTGTTCTACCAGATAAAACAAGCCAATTTAGGAAAAGATATAAAAAGTCTCTGCTCATACAGGGTGTTGACAGTCCATCCCATCTGATCATGGAAACTAGGGAGGGTCAGCTTTGGTTAGCACTTGAATGGAAGACTTACAAGGAATACCAGGAGCTGTAGACTACATTTCAGAGGAAGGAACTGGCATAACACTGCTGAGTATACACAGAAAACTCTGCTAAATTCACATGGTCGCCATGATTGAACAGGTAACATGAAAACACATGCACACACATTGTTTTAAGTATTAGTAACACTGATAACATACCAACTGTATTTTATTGTTTATAAACATCTACTTAAAAAAAAGATACACATAGACATGTGGATTATGAGACTAAATTTATTTAAAATACATACTTAAACATTTAATTATGTGAACTTTTCTGTAGTTTTTTAAAAAATGAGTGGTTTTTTAAAAAAAATGAGTGGTTTTTAAAAAAAGATATAGGGTGCTACAGTATGACCCCATATCTTTTTTATAAATAATTTTTATTAGGTTTTGATTACACAATAGGTTAAAAAGAAAGGAGAAGTGGGAGGGGAATGGGAAAGGGTTGAAAGGGCTGGAAAGGGTTTGGTGGAAATGGGGTAGGGACGTAAAAAGGGGGTGGGATAGAAGGGTGAGAGGGGGGTTGGTAAGGTATATTGTATGTTTGACTTCCAATCTTCTTCATAACGGATGTCGATAATCATAGGTTCTTCAGAATTTCTCAATTGGTCAGCTGACCCTTTCCCTCAAATTTCCATAAGAGCATTTTATTTTAAAGTTCTTCTTATGCCTAACCATTTCAGGTTTTTTGAATTATAGAGTTATTTGCTGGTATCCAGTCTATTTTTTTTTAATATTTTTGGAATCTGCTTTAGGCTCAGTAGTTAGATTAATTTGTCCATGTTCATAATGACTAAAATCTTCATTAGCCATTTCTTGTATTAGGATTTCCTTTATTCTCCAGAGTCTCTTCTGGAGATTCTTCCCTTGGTCTCTTACTTCCTGATTTTGTCTGTGTTGTGAATCAGCCTTTATTTGTGCTTCAGGATCATGCTGTTTCTGATGTGGGGAATGATGAGTTGTTTCAGGATCCTGATGCTTCTGATGTGGGCAATGACGTGGGAAATGATGATGCCGAGGCTGGGGTGCAAAATGAAGATAGTTTGATCAATTATTTTCTTATAGACCCTGAAAAAGAGGCCTCGGTGCAAAGGGCAGTTTCTCTTGGGAGTATTCCTGCTGGGCAGAGTGATTGTGGTTTACTCCCATTCTCTGTGAGTTCTCAAGACCTGGGCCTGGACGACAATCTGACACTTGGGAATGTTAGCGAGCAGCCAGATAAGGAATTGTTGAAAAATAGGCAGTTGGAGCTTAGCCAAAGACGACAGCAAACTCAAAGGTTACGTCACTCTGAAAGACTTTGTCAGATAAGAGTCAAAGGAAGGGGAAACGAAACTAGTTTCTGGGCTTTGATATAAAGTTTGTTTTTAGAAAAGATCCTAAAGTATGACCTTATATCTGTGGGGGCTATGTTTCAACACACACACACCCCTTTGAAATCTGCAGCCACAAATAATAGTGAATCCTATGTTTTCACTGTAGTTGAACTAGAAGCATGCATAGAAAAGTACCAGAATGAAGAAGCCCAGAAACACTTCCAGGGAGGATATTTTCTTTTGGAGCATGGGCAAGTGCAACTATGGAGATGGAATCCATAGATAATAAGGTTATGCTGTACATGCAAAAGCAGTACCGTGTTTACCCATCCCTAGGAAAGGCCTGTTTTTCTTCATGCCATAGCTTTACACAACACACACAGTTTGTAATAACTGATCAGATAAGTGTTCAAATCAGGATGTAACAAGAGGAGGTCATCACATCTGCTTGGCAAAAAACATATGAAGAACATTTACTATATTTATTTTTTCATTGCTGTCAAAAGGTCTTCCCTGAATGAACTGGTTAGAAGAGCAAAAAAAAAAGCACTCCGTATACCTATATTTTTAAATTGTTCTAATGAGTAAGATTTTAGCAAGGATAGTCAGGGGAAGTCCACTCTTGGGAACATTTCTTTGGGGGGAAAACATTTCATATTTTGAATCATCAGCAGTATGCTAATGCATACTATTTTAGTTTTTCCTCATCCAACATACTGTATATGGAGATTCACAAATTTTACACCAAGTAATAGTAGAATAGAAAGAAGAGATGAAAATTGTTTGAATGGCACCTTTAAGACCAATTCATTCCAGCAAAGCTTTTGTAGACTATCATCCACTTCTTCAAATGCCACATATTAGAAATCAAACTGTACTTCTATAAGGCTTGTGCTTGAAATTATTATGGCAATTATGAAGATACCCAAAGCTAGGAAGGACCACTCATAAAGAAGACCCTGAATGATGAATAGAACCAAAATCATGCTTCATTGGACTACAGCTAATATTATTTGTTTCAGTTATTCTATACACATATTGGTGATGCTTTCCCATGAAGGCAAGTCTGAAATAGATTCAAAAATTTAGGTCAGACTTACCATGAAATGATCCAAGGCAGTTATTTCAGGCAGGCAATTGTAAAAGCTTTCTTTTCTTATGTGAGGTGTCTTATTTGAGCTTCATGTCCCATTAAAATGTGTTACTAAACTTTTCTGACCTAACATTTTAGTTAAGTATTTATTTATTTATTTATTATTTATGTTTATTATTTGATCTTGTATGCTTCCACCCCCGAGGGCTCAGAGTGGCTCACAATCCACATAAAGACATAAAACAGAATAAAACATCCAATTAAACTAAAAACAAAGTTACAAGTTTCAACAGTCAAATGCCAACTGAAAGAGATGGGTCTTACAGGCCCTGCGAAAGGATGACAAATCTCGCAATGCACGAACTTCGGTTGGCAAAGTGTTCCAAATAGATGGCGCCACCACAGAAAAAGCTCTGCGCCGAGTGTATGTTAAGTAGATGGATTTAAAACAAGGCACATTGAGAAGGTTCAGATCTTCAGAGCGAAGTGAATACAGTAAATCTGTCGTAGGCATTTTTTAATTTAAAAAAGCAGTTTTTCACTGCATCAGAAAAAAACAAGGCATGAAATCCATGTGAGACCAGACAGTGTTCCATGGTTGTATTCATGGTTGTATTCATTTCCATCACATTGTCACCATATCCATCATCATCGTTGCCATAATCCTTTATTTGTAAAACACTATCAGTGTACATGGCTCTTTGCAGGAACACTTTACAATTGTTAATTTGACCATTCCCTGCCCCCAGGCTTAGAATCGTATAAGACATAGCGCATAAGGAAAAGGAGATGGCAATGGAGGAGGGGAGCACATGCTGGTTGTTATTCTTTCCTTCTAAGACCAGAGCCCTGGCAGCTGAGTTCGAGAGTGGGACTTTCATCTCCTTGGGATCTAGGCATGCCAGTGCTGAGCCCCACTCTTCATCTCTCCCCTTCAGCTGGCAGGGAGGAGCTTTCATCTGCTTCTGGCTCTGGGCATGATGGAGCAGTGCCTGCCTCTTCTCTCTCCCTTTGAGGCCAAAGCAGTGGCAGTTGGGATGGAGAAAATGTCTACATATCATCTGCTTCTGGTTAAGGCATGATGGAGCTGTGCCTCCTCTTCTTCAGCACATCCTAAACTTTCACCTCATTCTTGCAAGGGGGGAAGGAATCATGCAGCTCTTCAGATTTGGTTGGATTGCAGGAGCAAGCATTCCTGACTATGTTGGCTGTGAATGCTGGGAGGTGCAGTTCAACTCCATCTGAAGAGCCACGTATCCCAATTCTAATGTAGGCAGATGAACATATGACAATAATGTTAAACATATAAAGAAAATAAATGAAGGTATCAGTGGTTCTACAAACATGACTCATATTTTATATGTGAAAACTATTGGCTACAATTTGGGGTTTTGAAGAGTTTACCTTGACATCTTTAGCATTCTTCTGTCCTTTTCATATTGAAATCCAGGATGAACACAGTAGTCTTGAAAAAAGACACTCTACAAGGAGAGTTTACAACAACAATGGTTTATTATATGTCTGGGATTTGAAACAGATTTTAGTATGTTTAAAATTATTCTCAAGATGAAAAACACTTTTCCTAGACTGAACTTTTCATATTTAATCTAGTAGTCATTTTAGTTCAGGATCAAACTAGGAAAAGAACTATGTTTTTGTTTTGTTTTTAAAAATACTAAAATAAAATTAGGAGACTGTTTTTCTGCTTCACCTGAAATATCCTGCTGTTGCCTTTTGCTTATAAAGAGGGTTTTTTTAAAAAAAGGAAGAAAAGGAAGACCAGTGATCAATGAAATGAAGGGGATATATTTAAGGCATATATATTTAGAACCTTTCAGGTTTCAATACCATTTCTTGTGTATGTGTACCTTCAAGTTGTGTGTGCGTGTGTCGTGATTTCATCAATTTCATAAAGTTACAGCAAATAAAAAAACCCAACTAAAGCTAAATTGAAGATCACTGTTGAGGAAGGGAGATTTATCAAATAGAGTTTTTCTGTATCTCTTTACCTATTGTCTACTGTTAATTAAAGTTGTTCTATAGCCAATCGGATAATGTTTGAGAACTGAACAATACATTTTCTGGGGTATGAACTGGAGGTCCAAGACCTTTTGTAGCACAAAGAATATACTTGTGAATTTAAACAGAGATGTGAAAATTCACAAACAGAGGGATTTCAACTTCCTATGTGACGTGCTATCTGTGAAACTATCTCCCCCGGACTTCTTTGTGTGCAGACACATGGAAGTGACAGCTAGTGGGAGGACAAGCCACCAACACTAATGACTAGAGACAATGGAAGATAGTAAACTGATATTGCTGGCAGAATGTCCAGGCCCAAAATTATATGAGTAACTGGTAACTGTCTATGGCACAGCTGCCAGATTCAAGAACACTAGTTGAAGTCTCAGGAAATTGTTGTGCTTCCGTAGGTATCTGTTATAGGAAACAATTCTATAAACTGTAGGGGATGTCTTTTTGTATTTTATTTTGCATGTCAAGTATCTTTACAGCCTGGTCACAATTGAAGGACTCCTGAAAGATGCCCATTCCACATGTACTGAAAGACTTCCAATGAAGGAGTATCCACTGTCCTTCTGAGGCCATTGAGCAGCTCTTACAGTCAAGATGTTCTTCCTCTAATGGAACTTTCACTGTGGCAAATGGATAACTGCTACTTTCTCCATAGCAGCAGTTTGGAGACAAGTTCCAGTTCTCAAGTGGTGTTTTTGCTTCCTGTATAAGAGATAATTGGGGAATGTGGCAGGGGGAGACCCACAGGACAAAGCCATCAACTATTTTTGCTATATGTGAGACATAAGGAACACTAAGGATACATCAGATGGTTTTTGGGCTCCGTTTCCATGTCCTTAGGAAACAGAGACCATCACATGATGTAAGGGTGTTGTTGAGTCACAACATCCTCCTACCTAAAGGTTTATGAACAATAAGGAGCCTTCAAGCAAGAAATAAAATTTTTCCTTTATTTTAAAAACATTTTCCACTTTTCCAAAGTTCCGCTATGTCAAAGCTGCTGGAGGTTCTGGCAGGAGCAACTGTACCCCAAACTCTATCAAAGTTGAACTCTTTAATAAAGGTATAAAATTGATATTTTCTGTGTAACTTGTCTTGATTTTAATTTTGAATGTATAAACATGTATCAAATGTGTCCTGAAGGCAGCTGCATCCCTGTGCCCCCCATTTGCATAAGCTCCTGGGAACTGAGATTGTTCTTCAATTAAAGAAAGGTTCCTCCAGCTATTTCCCAAGCCAGATAATATCAAACCCTGTATGTATGTATGTGAGACAGATGATCCTTTTTGTCACTAAGGCCCCTTCTACATTGCCAAATATAAACCAGATTATCTGCTTTGAACTAGATTATATGGCAGTGTAGCCTCATATAATCCAGTTTAAAGCAGATAATGTGAATTGTCTGCTTGGATAAATCTGGAATATACTGTATAACAGTGTAGAAGGGGCCTAAAATGATTTTAAGATGTTCTTCGGTTTAACTAAGGCTGACGGCTGCCATTCCAATAGAAGAGAAGGCTAAACAAATATGAATACATTAGTCTTCTGAATAGGCAGCCCAGTCCCTGGTTATTTGATATTGTCACCTCTTGTTCTTTAGGTTTTGTATCTTTGTCTCTACAGAACTGGACACTTAAGTCAATCAAGGAATCATCTGCATACCCATGTCATCATTTTACCCAGTTTTGTGTCTACAACAGACTGGACCTTTGAACAGACTAACAATCAGCTGTTTATCCCACCACAGGAGTTGCCTCCCCCTGTCAGTGACATCAGGAAAAAAAACAACCCATCCCTCCATGGAAGATGACTTGAGTGAAGGAAGGAGGAGCGCCCGGCACAAGCGATTTTCTGTAGTATTTTAAAAATGGGGGGGGGGTCCCGATCTGGTGCCCCCCCCCCCCCATGGCTGCGTCCCTAGAATGAAGTAAAACTGGAAATCTCGCCAATGCGAGATATTTGTAAATGGGAACTTTACAAATATCTCGCATTGGCAAGATTTCCAGTTTCACTACCTTCTGGGTCTAATATTCATATTTTCTAAATCTTTTTGGGACCATTATACTTGGACTACCTTCCTTGGACTCCTTGCTTCCCAGTGGTATGAATTTAATATCATTGCATTTTGCCATTATAATTAATTAATTGTTTATGGTGAGTGTTTGTGCCTCCTTGTCTTTTTTCCCTCTTATGGCAGAAGGAGGTTGGACTGGATGGCCCTTGGAGGTATCCTCCTACTCTAGGAACCTGTTGTTGTTGTTGTTGTTAGCAGAGGCTGAATGAATATTATCATCATCATTATTATTATGAATAAATTCAGGGGCTTATTATACTCACATTTAGTTGAATTCAGTCTTAAAATATATTATATGGTTCTCACTGAAATAAATTTCCAAATATTTTGCTTTTATGGCTCTCTAAGTCAAAAAGGTTCCTGACCCCTGATATAATGAATCACAAATGATACAAATGTTCACATTTTGTTAACCATTGTTTTGTAAAATTTTAGTGAATAAATGTCATTTTTCCTATGACAACCTCTCTTTTTCATTGTTCATAACATATACTCTTATCAGTCTTATTAATATATCAAAACCACAATGTAGTGCCTTTTTTATTATTATTAAAGAAATTCAATTGATATTATGTAGAATGTAGTTCAGCCTTTAGGTGCGGCCCTCCATAATATTTTTTGGCTCTCGCGTGGCCCCTTGGAAAAAATAATTGCCCACCCCTGATCCAATGGCTCATGTTCTAGTTTCTGGAGCAGCAGAAAACAAGCTGCAAAATGACAACCCTGGCTTTGTTCGTCTCTCCTTAACTTCTACTAAATTGTTTATCATTTCTACTAAATTGTTTGTGATGCTGGACACACTTATTTTAATTTCCTCTCTGTTGCCTTTGTGAAAACAGGTGTAGAGGCCTTTGAAGCACTGGACAGGAGATGATGGTACTTCTGTCAAATGCTCTTCTGGAAATGACATCCATATTTCTCCAGTGCTTTCTCCTATGCTTTACCTTCACTCATCGTCGTAATAGTACTCTTTGTATGTTGTCCCAAAAGGGTTGACAAGACTCATAGATCAAATTGTGGGGTTACTTCTGTTCAGTTAAACATTGAATTAAACATATTTGACACTGAACATCCAGTGTTTGTCTTTAGATGTTAATTTTCATGTGTTGAGTTATTCTTCTTCCCAAATTCTCATGAGCTATAGGTCAGTAAGGCTGCTGATAGACTCAAGGCCACTATAACTGTTTTAAATTATGAGTAATAATAATGTATTATTCATTTATTTCAAACATTTTGTACCCCATCCTTCTCAACCCACGAGGGGGGACTCAGGGACTTATATTAAACATTAAATATAAATAGGCTGTTAAAACATTATTAACAATAATATAACTGCATCCAAATTTGATTCCACATTCAGAGACTTAGTCCAAAGCCTGTCCATTATCAGTTCACATACATCAACTGCAATTGCTGCTAAACTTGCTGTCGAAATGCCTGGTCTCACAACCACGATTTAAGCTTTTCCCTGAAGGAAAGGAGAGATGGCACTTACCTAATTTCACTGGGGAGTGAGTTCCACAGACAAGGGGCCACCACCGAGAAGGCCCTGTCTATCATTCCCACCAACCGTGTTTGCGAAGGAGGGACCAAGAACAGGGCCTCCATGGATGATCGTAAATTCCGAGGTAAATCGTAGAGGGAGATGCATTCAGACAAGTAGGCTGAACCAGAACCATATAGGGCTTTCTAGGCCAAAACCAGCACTTTGAATTGTGCTCGGAACTGGACCAGCTGCCAGTGGAGCTGACGTAACAGGGAGGGGGGGGGTGGCATGTTCCCTGTACACCGCTCCAGTGAGCAGTCTAGCTGCAGTCTAGCTGCTGCCCATCGCACAAGTTGAAGTTTCCAAATAGTCTTCAAAGGCAACCCCACATAGAATGCATTGCAGTTATCTATTTGGGATGTAACCAGAGCGTGGACCACCGTGGTCAGATCAGACTTCCCAAGGTATGGCCAATAAAGGTGCTGTCTGGATGGGCCCAATGATGAGCTACTTTTCTATGGTCAATCCTGATATTTATGAGTTCCTTTGTGGGAGAAGGGACTAGTTGATTTTTGATTATTGATGATATGGGGCATGGTTTTTCCTTTAGAAAGAGATATGTTTGCATTATCAAAAGGTATTCCCTAATAAGAAAGTTGTGATAAAATCTAAAGATGTTCAGAAATGAGTATCCCCATGGTTCTCGGTTCAGTTGTAGCTTTGTGACATTTCAGTTTCTGTAGTATACTTAAAGAGGGTTGTAAGAAAGAGAAGAATCAATGTTTAGAAGCTCTTCACAAACACTGTACATAATGAAATCCGGTGTGTGTGTGTAAAAATATTGCTGGCTGGGTATCCATTCAGTTTATATTTAGACAAAGGCCATATTTTAAAAAATATACAATAGAAATGCAGTATCATTTTCATGCCCGAGAAAAGCTTGTTACTCACACAACTGAATGTGCATCCTTCAAAAAGTAAATATATTCAGCAAGAACAAGTCAAAGGAGCGTGGGAAGACTGTCTGTCTGTGTGTTGGCGGGGACTTGTCATCACCCATCAAGAGACATACCAATGATTGATGACTGAAGACTGAAAAGCCTAAAGAGCCAACATGCCAATTAAACTAAGTAGAAATAAGTCAATCAAATGAAGTCAGTTTGTTGAAGTATTTTGTGGGTTTAGAACAAGACACCATTGATCCATATTCATAGGAGGATCTATTATCAGCAAGAAAAGCACTGATGCTAATAATATTTAGCCTTTTTGGAAGCATTTAGAGAATTACAAATACCCCAAATCCAAAGGAATGTTTTGAATGTTAAGATTCAGAGCTAGAAAAGCTGAGGTGGAATAAAAATAAAATTAAGCAAAGGATATGCTTATGTTTGGGAGGTGGTTCCTGGTTCCAGTGAATTCTCCTGTCTCTCCCTCTCATAACAGAAGAACATTCAGGTTAACCCAAATGAGGCCAACTTACAGACAGAGCATACACATTTTGCATTCCTCCAGCACTGTTCACAAAAAAACCCCTCATAGGATGCAAACACCCACACATACTTGTCCAAATATATTACACTGGTTAAGGAAAAAATCCCCCAATGGCAAAAATGAATAGATTTGTTAGGACACCTTTTGTTCCAAAGACTTCTTGCTTGTGGGAAAAGAAAGCATCATATGGAAGAAGCTGAACTGTGAGGAATTGTTTACAACTATATAAGTGACAATGTCTCAAAATGTCAACCTCGAATGCCCAGTTCTGTCTGAATTTTGTAATGGCTCTGAGACTCTCCTAATTCATGGGATTTAGTGCCGTATATCAGTGTTTCCCAACCAGTGTGCTGTGAGCGCTCATCAGGTGTGCTGTGGGAAATTGGAACCTCCAATACCCTTTCATCCTCCTCCTGCTGAACACTTTTTCTTCTCCACTCGGGCTCCCTTCTTCCCAGCCTCGCTCTGCTCGCACGGGTCACGTCTTCCTCCCTCCCCCTCCCCTTCTGAACATGCTCACGCTGCCCCCTCAGATCAAAATGGCAGCAGAAGCGGCAGTGTAGAAGAAAAAGTAAGTGTTTCGCAGGAGGGGGAAGAAAGGGCGCGAAGGGGAAGGGGGAGGAAGAGATCTCTATCGAAAGCTGACATGGGCAAACTTGGACCTTCCAGGTGTTTTGGACTCCGAACTCCCACCATTCCTAGCAGCCTCAGGCCCTTCCCCCCCCCCTCAGCCACTTAAGCAGGAAAGGGCCTCAGGCTGTTAGGAATGGTGGGAGTTGAAGTCCAAAGCACCCAGAGGGCTGGAGTTTTCCCATGCCTGTTTTAGGGACCTTAAAGTGGTGAGCGTCCTTCCAACATTGTGATTCTGGATAGAAAACAAACAACAACATAACATAACATGGTTTGAGTCCACAGTGCTCTCTGGGTGTAGGTGAACTACAACTTCCAAACTGAAGGTCAATTCCCAAGTAAACCCTTTCAGTACTTTCTGTTGGTAATGAGAGTTCAATATGCCAAGTTTGGTTCAATTCCATGGTTGCAAGAGTTCAGGATGCTCTTTGATTGTGTGTTAACTATAAATCCCAGAAACTGTAACTCCCAAATGTCAAGGTCTATTTTCCTCAAACCCCATCTGTGTTCACATTTGGGCATATTGAGTATTCATGCCAAGTTTGGTCCTGATCCAACATTGAGTTCACAGTGCTCTCTGGATATAGGTGAACTACAACTCCAAAACTCAAGGTCAATGCCCACCAAACTCTTATAGTATTTTCTCTTGGTTATGGGAGTTCTGTGTGGGAAGTTTGTGTCTTTCTGCCATTCCTGCCAGGATATCTATGTTGTGTTCATCGAAACAGGCCCAGGTTTCACACTGAGTGTATAAATACATTAAAAAACATGTTAACTATATGTATCACTGTGTTAGAGTGTCATTTTGTGTCATTTTGGTTGGTGGTGTGCCCCAGGATTTTGTACATGTAAAAAGTGTGCCGCGGCTCAAAAAAGGTTGAAAAACACTGCCATATATGATATAAACTAATTACTATCAAGCATACAAATAAAACCACTCATGGAAATTGTTATAACTATCCATTTTATTGTCAACCTTGTGCTCTATTGTGTCATTGTCAGACCTTAGAAACTATAACATATTAAAAGACTAACCACTTTAATTATGCTTCAGGGTCTATCAGTGTCATGTCTTTGTCTCTTTCCACTTGATTTTCATGATAGTATCATTTGGAACCAGCTTGCCTCTGGTCAATGTAATGAGACACTAAATAACACAACTGCCAATATTGCCCTTCCATCTACGCAAAGGATATTTTGTGAGAAGGATTGAGACTTTGCTTGCTTTTAAGTGAAATATAAGGTAGTTATCATAGGCCAAAGATACATCTTGGCACTTGCTCCCTTTACCACCATGGGAAAGAAAGGACAGCCACTTACAGAACATTCACAATGTATGTGATTATTGTCTTTTTAAATCATTATTCTTTACAAAATAGGATACATCTTTAAATTCATATTTCAACATTTCTCATTTTTGTTGTTACAAATACCACTGGGAGGAAGGTAGTATACCAGATGGAAAGACATTTTACATAGGCCAGAGGTCTTTCATCACAGTATCACCTGTGAGCTTCATATTGCCTACAGAGATTGATCTGAATCCTAAACCAGGACAATAGAATAAGTTCTGGGAACAAAAATGTTAATAAGGTACCCCCAAAAGGCAAAAAAATTAATACTGAACAACTATACAATACGATCTCAATTAAATAGGTAGTTAGGCGTTAGGGGTATTGCTCTTCTAAATAAGAACTCTGTCTCTCAGGTGATCCTCCCCCTTCCATATTTTCTGACATTTCAGAGCTTGAGGCATTGAAAATCATTCACTCCTAGAACTCCGCATTTACTAAGTTCTAATTCCCTTGGTAACTTCATTGCTCTTCTGCTTAGGACATCATTTCTCAACCTGTGGGTCAGGCCCCCTGGGGAGTCATGAGGAAGAGTTGCCAAAGACCATCAGAAAACACAGCATTTTCTGTTGTTCATGGGGATTTTGTGTGGGAAGTTTGGCTCAATTCTATCATTGGTCTTGGATTGCAGGTGAACTATAAATCCCAGCAACTACAACTCCCAAATGTCAAGGTCTATTTTTCCCAAACTCCACCAGTGTTCACATTTGGGCATATTGAATATTTGTGCCAAGTTTGGTCCAGATCCACCATTGTTAGAGTCCACAATGCTCTCTGAATGTAGGTGAACTACAACTCCAAAACTCAAGGTCAATGCCCACCAAACCTTTCCAGAACTTTCTGTTGCTCATAAGAGTTCTCTGTGCCAAGTTTAGTTTAGTTCTATCATTGGTGGAGTTCAGAATGCTCTTTGTTTGAAGGTTAACTATAAATCCCAGCAACTACAACTCCCAAATGACAATATTAACACACACACACCCTTACACACATACACACACACACACACACACACACACACCAGTATTCAAATTTGGGCATATAAGGTATTTGTGCCCGATTTGGTCCAGTGTATGAAACTACATCCTGCATATCAGATATTTACATTACGATTAATAACAGTAGCAAAATTACAGTTATAAATAGCAACAAAATAATGTTATGGTTGGGGATCACCACAACATGAGGAACTGTAGGGGTTCTGGCATGAGGAAGGTTAAGAACCACTGGATTAGGAGGACTAAACAGGTTTTCTATAAATGCTAATTGTCATTTTCAATTAATGCAGTGCAAGAAATTTGGAGACTAAAGGAAATTTAAATTGGTAAGCCAGAATTATTATTTGGGAGCAATATCCTTCATTTTGCCCCTCAACTCATAGCTACACTCCTAAAGGAGCAGAAGATAGCAGCAAAGCCAATAGGAAGATTTGAAAACAGAACCCGTTGTCCCTACATATTATTGGAATCTGCATCCATGGATTCAACCATTTACAGCGTGAAAATATTCCAAAAATATTCTAAAAAGGAAATGATTCTGCTATTTATTAGGCATGGTTTAGAACCCAAAAATAGCAAATCAAAAATCTAATGGGGGGAGGATTTTTTTTGGTATTAGTAATAGGAAGACTTACAAAAAATTTCCAAAATTTCTAAAATGTAACTTAATTACTAACGAAATTCGTTAGTAGTTCGTATGCCAGAGCATGCGCATTCAGATGAGTTTTGGCCTACAACTCCCAGAAATCCTAACAGCTGGTAAATTGGCTGGGATTTCTGGGAGTTGTAGGCCAAAACTCTGAATAAATCACACTGAATTCTAGATGGGACTCTCCAAATAGGAAGGAGGGAGGGAAGGAGGGAAGGAGGGGGAGGGAGTGGGTATTCTATTCTTGGAAGCAGCAAAAGAAAAGGAGGAGGAGCCCCCCCTGCTCCTCGCTGCCTCTCTCACCCGAGGAGCGAGGGCCCAAGTTTGCCCGGGCTGGTCATATACCTACATTCTATGCACATGCAATAATACAGCAGTAATAACAATGGGTATAAGAAGAGGTAAAATTCAAACCGAAGTATTCTGACTGGTCCCTGCCTCATGCGGTGCAAACGGGCTCTTCTCTGTGAGCCCAGGAAATTAGCCCGGGAAAAGCCAGCATCTTCTGCTTGGGTGCAGACACCTACATATTCTTTGGGGGGGATTTGCTGCAGAATCTTCTCTATGAGCCCGGGATTCTGCAGCAAATCCCCCCTCCCAAGAATATGTATGTGTGTGCTCCCAAGCAGCAAACGCTGGCTTTTCCCCGGGCTAATTTCCCGGGCTAATAAGAGAAGAGCCCGTTTGCACCGCATGAGGAGAGACCAGTCAGAATACTTCGGTTTGAATTTTACCTCTTGTTATTGTTATTACTGCTGTATTATTGCATGTGCATGGAATGTAGGTATGACCAGTTGGATTACTTATAATATTAGGCACTTACAGTAGCATTCATTCTATTATACATTAGGTTGGTTTCTCACCCCAATACTCTTTGATGCTTTAGATCCTGGCAGGGCAGGGAGGCAGGAAGCCTGGAAAAATGTAAACAGAGAGGTTTACTCAGAAGTAAATCCACAAAGGAGGGCCCTTCATCCAAAGTGCCCTCCTTTGCAGATTTACTTCTGAGTAATCCTCTCTGTTTACATTTTTTCCAGGCTTCCTTCCAGCCGAAAGAAGGAGCGAGTTTAGGGCTTGCCTTGCCATAATACTTATTGGCAAGGGAGGCGGGAGGGTGGTGAGAGAGAAGGAGGGTGCCCCCCCCCCATACGACCTAATAACGACACTTAAGAAAATCCTGGCCCCGAAGTTTGAAAAAGAAAGTCCACTTCCTGGTTGGCGTTCCAGGTGCGGAAATACTCGAAAGTAGAATTTCTTACGAATTTCTTACGAAACGAATCATTTTCATAACTTTTTTCTCATGCCTACTATTTATGTAAGGAAGAGCATTTTCCTGTGCCATTGTACACCATAGGACCAGGGGCGGTCTAAGGTAATTTTAAATGGTAGCGAACATTATTTTGGCGCCCCCAAAAAACATTATTTTGCCCCCTGTAAAACAAATATACAATTATAATATCACAATACCATTAGTAGTATTATATTGTATCAATGTATATGCA
Organism: Anolis apletophallus; assembly: GCA_030556195.1. Taxonomy (NCBI): domain Eukaryota; kingdom Metazoa; phylum Chordata; class Lepidosauria; order Squamata; family Anolidae; genus Anolis; species Anolis apletophallus. The sequence goes on along the minus strand of JARBWK010000006.1, from coordinate 80,324,016 downwards.
ATATATTATACCATACTCATACTATATTATATCATAATTATATTATACTACATTACAATATAATTATTTTATAATATATTGACATTATAATATAATATAACATTCTATTATATTATTATTATAAAATAATAAATAAAATTATTGATTTAAATAAAATTATCCTCTACTAAATATTTTCATTACTCCTATAAAACTCAAATAACCCAAAATAAAGTAAAATAAAATATTATATATTACTATTGTGCACAATACCACTATACTGCAATATTGTTTGTAATATTACATGTAATATAAAATATATCATTATTCTATTGTTATATTGTATTTTTATTATATTGTATGACAATATTAAGCAGAACTGTATAATAATCAACAACAAATGCAATGTAAATGCATCAGAATCAGAATATATTACCTACCACCTGTCTCATAATTCATAGGAGTCTCCCATAAGTCCAAAATTAGGATCCCAATGTAAATGTAAATGTAAATCTAAATAGAAAAACAGCCAAAATGTTCAAATGAGGTCGAATACAGGCAGCGCGGCCTGGGCAAACTTGGGCCTTCCCTCCCTCTAGGTGTTTTGGACTCCAACTCCCACAACTCCTCATAGCCTCAGGTCTAGACAGAAATAGAGCCGAAGAAAGGAAGGAGGGAGAGAAGAGGTCACAGAGGAGGAGGAGGAGGAAAGCCCTTCATTCTTTCCTTCACTTACACTTCCTTCACTGATTTTTTTCTCCTTCCTCGCAAATGCGCGCGTGGCGGAGACAAAGGGAGAGGGGAAGGACTCCCTGCCTGCCCGATAGGGAGTGCTTTGCTTACAGGCTTCTGCGCCCAAGGGGCTACTGGGCATGCGCGGAGGTTTTTCGCGCATGTGCAGTTGCTCCTGCGCTTAACTTCAGCTCCGAGTACCTGACCGCCCCTGCATAGGACTTGAACATTCATGGATTTGGGTGTCCACAGTGGGGAGGGATCCTGGAACCAAAATCCAGCAAATACTAAGGGCCCTCCATAAGAGGAAGTGGGAGAGCTTGTAAACATGGCTCTTTATTTTAAAGGTACCATTTGCTTGTTGGCCTGGACATTCTGGCAGTTGTAGCCCAGAAGGTAACATTTCTAAACTTTGGAAGATAGAGCTGCCTTGCTCACAGACTTCTGTGGATCAGATGGGGTACCTCCCCAGACTCTGTAGTTGTGTGGATTAGGCCCATCAGCAAGAGATCACCCCCCTCCTCCGTAAAATCATGATTTTGCATTTAGGGCAAACCAGGCCATCTCTAACACCATCTGCCTTTTCAACAGCAACAAGATTACAGTGTCATGTTGAGCTCTGGGATTAGGACTTTTTCAGTGTAACAGCTGTTGTTAAAAGCATTCCTTTCCCTACACGTGTAAAAAAAGTATATATAGATTGGTAAGAGTTATGGGATTATACATGTGAAGACAGGAGTGGCAGGAAAGTACACTGCATGAAGACATCAGACACCAGTTCACACTATTCAGTTGTAGCACTATGATTCCATTTTAACCGAAAAGATTCCCTCCTATTTTAGTTTAGAGAGGGAGCATTTAGAATTCTCAGCCAGAGAACTTTAGACTGCCCCCCCAACTACAAACCCCAGTATTCCAGGATGCAGGCATGCAGTTAAGGTGGAATCTAAGGCCCCTTCTACATTGCCATATAATTCATATTATCAAAGCAGATATCTGCTTTGAACAAAATTATCCGAGTCTACACTGCAATATAATCCAGTTCAAAGCAGATACTCTGAATTTTATATGGCAGTGTAGAAGGGACCAGAGTGCTATAACTAGGTAGTGTGAAAGGGCTCCAGGATCGAGCTTCTGTTCACAATGTAAATGAAATGAGTCAGGAGCAAACGATTTAAACGGCATACTCTCAGCTGACATTCAAACTTTTGTGGATCTTAAAATGGGACTAAAATAAAACTCCTTACAACCAAACTAAGGGATGCTGCTTTTATGAAGGTATCTACAGAAATAGTAAGTGGAAGTTGTTATCGTTCCCAAAATAATGCCACAATTTTCTTGTTTGTGTGTGTGTACTGTGTGCAGGGCCGTAGCCAGGATTGTGGTTCGGGGGGGCTGAGTTTGGTTCAGGGTGGGCGGAGACTGGGTGGAAGAGGGTTTACCCTAGCAAACCTTTTGTATTGTTATCCCAATAACCCCATGAAGGTGGGATATAATGAGCATGGTGATCAGATCATGATATGAATAAACATAACAGTTTAAATAATGTACCAGTAAGGCCTTCTCGCGGACCATCCTGAGAATTTCGGGGGCTGAAGCCCCTTAGCCCCCGGCTACATGCCTGACTGTGTGGTTCTAAATTTCAGAAATTTTGCCTTCGTTGATCTGTACCTGGTTGAAAGCATCCAGCATCAACTTCATTGTCCTGGTACAAAACTAAAAGAGGAAGGAGAGTGTTCTATTTTTCAAATAACAGACAGACCTTCAAATCCTGTAGCCCCTTGCAAAAATATGGTACAATTTATACCTGAGGTACTTTTCGTATTTGAGATTTCAAAGGTGTATTATCAAGGCCTCAAAATAAATGTATCATGGGGATGAAACTCAAGCCAGCCTTTTAAAGTGCGAACATGTACTGTCACTGAAGGTTGGAGGTGTAAATTTGTATTTTTGAATAAAATGTCAAGTGTGAAGGTGATAAAGTTCTTGTGAAGAAAAAAGGGTTATTTTTGTCATGTTTGGGTGCTTGAGGGACATCAAGCAATGCTCATCCACTTAGGATGCTACTTTAATCGTATAATATTTCAGTGGTTTCATTTGAATTGGTGCTTTTTCCAAACCACGATTCATTTTACTATTCTTATATATTAAAACAGAGGAGCCATTTAGATAATGTTCAGAGGGAGGAAAAGAGAAATGATACATTTCAGAAGGGCTTGTTAGCTGTGGTGCTCCTCCTGAGAAATGCCAGAATGAAATAGTACCACTAGAAGAATATTTCCACCTCTCTGAAAGAACAATTAGGAGTGAAAGATGTTTTACGACCATGTCACATGTGCTGCCAAAGGAGTCATGGAATTCTTTATCCTGCTGGCAGTTGCGCATGGGGCATAGGGACCCATCTCCCATGCTCCATTCCTTCGCAACTTCCCTTCTTCCTCATCACATGGGGGGAAGCCCTTTTTTGGCAACTCAACCTAGCTTTCCTTATAGAAAGATGGGGAGCCTGCTGTTGTTTGCCATTGCGATTTTTCAGTGGCAGCAGCACTCCAGCAACAAAGCTGCCATGGAAAGAGTTGGCTAGAGTGGGATTGAAGCCATCGGGCTGCACGGTTGAAGTCTAAAAATACAGTCATGTAAAATAAGGTATGTGTGAAGAGGTCCCTAGTCATTTCCCAATTAAACTACTGTAACATGCACTTCATGGGGCTGCCTGCAAAAAAATGTTCAAAAATTACATCTACTGAAGAGTGCCGCAGCTGGACTGGAGCCCATTGTATCTTTTAGAGACCATATTGCTATTTTATTAATGAGGCCAATTTTCATTTTGAATCCAAATTCAGATTAATCTGCTGACTTTCTCCTACCAAAAATGAATGTATGTAATTATGGCTACATTTGGGTTGCTGTGAGATTTTCTGGCTGTATGGAACCACTGAAGATTCCAGCCACAGGTGCAGATGAAATGTTAGGAGAAAATGCTGCTGGAACATGGCCATACAGTGTGAAAAACTCACAGTTACCCAGTGATTCTGGCCATGAAAGCCTTCAACTATGGATATATGTGTTTCCACACCTAAAGAAGGACTAGACCTATTCTATACTGTGCAATTTACTTTCAGTAAGCATGAGTTGCACTGTGCTATGAAAATGTTCCACTTAAAGACATACATTGCAAACAATAAAAAAAACTAACTCTCAGATTTGAGAAGTGGCAGACTGCCTTGAATCAAGCATTCTTTCCCCCTTCAATTGTGCATTTCTATTTTTTCCAGACTATTTTTCTTCCCACAAATGTTACTTGTTAAAATATGCCCTGCAGATCATCCTTAGACAACCAATAGCCTATAGATTTAATCATAAAGTAAATCTGTCAGTTAGTTGACAGTTTACTTTTTATCTACACCAGCTAATTCTATTTTAAGGACTCACTTTCACAGAGAAGAGCATTACTGTATGTCACATAGAGTACGAACACTGCAGGCATATCAGAACTGTCCAGTATATTTTTCTTATGGCTATGCCTAAGAAAGCCTATTAAATTCATGGGTTCACAATAGGTCAATTGGTGACTTGAAGGCACATTCATTCATAATAGAGATACAATATTGGTTAGAATGCTGCTAAGTACAGAATTAGGCTTCCATAACACAATGCCTTCCACATTGAAAATCTAGCCATTCCACAGGTCAGGAATATTGGGAGACCATCTCTACACACTTTACATTCTCAAGGTATTGACTTGCTAGGCTGTTTAAGGAAAGCTTACTGTAAAGTTCAATCAGGTGGACCTATGACACTACTTCTTCTTCTTGGTTCCCTCCCCAAAACCAATAAAAAGTGAAGGACATCAATGAAGTATACAGCTCTGTTACAATAGATGGATGCACAGCAGTGACATCCACCTCTGAGACCTTTGGGATACTCCCAGGAGATCAAGAAGATTGTCTGTCGCTGCTCATTCAGATACAGCAGGTGTGGGCAACTGTGGAAGGGTGGGGGTCATAAGAACATAAGAACATAAGAAGAGCCATGCTGAATCGGGCCTCAGCCCATCTAGTCCAGCATTCTGTGTCACACAGTGGCCCACTAGTTGTACACAGGGATCTCTAGCAGAAAGGAGGGCAAAATCCTCACCTGCTCCCGACCCCCCACAACCAGTACCCGGGGAAAATCCTGCCTGCCTCCATCAACACAGAGGTGGCACTTGGATGTCCATTTCAGTAGCTACTGATTCCCTTGGTATCCATGAATCTGTCTAATCCTGCCTTGAAGCTGTCCAGGCTGACCGCTGTCACAACCTCCTCTGGAAGTGAGTTCCATAACCCAATGACCCTCTGGGTGAAGAAATATTTCCCTTTATTAGTCCTAACTTTCCTACCTTGGAGCTTTAGGGAGTGCCCCTAGTCCTAGTGTTGTGTGACAGAAAAAATATTTTCTCTATTCACCCTTTCTATCCCATGCATGATTTTATACACTTCGATCAAGTCACCTCTTAAACGCCGTCTTTCAAGGCTGAAAAGACCAAGGCGTTGCAACCTGATTTCGTAAGGGAGCTGCTCCATCCCTTGGATCATTCTTGTTGCCCTTTTCTGTACCTTTTCCAGTTCCGTTATATCCTTCTTGAGGTGCGGTGACCAGAATTGTACACAGTACTCCAGATGTGGCCTCACCATAGATTTGTAGAGAGGCAATACAACATTTGACGACCTATTTTCGATTCCCTTCCTGATCATGCCAAGCATAGAATTTGCTTTTTCACTGCTGCTGCGCACTGGGTTGACATCTTCATTGAGCTGTCCACCAAAACCCCAAGATCCCTTTCCTGGTTTGTCTCGGAAAGCTTTGACCCCATCAATTGGTAGGTGTAGTTGGGGTTCTTTGCCCCGATGTGCATGACTTTACACTTGTTTAGGTTAAAATGCATTTGCCACTTTGTTGCCCATTCACTCAATTTCGAGAGATCTTTCTGGAGCTCTTTACAGTCAGTTTCATTTTTAACTACCCTGAACAATTTAGTGTCGTCTGCAAACTTTGCTACCTCAGAATTTACTCCTACATCCAGGTCATTAATGAATAAATTAAAAAGTAACGGACCCAAAACTGAACCTTGGGGTACGCCACTTCTCACCTCTTTCCACCTAGAGAAATGTCCGTTTATTACCACCCTTTGTTTCCTACAGTTTAGCCAGGTTCCAATCCAGGACAAGACCTGTCCTCTGATTCCATGGCTGAAGAGCTTATTTAGGAGCCTTTGGTGAGGGACTTTGTCAAAAGCCTTTTGAAAGTCAAGGTAAACAATATCGACTGGGTCCCCTTTATCTATGTGTTTATTTACACCCTCAAAGAATTCTAACAAGTTAGTAAGACATGATTTGCCTTTGCAGAAACCATGTTGATTTTCCTTCAGCAATGCCTGTTCTTCTATGTGCTTAGTAATATTTTCTTTAATAATGGTTTCCATCACTTTGCCTGGAACTGAGGTTAGACTAACTGGCCTATAATTTCCTGGATCACCCCTGGATCCTTTCTTGAAGATCGGAGTTACATTTGCCTCCCTCCAGTCCTCGGGTACAGTGCCTGATCTTAGAGAAAGGTTATATATTTTGGCTAGAATTTCAGCAATTTCACACTTGAGTTCCTTAAGAACTCTGGGGTGGATGCCATCTGGCCCTGGTGATTTGTTGACATTTAGTTTAGTAAGGCATGTGAGAACATCTTCCTTGTTTATCTCTATCTGGTTTAATTCATTTAATTCCCTCCCTGAAAAAACTGACTCAGCTGCAGGCATATGTTGTCTGTCCTCCTGTGTGAAAACGGAGGCAAAGAAGTCGTTTAGCCGCTCGGCAATCTCCTTGTCTTCACTTATTGTCCCTTTCTTACCATTTTCGTCAAGTGGCCCAACTGCTTTTCGAGTTGGGTTTCTACTTCTGATGTACTTAAAGAAGTTTTTGTTATTTTTTTTAATGTTCTTAGCTATATGTGCCTCAAAATCTCTCTTGGCTTTCCTGACGGTTGCTTTGCATTTAGTTTGCCAGAGCTTGTGTTCCTTTCTGTTCTCCTCAGAAGGAAGAGCCTTCCATTTCTTAAATGAGTTTTTCTTCTTTCCAATCACATCTTTTACTTCATTTGTAAGCCATGCCGATGTCCTCTTGGACTTTCCCGGCCTCTTTCTTATTTTAGGAATGCATTTTAGTTCGGCTTGTTTTAAAGTATTTTTAAACAGTTTCCAAGCATTTTGGAGGGATTTGATTTTTTTACTGTTCCTTTTAGTTTGTTCTTTACTATTTTTCTCATTTTGGTGAAATTCCCTTTTTGAAAATGTAAGGTCTCTGTGTTAGTTTTCACTGACAGTTTGCTATCCAAACTTAAGTTGAAGGTTATTGTGTTGTGGTCACTGGTACCTATGGGCTCAGTTACAAGGACATCTTGAACGAGATCTTGTTCATTAGTTAGCACCAAGTCCAGGATCCCTTTTCCCTGGTTGGTTCCATGACCATCTGCTCAAGGGAATAATCAGCTAGCATGTCGAGGAACCTTGTCTCTCTTTCATGCGTAGAACAAGAATTTAGCCAATCTATTCGGGGATAGTTGAAGTCCCCCATTATGACTAATTTATTGCTTTTTGAGGCCTGTTTAATTTCATTTTCCAGATAGCAGTCTGCCTCTGGAGTTTGGTTGGGAGGGCGATAGCAGATCCCTAATGCTAGATTAGTTTTTTGTCCTGGGATTTTTACCCACAATGTTTCTGTAGGTGAGTTTGAATTTTCTTGAAGTTCTAATTCATGAGATTCTAGCTCTTCATTTATGTACAAGGCCACACCGCCACCGTTTTTCCCTCTCCTGTCTTTCCTGTACAGTTTATAACCTGGAATTTTTGTGTCCCAATTGTTTTCCTCTGTCCACCAGGTTTCTGTTATGCCAATAATATCAATATTTTTTTCTTTTGCCAAACATTCCAACTCTCCTATTTTTGTTCGAAGGCTTCTAGCATTTGCGTACAGACATTTATATTTATTGTTCTGATGCCCTTTCGACTTTGGCTGTTTATGAGAATTTGTAGAAGGCCTACCATGTCCTACCTCTTGACTACTTTCTATCTTTTCTGTTGACTCGGCCATTTGTGCGTAAATTTCATCCTCCATACTTGGCGTTTCACCCTCTCGAACCGGAAGCTGCCCAGCTCCTGTCGACTTTCCCCTAGGAATCAGTTTAAAAGCTGCTCTGAAGCCTTTTTAATATTAATTGCCAGCAGTCTGGTTCCATTTTCGTTCAGGTGTAACCCATCCCTTTTGTAAAGGTTTGGCTTTAACCTCCCAGGAGACCTACAATCTCAAACACACTACAACCTCAAATACCCTTTAGATGCTACATGAATGGAGCCAGATGTGCCTCTGCCATCAAAACTCATCTTCCCCCCCTCCCAACTTTCTACCAACCAGTAAATAGTAGGTAGTATATTCTTAACTTTGGTTAGAGGAATGCAGAACTTCCCCTTCACGTAAAATAAATCTCTCTGCACAGTTTATGGATGCATACTAACACCCCTGGTGTTCATTAGCATCCCAGGATAAGCATTTATGTGCAACTTAAAATCAGTGCCAGTTTTGTGATAGGGAAAATAGGCTATATTTTGGAATCATCTAATTTTCCCCCATAAGGCCAAATTTTGCTACCATTCATAGCAGGGGTGGAGAAATTGTAGCTTTTCAGATTGGCTAAGCTTTAACTTTTATGAGGCATATTATTCAGCCTAGGTAATGGGGCGGCATGCTGGGAATTTTAAGATAGTTGCCACCTTAGGGAATTATAACTTAAGAATATAAAAACAAACTACAAAAGCATTGAAGGAATCTTCCAAGTCAATATTCCTGGAGGCAGCACAGTGTTACATAATATGTTTACTAATATTCCTATGAAGCACATTCTCTTTACAAAGTGGAACAAACAATTTCTATGGGATAAATTATTTAAAAGTCAAAACTTTGGAAATTTGCTCAACCTGTAGGCAAGCAAACTGTCATTTTGCTTACCAACTGGCAAAGGTTACAGTAGCAATAGTTACATATGTATTTGCAATATCTTAAGTAATATCTTAAGTTAAATAAACTCTGGATTAGCTAGGCTTTCAAAATATTTTCTTTTTCTTTGGCTTTCTAAATGCAATTTTAGTCTCTTGCCTATAGAGTGGGCATAATATTTTAAGTGCAAAGAAATCCACATTTGATCTTAAGCACAATATTCAAGACCAGTATTTAACTGTCTGAATATGCTGTTGAGTAGACCGCCTATGAATTCTTTCCTCTGGTTTTGTCTGAGGAAAAGAATCATTCTTCATTCATTTTCCCTATGGGGAGAAACCAATACATATTTCAGCCAAAGACCTGAATTCAGCTGCTGCATAGAACAAGTTATTACTTTCTCTAATCCTGCTGTATTTAGAGCTTAGCCATCAGAGCCTGCCTCTGTGTATCCAAGCAGAAAGCATTTAAAACTGGAGCAAATCCGAATGGATGGGAAATTGGTTCACCTTGGAAATCTCTGTATAATGCGATGGGGAGGGGGGCTTTCCAGCTTCCATCACTCCTTATTCAGTTCTTTCAAACCATCTACTGGGGCTTCAATCAACAATTACAGATAGATCATTTGGTCAAAATGAATTATTTCTTGTGTGGAGCTTAGTCTCCTGCACTATTTTGAGGCAGGCTGGTTGCACTTTTATGTCTCCCTTTTGTATACTATCTGGTCACATTGAAATCTCCTTATTTTCCCAGTGAATATTTCTTTTGCCTGTGTCCAATTGGTTTGGCCAATCAATTTTATTTTGCTGTCTGAGGTGAAGAACAAGATGATTTTCCAGTCCTAATCCATGTAGAGAAACACTTAGGGCCCATCCAGACAGTACCTTTATCCCAGGAGCTCCCACATCAAAATGGTGGATGGCCAAACAACGTGTCCTGAAAACACAGGAGGAATTGCTACAAAGCCCAAAAAATGCGAGATTTTCAGTTGCAGGAATATCCCAGTTCTGGTTGGAAAATGAGGATACTTGAATCTCTGTATGTCCCTACACTTGGAAAATACAGGACTTTTTATGTTGGTTCGTTCCCAGGTTATACATGTCAGTTCCTGATTGGGTGTGTTTTAAAAACATGGCAACAGTTGACTAGAGGGCAAAAGCTTTATCCTGGCAGGAGAAACATTGTCTTTAACACGTTTAATTAAGTTTGTGACACACAAACAAAGGTTTTGCCATGTTATCAACTTTCCCCATGTTTTTATGATATAATCAATCAGAAACAGACATGTATAACCCAGGAACAGCACCCCTTGTTCCCAGGCACAAGTACATGGCCAAACTTGTCTGCACAGATGGCCACATAGCCTCTATATCCCAGAAACTGAACGTATACAATGTTTCACATATTCACATCTTAAGTTTATTTTTAAAAGTTTTTAAAAAGTTTCCAGTTGTCATGATGCAAGGACTCGGCCGGCCCCTTAATCACACACACAGAGACGGTAATCAGCTAACTATTTATTGAATAATAAAGAACAGGTGAAAAGGTAATTGTCCATAAAATATTGAAAAGTTCAATCCACAAGGAAAGAGTCTGTAGTAATCCAATCCAATAGCTTGGCAAAGACTTGGTAAAAGGCTTGGCAAAAGGCTCCGCAAAGTAATGCGGATCAAGGAACAAAACAAAGTTCAAACAGGGCCCAAGAAACTTCTTGGCAAGGCATGAGCCGGCAACTTGGCTCCGTAGTCCTTTGCTCGCTTCACTCCTCTTAGAATAGAAGTGGCCGAGCTACTGAGGATCCGTTCCCACGGATCCTATACTTAATCCTCTTGGCGAGGCCCCCGACACTCTAGGCTTCTGCGCCAATCTGTGCTACGGGATCTCGCGCTTCTCTGGCGCTCTAGGCTGCGGTGCCAACCCCTCCTGCTGGACTTGATGCTCTCTCTCCTATCGAAGCCCCGTCCTTGCCTCCCAGCACCTGGTTCACTATCTTCATGAGAGACAAACTCCCTTTCAGCTTCCATGGCCTCATCCTCCACTGTTTCCCTGATTCTCTCCTGCGACCCAAAACCACCTGGCTTCTCATAACAATTGTCACTATCAACACTTTCTGAATCAGCCTGACCTTCCCAGTTATCGTAGCCGTCAGGCCATCCATCATCCCAGGCCAAGCTCTCTGTGGGAGAGGAAGGCCCAGCTAACTCATTAACTCCTTCCTCCATTTCCTCATCAGCTGCGGCTGGCTCCAATGCAAGTGGGACCCCCGGTGCTGCCCCCTGCCCCCCAGGCACAAAAGAGAACTGGGTTGCTACACCAGTGGACGCCCCGTGGCAGCCATCTTGGGAGCCTCTAAAACCAGCAACAAAGCATCAAGTGTGGATTATGGAGGTAGAAATCTCGGAACGAACAGGATTTTTTTTGTTCCTGACTAAAACCCACAATTTGATGCTATCTGGAAGCACCCTTAGTGTGGCAATTACATTTTTCTTTGGGAGTGTCAATGAGAGGGTGTTTTCCATTGCTTCTTGGGCAACTCATTGTGCAAGTACCAGCAGCTGAATGTGGATTCCCGTGTCTTTCTTTTCAGCTCTGGCTGCTGAAATTGCCAATGTTATGTCCTGCACCATGCACCTGCAGCATCAATACTCATATTTAAAAGAGGGTGTATAAAGGGATGCAGAGGTACCACTGAGATTATTCTTAATAACTACATGTTGCCACCATTTGTACTTTGAGTTCTTCAGTGAACGGCTCTTAAACTTCTGGAACAGAGGCACTCGTGAAACAGGTGTTTGAAACAAACAAACAATGATGTTTATTGTAGAGTACTCACAAAATAGGTACTAAGCTTGATGGTTTCAGAGATTTTGCATGAAAGTATATGGTTTCTTTAAATAGTTCTAATCTTCGTTGCCAACTCCTTTTCTTCCTCCTAAGAATTTACTGTCAGGATTTCCTCTCTGAAAGTAATTCAAGACTCCACTACTGATAGCCCCTCCAGGATCTATCTCACCACTCCCCGGCTATACTTTCCAATAGCTACAAATTACTAGCTAACTCTTCTAGCTAAACTGACCAATATACAGGCCTCTTCTCTCTAAACACTAAATCCTTCTTCTTCTGACACCCACAACTGACTTCTCTGACACTCAGCCACCAAACTGCTCTGACACCCAAGCACCGACTGCTGTGAGATTTTAAAACCTCCCTTTCAAGGCATTTTTTTCTTTTTCCAAGTTAGGCTCCGCCCACTTTTCTACCAGCCAATCCTAACTCCCCTCATTCCCTCCAGGCTGCTCTTGGGCCTTTTGGAAATGAGAATCCTAAAATGCACGCCTCCCTTGGCACCTTGCTAAGATGGCTGCCAATGTCCTGGGCCTACTTTTTCAGACTTTTCCTAGCCTTCCAGGTAGGGATTCACCACAGGGTGCACATGAGATTGCACCACATTTAAAAACCAATATTCAGTTATATGAGTCTGTTTTAAAACAATGTTTACAGGCAGTCCCTACATTACAAATAAGATAGCTTCTGTAGGTTTGTTCTTAAATTGAATCTGGATGTAAGTCAGAACAAGTACTGTTATAAGTGTAACTCCAGCCATATATAGCATAGGGAAGGGTTAACACCCCTGCGATGTTTGTTTTGCTGCCTGTGCATCTATTCAGAAGATTTTACCTCATTTCCTATCCCTGTGAACATTGGATTTTGAAAAAAAATGGCTTGTTGTGGGAACAAGGATTGGCAATGAAGCTTTGGTGGTGACACCTTTTCCCCATGATAACTCTTTCAGGAGTGAAATTCCCTTCTTAGGGATAGATTTCTCTCATTTCCTGTGGTCTCATCCCCATTCTTAATTTTAAGTCATTTGTAAGTTGGATGTTTATAACTCGGGGAATGCCTGTACTTTGGACTCCTTAGAAATGTATTTTCCCCACCCCTGATGCCAGCACACAGCAGTAATTGCAAATAAAACAATGTTCAGAATCCTTTATGCTCTTCATGTATACACAAGTTTTGTTGTGCTATGCACTGAATCCTGGCATGACCTTGACAATCCTCATTTACCAATCCCCAGCTGCTGTAATCAATGGGCATCTGTTCTCCTGTTGCTTAGGAAGCAGCCGGGCTGCTGTTTTCAACCCTTTTCATGAGTGATGCTAATTGCAATAGACAGGAATGGTGCCTATTGTACCTCCATCTTGCACTGGAGAGCCCTTGCATGAGAGAAGATGGGAATGACAACCAACTGCTTCCTGAGTGACAGGGGAACAGACCTGGTAAGTGGAGATTGGGCCAGTTCCTACATAACACCCAAAGTAAGGGCTACATGGAAATATGTAATGTGTAATAGTCATAAGTGAAAATTCATTAGTGCATAATTCTATGTCATGAATTTGTAACTCAGATACAGAATTCTGGCTTATAGCTTTTTTGTTCCTGCTACTTACTAGCAGGAAGTTTCCTATTCTTGCTTTAGACAATGATAAACAATGATAATGATACAATAAATAAAAGAAATAAATAATCATGTGCCCTATAGTGGGCATTGTTAATTAATGAGATCTCCTTTCCCCTATTTTTTTTCAAAATTTCCACAGAATGTTGTGTAGTTCAGATTCAGTTCTGAGAGTGTCAATGGAAAATCTATTTTAGTTAGTCGAGAATTAGTACAATGAGTTTATTCAATACACGTTTTGTGCACATTACTACTATATTGTTTTATTCAGTCATAGAAATAATAAAAAGGTTATCATACAAAGTATACAAAGAACCGCAAAAGCTTTATTTGAACTCTAATTTTATAGCACGGGGCTGGTCAACAGGCGGCCCGCGGGCCGCACGTGGCCCGCCAGCCCCTTGGATGCGGCCCGCCCTCCTGCAAGAAATCAGCTGTTTTTTTTAAAAAAATTAAAAAAAGATCTCGGGGGCGGGGCCGATTGTGGGGGCGGGGCCGATTGTGGGGGCAGGGTCGCTCGCGGGCCCTGGCGCTCTCCTTAGGCCCTCCCTCCTTTCCTTCCTTGAAGGCCGGTCCCGGAAGGGGAGGGCCCGGTGCTGGAAAGCAGCCAGCTGAGTCCTGCGTGGAGGCCGTGGGAGGAAGAGGAAGGTAAGTCTGAGGTGGGTGTGCAAGCGGGCGGGCGGGCGAGGCACTGGGCCTCCCTGCTGGCCTGGTGTGCGACCCATACACTCTTGCACCAATGCCCAGTGCCTCACCCGCCCACCTCAGACTTACCTTCCTCTTCCTCCCACGGCCTCCACGCGGGACTCGGCCGGCTTTCAGCGCCGGGCCCTCCCTTCTGGGACCGGCCTTCAAGGAAGGAAAGGAGGGAGGGCCTAAGGAGAGCCCGGGGCCTCGAGGGGCGGCCGGCGGGTTCAGGTCCTGTGCCTCTACCGGGCCCTGCTGAGGGAGAGCCAGGCCTTCGCCGCCTACGGGTACAGGTAGGATGGGTGTGCTGAAGTGTTTATTTTTTATTATAGGATTGAGTATTGAATGTGTATTGAAATGTTTAGATGTTTAGGGAGGGTATAGTTCTTCAGTAAAGGCCCACCTTGGGGAAGAGTTGCCATAGCAACGTGGCTGTGAGGCAGAAGTGGGAGGAGTCAACAGCTTTCTGCCAGAGCCAAGAATAGAATTCTGGGGAAGTTTTGAATGTTGACAGTGGAACTGTCAGACCAGCTCTAATACAGTTGGTGCTGAGAAGCTCAGAGAGAGCAGTTGTGTTTTAGACCAGCTCAAGGAGCTGAGAGGTGGATAGTTAATACAGTCCAACTCAAGGAGTTGAGAAGGTGTTAGGATCCTCAGCCTAGGATAAAAGCTGAGGAAAGAAGTTAAGACATTGAAGGGGAATTGATGCTTTTAGCAGAAATAATGCTAGGAGAGAGTGCTGCTCAGCAAAGGCTTTGGAATAACAGGGTAGCTTGCCAAGAAACAATGACGAGAATAAGCTACTCTGATTGGTACACAAGCACAGGCTGTGATTAGTCAAAAGAACATCATGTGCTTCTTAGATAGAAACGGCCCTGATTGGCCTACTAGCCATGTGCTTTTGTTTACAATGTTTCTGAATGGTTAGATAATGCGCATGGCAAATGAAAGCTTCCACTTGGCAGGTTTCCCAGTAGTAATGTAACAATTTGAGAACACTTTGCTCATAAAGCAATAACATAGAACAATGATGGAAATTCATACTGCGCCACAGTTTATTAGCAAATAGGAATGAGATGCTAGAATGCTTTGTTTAATTGGGTAGTGTAGTGTGAGTTCATGAATGCTAGCCAATGCAATGCGTGAAGAAGGGTGGGACTGAAATATTGCCACCATTGTTTGTATAAAACCTGAATGCTAAGAATGCTCGAGGTTCTACCCTCCAGCAGCTCGTTCTGTAAAGAGGGGGTGGACCCCGTCAGCTGATGTGCCTCAATAAAGACTGGTTTCATTGAACCGCAGTAAAATTGTTGCGTTATCCGTCCCTGCGCTCACCCGAATGCTCCGCCTGGAGAAAAGGTATTGCCTAGGGAGTTTTGGGACTCCAAATTACTGCTACAACATAACTTCTAATAGTTAAAAGGAACAGTCCAGAGGTTTGGCTGGGAGAGCCAACCTGTAGTTTA
Organism: Anolis apletophallus; assembly: GCA_030556195.1. Lineage (NCBI taxonomy): Eukaryota > Metazoa > Chordata > Lepidosauria > Squamata > Anolidae > Anolis > Anolis apletophallus. The sequence continues at coordinate 80,308,672 of JARBWK010000006.1, read as the reverse complement.
TGCTGACGCATAAAAGTGGCAAGAAAAGCCTAATTTAAGACTGTGTAACGTTTAAGAAAGAACCTCTGTGGAAGAATAACCATTAAGCCTTGTACCTCTGAGAGAGAAGATTGAAACTTCGTAATCAGCAAGCTAAAGTTCACATTTAAAAATAAACTTGTTACAGCTTCTTGGTTCATAAGCCTCCTGGTGTTTATATTATAAAAGACAAGCCTCACTCTGAAGCCTAACAGTAATTAACACATCATCTCTCTTTACAAACGGTGGTCAAATAGTTACCTCAGAACAAATTGGTGGCAGCTAGATATACAGTTTCCTCACAGATTGGGGACATCTTTACAAATTGGTGGCAGCGGTGGGATAGCCTGCCCTGTCACGGTGTAAAAGTTGGCATTTGAATAATGTCTTTACAATGGGGAGCGGGAGGAGGAAAAGGAGGAGGAAAGGCCTCGGCCCCGGCCCCTCACCCGGAAAGGCCTCCCTGCCTCCCTGCAGGGCTTCCTTCATCTCTGACAGGACAGACATCCACTGGTCGGGGAGGGAAAACTTGGAAGTCTGCTCTTCAGGGTGGTGCCCTTGTAATTATTATTACAATAATTACCCGCCCTGCCGCGCATGCCCGCAAGTGCCCCCGCGAGCGACCCCGCCCCCACTGCAGCCCCCCAGGTGATCAGTCACTGGAATTCTGGCCCTTGTGCCGGTAGAAGTTGGACAGCCCTGTATAGTATATTGATAAAGCCTTCTAAGACACTGAAATAACTTGGTAAATTAAAGTGTATGTCATTAAACGGCTCAATTGAAATGGTGATAGTGATCTTGGTTAAATGTAACACCACGTTTTGTACAAACTCACCCAAGATGAAACGCAACCTATGGAGAGATCTTGAACTAGCAGATATGAGGGTATCCCTATTCCTATGGCATAGCAAATGGCAGGATGCTTGGTATTGTCTGGATTTATCCCCCCTCCCCCCCACACACACAAGCAATGACCATCCCTAAAAAGAAATAGCAGCAGAGATTAAAAATAAACAAACATAGATAACCCTGGACTTCTCAGTGATTCTATACCAGCTTAGCTGTATAATTGTGACTATGGCCATCCTATCCTTTGTAGTGTCCTGACTGGTCCACCATATACTCAGTTCATGATATTGCATGTCGATTATGATAATCAAGACTTACATTGCAAGTCTACACAACTGTGATAGCATCTGGATGAGTGAAGTGAAGAAGCAACAACACAATTCCTTTCTTCACAGTCAACTTTTTTTTTACAAACCATAAGTGGTCACATCTATTCACTTCCTCCAGTTTTCATACTCACAAGGAGTCTATGCCTGGTTTTATTTTTGCTAATTTCTTAGGTTTTTTAAAATGTGTACATTAAATATGATTTGGTTATTATGATTATTATTTCTTGCCCTCCCTCCCCCCATGGCTCGAGGTGGATTACAGCATTAAGTTAAACTGACTCACTCCATCAGTGAAAACATCCTTTAGCAATTTTGCACTTATTTTTAAAAAGGTACCTTATCTAGGCATATATTGGTTTTCATGCAGCCCCATAGCTGGTGCTCAGTATAAGAATTCTGGATCAAGGACTCATCAGAAGTGCAAACCAAAAGACAAAAGAATGCCGGATAGATTTCTTGCACATCTTTAGCCTTGCAAGATATCCATGATAATACCAAAGCATGAACCAATGTGTGGACGTTTATACAACATACTAACAGCATGGGGCAATAGCTGAAAGATTTGCTGACAGTTTGATTAAGGAGGGTAACCACTTTCAGCCTACAGAAAATGTACAGAAAGAAAGAAAGGCAATATGATAGCATGCCAGACAAAAACACATCACTATGGCAACTCAGTGTTTTCTCTATGGGGTTTTACTTCTAAGAAATGTTCTAGGTGCACAGCACTAAATTTCAGGATCTCTGTGCATACTTTGTCAGGCACTGAGATGAATATTAATAAGGAATCACACAGAAAGGCAGCTTTATAAATCAGGTTTGCTCAAAGAGGAGGGCTTTAAGATCTTCTCCTAATTGGTTGAAATGACTAGAAGAAGGAGCCCTTTGAGCTGTTCAAAAGGCACTACTGCATGCTAGGGACTTGTAAATATTTCCTTATTTCATCCTCACATGCAATGACAGGGAATTCAAAGGGACTCTCCTTGGGAAAATTGGAAGAGCTTTCATGCAATTTTAATGATTTTTCACATCTTGAAACATTTTTCAGTGCAAATTTTGTGAAGGTTTCATTGTTCAAAAGGCACTGTTCTTCATTTAAAAAATAGAAGTTGCTGATAAAAAAGCAATCATCTTTTCATGTTGATGCAGGGCTGAAAAATCATGTAATGTTACAAACTTTTCAGCATAGTAGCTTGCCATGTTGACCGAGAAGGAAAATATCTGCAGATATATTAACATATGGTCAGGCCCGGATTAATACTTTTTTGCGCCCTAGGCCACACTTTGGAATTACGCCCCCTTTAAGCCTCAGGCAAAAAAGAACAGATTGGCAAGGCTGAAGGCTGCACTCTATGATAGAGCTGTGATGCCTTCTTAACCTGTCGCTCCTGCAGAGCCCGCCTGCCTCCCCAGTGGGGAGTGCATTGTCGGGGCTGTCAATGGGGGAGGATTTGCCCAAGAAGTGACTGAAGAAGCCCAAGATGGCGGCCAGAAATGATGGCGAACAAAGGGCTTCTTCAACTCACCCTCAGACAAAAAAGGCACGAAAGCCAAAGCCTCCTTCATTGCCAGAAGTTGTTCTATCCTTGCCTTCAGTGAAGCCTAGGGCGCAGCTCCCCCTTTGCGGAGGGAGGGAGTGAATGGCATGTGGGCCTGGAGGGAGACACAGAACACTGCCTCTTAGCGTGCTGATCTCTGCCCCTGGATGGGGGCGTGGCTTCGCGCGCCAGCTCCCTGCCAAATCCGAGGACTGCAGCAGCAGGGAATATGGTCCTGATGGAGGGGGAGGACCCGGAGGGACATCTGGAGCTTCTTGATGAGGTGAATTCTGGATAGCGCCTTGGAATCTGGGCACCTCCAAAGCTCCCTCTTGCTCTGGTATCAGAGTGGGTGGACCCACAGGCCCCGCCCCTTCACCCTCCGTGACGGACGGGACCGAAGCTACTCCCTCCGCAAAGGAGGCCATGTCCAGAAGGGAGGGAGGGAGAAGCGGGCCAGGTCCTCGGGATTGGACCCGGGGACAGAGCCAGACACCCTCCCCACAACCAACACACCCAACTCCCTCTTGGCATTCACAAGCTCCGAGAGTTGGGAGAGACCCCAGGGGCCGGCCATGGCATTTTTTTTGTTTCAACTTTTTATTATTATTATTTTTTGGTCCGTGATCTGCACCCCCCACAGCTTCCTCCCCTAGGCCATGGCCTATGTTGGCTTTATGGGTAATCCAGGCCTGCATATGGTATATAAAAGGGAGCTAATGGACTACAGCTAAGATTGCCAAATATTTTCATTGTTATTACTTTGGTTTAGCATGTGGCATTTTTTGTTCTAGGTTGACCCCACCCTTTACGAATACTAGAGGAATCATTCCAGTTCAAGCTAAAGGCCCATCTGGTCGAATTTTTGATTCTTGGGATGCTTGTTAGTAACCTATCATGAAATATATACACATGCATGTATATTTGTAAGAGCTCCATTTGTGTATCTTCTTTCTTTCTTTCTTCTGAAGGCCAGATGAAAACTCTGCCTTGGAGTAATACCCAGTGTGGAAAGGCCTGGCAAACATATTTTTATTATGACAGAAGGGAAGCCATAGTGCTTTACTCCAAATAAAAATGGGATCTTTCATCAAATCCAAAGTCTCATTGTAGTTACAGCTGTGCTTAGAGGAAAATAAATGTTTGAACAGAAGATGTGTTAATTCAGATCTATGTATTTTTAACAGCAGTAACAAAAGACGCCTCTACATGGCTTATATATAAACAGGGCGTGCAGCTGGTCTGGTATTTGTGCTGTTTAGCAGGATTAAATTTCTGTAAATCTCCCCCACTATTACTAAGTCTTTGAAGCTTTAAAACCCATTATTAATAAAGTGATTATCTTCTGAATTGCCGGGGTTCACCTCCTTTTCTTCTTATTAACATATTGTCTCATTAGAAGAATTGTAAATATAATAAAGAAGTGGCAAGATCTAGCACACCCGCTGCCAACTCCCTAAATATAGCACGCGTGTGGTCACATGTTGCTGCTTAATACTTCATGTCTTTCTGTGGAGTGTGTTGCAGTGCAATGCTTATAATTATAATAACAAATAATAAAACTTTATTCAAAAACTATCTCCCTGGGGGATTCAGGGTGGATTCCAACAAACAAAAAGGTAAACATTCAATGCCTCAGCAGCAACAAATACAAACATACATAATCCAAAATAACCCCATATATGAAAAACAACTTAAACAACTTAAACATGACATCTATAAATTAAATAAAAACATAACTTTATCATAGTTTTAAAAGGTTTCTTTCTGGTAGAACTCCTGAAATTTCCAATTTTCTCAGTCTTTACAAAAAAGAGAAAGTATGTGACCTCCTGAGAGACTGCAGTTCTGTTATGGCCTTGCTATAGAGCAGATGGTCACTACTGTCAATAGACATGTAAACCAAGACCAACCCAACACATTTTACTGCTAGCGACAGAGCTGCCTTTCCTTGCTTCAAGCCCCAGCATGTACTTCATGTATAGCACCATCAGAGTGGGAGTTAAATCTCCTGACCTTCCATAAGAAAGTTAAAAAATGGCTTTATGACCAAGCTTTTGGAGAACTTGAGAAATAGACAGATATGGAATTGATGTGCACTGACTTCAGGGTAGAGAAAGACTGGGTAGAAATGCCGTAAATAAATACATAAAGAAATAAATTTCACTTCTGATAATTGGCAACATTATTTCATCTACATGTAGTTTAACAGGACACCTTACAGCATGCAAGGAAAGTCATGGTGCATACATTCAACGTGGCCTACAAACTTATTTTCAAGTGGCTACCATACCCACCCAATGGTACAGACAACTGAGATGAATCTTATAAGTTGTCAGCAAGGTTGAGAAGAGCCAGACCACCAAAGGATAGACTAAAACAATATTAAGTCTGGGTTAGGGAAACATCTTTCAAATGTAGGGATTGGGATTGTAAGGGCTCTTTCACACTATAAAATTATACCATTATGACTCCACTGTCATTGTCATGGTCGCATCTTAGTGAGTCCTGGGGTTTGTAGTACTAGTAGAGTGACTGACTGAGCATTCTAAATAATCATCCCTAAATGATAATTGCATGATTTCACATGACGCAAACAATGACAGTTCAAGTGGGATCCTAGTATTATAAGAGTGTGATGAAAAAGGCCTGAAATAAATTTAAAAGAAACCACAAAACATTTCCACACTGTGAAAAAGGGAATGTGTGGGAGGCTCTCCAACTGTTTGGAGCAGATGGGAGCACACAAGGACATTAAAGGGCACACACATATATCAACAGACAGGCTGTTCAGCTAAGAGCGGGGATGTTGGCCTGTGAAAGTGAATCTCTTCAGCTTCACCAACATTCTACTCCTAAATCACCAAAAGAAGACAGAATAAAAGAAGGCTTTCTTTTCTGGGAATTTATCCAGAAATTAGTTTCTTCCTCAAAAGAGTTTGAGGTGTGAATTGGTTTTGGACTGGTTATTTGCAGCATTTCCATCATAATACATCATTCAAAATGCTTTCTATATGAACACTTGCATTTTGACCACTCCAGTCAAGATGAACAAATGAATACAGAGATGCCCTACACCTAGTCCAATTACTCTCAGTCTTGCCAATTAGGAGCATTTCAGGGAGAAAACCCGAGAGCTAGACGCATTCCCTGGTGATGTCATTAAGCATGGCACATGAAACATCAACCACAAAGAATCGAATTCAAATAATAAACAGGTCTGATGTAAATTAGAACAGATTCTTCTGGTTGGAAACTCCCATTTCCAAGCTCTACATTTAATAGAAAATGCATACTTTTCCTAAGTCTTTTTAATGCAGTTGCAAGCAATGCTTTTAAGGACACATACGTGGTCTCGTCCAATCAAAGTATGTTTCCCTGCTTTGTTTTGAACAGAAAATAATCTGCAGAAACCATGGTGTGTGTGTGTGTGTGTGTGTGTGTGTGTGTGTAAGAGGGAGGGAGGGAGGATCTGTGTATTTCCATGTGGTTTTCTGATCCTGAAATTTCTCTTCCTGCCCTGATGACCAGAGAAGGCTTTGAAACTTAGGTTGTAGCTATTAGGCTTGTGCATTTTGGCTGAACCTCGATCTGTTTCTGCTGGCTGAAATCTGGGAGACTGGCAGATATCTTTTCGAATGCTTCCTGAAAACGGGTGGGTAGCCAGATAGCTGTTTTTGGTCTGCAGCCAAAAAATGTGGCTAGCTCCGGCCCATTGATGGCAATGGGGAGGACTTCCAAGACTTTTCTTCCCAACATTTTCAGGGCTATTGGGATGAAAATGACCAAACTTGGAGGACACATCTACTACTGTTAGTCCACTAAGTTTCATAACATTTGGATCATCCCTTGATTTTTAGGATTTTTTTTTCTTTTTAGGAATAAAATTACCTTTAAAAAAAATTCCCCAAAAGGTATCTTCCCACTGGTCTTGCCCTGTGACTTCTCCAGGAGCAGCAACAGGGCTTTTCTGCTTCTTTTTTGGGATTACTATTAATTATTATTAATACTTATTATTATTTTTATGCAAACGAGTCAATTGTATTGGTAGCTTTGTTTTCCTCACACTGCATCTTCTACAACTCTTTCTAAAGGAAACATGAAAAAGATTACCTAGAATTACCACAGGGTGCTATGAATAAGCTATAATTTCCTTCTTAATTAACATTTTATGGAAGGAAACACAATGAACACAGAAAGAATGGATTTCTCATGTCTCACAATACTGAAATAAGGCAAAAGAAATTACTATTCTGTAAACAAAGACACATTCAACTTTTTCACATGAACAAAGACATATTTCAAAGGAGGCTTTCACAGCTTGTTCAGCAGGGAACTGCAATGCTGATTGCAACACTGAAATTCTAAAAACCTCTACTAAAAATTGAGTCATTCCAAATGAATACATTAAACTGATCTTTTCCATAATTGCAATACTCTTTGAACCACATTATCACCACTTGTATTTCAAAGGTCACAGTGTTTATATGATTACAGAAGATGATCACCAGATTACAACTTACAAAAGTTATGTGCCAAAGCATATTTTCCATACCTAGTAAACCTACTACCTAATCACATTGGGGTTTTTTGGCCCCTTTTCATCTTCTGGACGGGACTTGCCAAGCACCATAAGATGACACTGGCTTGGCTCTGCCCCCATTTTTCCTGAAGTGGAGGGGAAGTGTCACAAGATGCTTCCTCTGCCATGCCAGAGAGGTAAGCATATTTTGGGTAGTTCCAATGGAGCAGCCTGCAATTTTTTTTGCCCTTTCCCACATCTAATGGGGGAAAGGGCAACACGTCAATGCACATTGCCACCCTTTCACCCATCCCATAGGGATGGGTGAAGGAGGGATGGTTCATGGGGTACCATGTCTCCTGGTAAAAAAGCATGGAGGCATGTGTAAAGGTCCCTACATTCACCTCTCCCAAACCCTTCTCTGCCTGTTTTTATCCTACCAATAATTCACATGTTAGAAGCTGTCTCAAATTGCTACTGCTCCCTGGTTAATAATGTGGTCCAGCGTTTCACTGAGAAAAACAATAATTATCCAGAAATATTATCTAACACCCTGAAACATGGTTTGGAACACCAGATATACCGTATATTCCTGCATACTAGACGGCTTTTTATGCCTGGAAAATCTTATGAAAAGTTGGGGGTCGTCTAGTACACTGGGTATAAATTAAAATAATAAGTTAAAGAAAAAAAATGCCCTTAGTGGCGTGGCTTGAGGAGGGAGGGAGGAGGAGGGTGGAGGGAGGGAGGGCATAGCGAGGAGGAGTAGCAGCCACATTGCCACGGAGACTGACTAGGGTTGATGGCCTGCTAGGCTTTCCCTGCGGCCCCCACCGCTCTCCATTCAGGGATCTCCTCCACCCTCGCCGCTTACCTCCTCCTTCAAAGGCTTGCCTAGGCCCAAGGAAGTGCCTCTGGATGCCGACTCCTTGCAGCGCTGGGTGACGGCATGCCTTGGATGTGCTCCCAGAGGCATGCTGGGAGCAGTAGGAGTCAGGGGACTACTGCTCCCAGCATGCCTCTGGGGGCACATCCAAGGCACGCCATCACCCAGTGCTGCTAGGGGTCATCCGGAGATGCTTCCTTGGGCCTATGCAAGCCCAGTGGCCTTTGGAGGAGGTAAGTGGTGAGAGCGAGGAGGTCCTTGAACGGAGAGCAGCAGGAGCATAGTCTTGGAAGGAGGGGTTAGTCTTAAACGCCGAGTATATCCCTAACTCTGTATTTTATCTTTAAAAGTTGGGGGGTTGTTTTATACTCCCAGTCACCTTGTATTCCAGAATATATGGTGCTTCTATGGCTGGTTTTCCAAGCTTCCTGTCTGTAAGACTGTCTTAATTCCTTGAAGTAAGATGTATTACATAAACTGACATGACGATAATCTAAGCGAATAAGCTTAATGTTTCTCTTGGTTTTATATTAGGATGGAGACTGTGGGGCCATCTACATGTGCCATAAATGGTAGTGCAGATCCCGAGTGCTGTTAATCAACACTGCTGAAGTCCACATGGCCATCCTCCAATTTGGCTTGGCAAATGGTGGGTGTCTATATATGCATGGCATGGAGCCAGCCTAGTGGCTGAATAACATCACATGGCCCAACAGCACCAGAACTGGTTCAGCATCTCTGGACCACCATTCTTGCCTTCCCCCTTGTTGTTCTGGACTTAGTGGCTACCACTGGATATGAAATTGGGGCTGGTCATCATTTGTCACCTGTAGCTAGCATGAGTGATGAAATGACACAGGAGAGAGGAATTGTTCCCTCATTCATCTCCGCATCTCTGATATCTTCATTTCTCTGGCTAGTGTCACTATAAGCACTGAGAGATGACATTCTATGACTTTTTAAAATTCTACACAAGGCCATGTTAAGGTGAATGAATCCTATGCAACATATGGATGCCACAGAGTCCATTCACCCCCACAGTGACTTATTTGTCCTGTGCAGATGGGCCCTTTGTGGGCCTAAAGATGCTATTGAACTACTAATTCTAGAAGCTCCAGTCACCATAGCTAATTATGAGGAATGCAAATGATTATAGTCTAAAAATGTCTGGAGGGCGGCAAAATTCTCACCCCAACTATATTTCAACTCAACTTTTTAATCATAATTAAGCCTTGATTCCATTGTTTTTGAATACAACTGTGTGTGTGAATAATCCTATTCATTAAAAAAGATGGTGCCGGTGCAGGAGCAACTTGCAGGAGTGCTCCTCCCGGGTCTGCTGTCTTCTGGCTTTAGGGCACCCGAGGTCGACCCTGTCCCAGGAGAGGGTCGGACACCCACTGTAGTAGACCCCCGGTCCTTAGAGGAGGCCGGTGTGGGTCCTCAGCGGGCGGTATTCGGCCCAGAAGATGAGTTTGAGGCCTTCTATCATTACTGCCTGGGATTGGAGGCTGAGCTGAAGGCCCAACGAGACCCCCCGGTTGAGGAGAGGCCTCGATCTCGGCCACCGCCGGCCTCCCGAAATGCAGGGGCTGCCCCCGCCATCCCAGCCGGACAGCTGACCCTTCAACAGCTCCGCGAGGAATTTGGCTGGCTTGAGGAGAGGATCAGGCTGTTCGGTGAACGGCTGAACCGAGTCCATGTGGACATTTGTCTCGGACCAGCCAGACCCCCCCCCCCTGAGCGAGGAGAAGAAAGAGGTAGAAGCCGCCATTATTCCGATTGCCCCGTCCCCTGACCCTAGGAGTTCCCCAGATTTTCTTTGGGATCACTCATGGGACTTGGAAATGGAGGCCCGGCCAGGCACGCCGGCAGATGACCTGCTAGCATCCGACCGGTCATGGTCAGAAGACCTGGCACAGAATGTGGGGGGGGGGATAACAGCAGCAGGGAACTCCCCTGGCATGGACCATTTAACCACCCAAATGGACCCGGAGTCGGAGGGCCGCCACCGGTTACCTGGCCAGGACCATCTGGAGATCGTGCTGGACGGGCGACGAGAGGCTGGAGAGGAGGAGCTCTTCGATGTGGAGCGAATCCTGGAGCGCCCGGTAGGCCGCTGGCCGAGGCGCCTCTCGCTTTCGCGCTCGGCCCAGAGGGAACTACGGGCTTGGGGCAAGATGGCATGTGGCCTTGAAGACGCGCAAGGGGGACATGCGTCCCCCTCCCCTCTGGCGTTGGGCGGTGAGGAGCTGAGGCGCAGGCGCACTAGAAACCAGCGCCGGCGCCAGAAGAGAAGCCCCTCAGTGACCGCCCTTCCAGCTGCCCCATTGGAGGCTCCATCGGAAGTTCCGCCTGCGGGACTTGGACCCCTCCCCCCTGGTGGAGGGGGGAGGGACGAAGCGAAGGCATCACCGGCGGCGTAAGCGACGCCGACGGACCCGTCGCGAAGCAAGCCTGCACCCACCCCCGGTAGTCCCGCCCTCCAGTGAGGCGGAAGCCCCGCCCCTCCCCTCTCAGCAGGGGAGAGAGCACTGCCAGAAGGATGGAGAGCCCCAGCGCCATCCTGGGGCCGGAGGATACATTGCACCGTCACAGTCCCCGCCACAGATCATCCACCAGCTGGTGATCCAACAGGAGGACCACTGGGGGGACTCTTTTTCAACTCATGACCAGGAGCCACAAACGGACTCAATCACCACCATCCTGCAGCCTCAGGTCAGCAACCCCCACGGGGGGTCGGGCCTGGCCACACAGCTCATCGTGGAGAGCCAGTGCCTAGACCGGGGCCCGTCAGGGAAGCAGAGTGGAGGACGCAATGACACCAGCGGCCCCACTATTAGGACCCTGACGAGTGCAAGGAGGGGGTGGTTCAGGACGAGGACCTTCTGGGGGGCGGGTTTTGGCAGTGGAAACCGAGGAGAAATCCTCGGCCCCGCTCCCCCATCCCCCCAACTCAGGCAGGTTGGGAGACCTGGTGAACTATTGGACACAGAGCAAGGCCTAGCATCAACATCACGGACAATGCAAGATCCCGCTGAGAGAAGGATATCTCAGCTGCCATCCGTAACCCGTTGTTCCATGGGGAAGGAGGGTCATCACCGGCACACCCCCCCTTTTCAGAGGGAGGGCAGAAGGCCGGACACCTAGGGGACTCGGGGGAGGATGTGGTGCGGGGGCGGGCAATACGTGTGATCTCGGGTAGGGGCAACTGGGACGGTAGACGTAGGCCTAATGAGAGAAGGCGGAGGAGCCAAAGAGAGGCTCGTCCGCCTTCTGACCTACGAGCTATCCCTAGGCACGCAGATGCGAAGTTCCCTGTTACCTCTCCTCCAACTCTGGTTCTGGCTAACACCAGGTCCGTGCGTAACAAGACCGGGACCATCCGGGACTTCCTCCTGGAGAGAGAGATCGATCTAGCCTGTCTGACAGAGACATGGCTCCAGGAGGGGGACGAGGTCGTTATGCACGAGGTGGCATCTCCTGGGTTTGTGGCCAGTTATCAGATGAGGACAGAGAGGCGGGGGGGGAGGGGTCGCCATCCTTAGTCGAGACACTTTTAATTCTAGGACGATTCCAACGGCGAACATTCCGGGGATGGAGTGCGCGGGCCTGGTGTGGGACCTTAGTGAGAGTGTGGCCTTCCTGCTGGTGTACCGTGCACCCAACGCACCGGCGGGGAGTCTACCTAAGCTGCTGGAGGTGGTCGCGGAGTGGGCATTGAGGTTCCCTAAGCTCATTGTCTTGGGGGACTTCAATGTCCACGCCGATACCCCCTCAACGGCAGCTGTGGACCTGGTGTCAACCATGGAGGCACTAGGACTCTCACTTTGTAAGACCGGTCCCACGCATCAGGCCGGGCACACCCTGGATTTGATCTTCGTCGCTGGAATTAGCGTGACCCTAGCCTCCATTATGGAGGTTCCATGGTCGGATCACAGTGTCCTGGAAGTCCGGCTAGGGGTGGCTCCCCCTCCCGGTAAGGGTGCCGAGCCTATTATGGTTCGCCCGAAGAGACTTATGGAACCCACTAGGTTCCTGAATGCTCTAAGGGAATGGGAACTTCCCAGCGACTCAGTCGATGGGCAAGTGGACTACTGGAACACCAGTCTTTCCACGGCTCTAGACGAGATCACCCCCAGGCGCTCTCTCCTCCCCCGCAGGAATCGCTCGCCTTGGTTTACCGAGGAGTTGCGGGTGATGAAGCGGAAGAGGAGACAGCTAGAGGACGTGTGGCGGAGCCTCCGTGACGAAGTGTCGAAATCGGCTTATAAACAGTTTAAAGAGGTTCATGAGCATGCTATCAAGGAAGCTAAAAAGGTTTACTATTCTTCCTTGATAGAGTCGGCTAGCTCACGCCCAGCGCAATTGTTTAGGATAATTCGGTCGTTGACAGCAATCCCAACTGTCCCAAATGATAGGGGTTTGGCTCCAACAGCTGAGGCCTTTCAGAGCTACTTTACCGATAAGATTTCGACTCTCTGCCGGGACATTCCGGCCACATTTGATACAGTTAGTGAGCTCGAGACCCCGCCGCCACTCGGCGGGCCCACCTTCACCCGTTTCCAACTGCTGGACGCAGCAGCTGTCGACAAGTTACTAGCTGCAGCCAGACCAACTACATGCTCCCTCGACCCGTGACCCTCCTGGCTTGTTAGAGCGTGCCGGGAGGGGCTACGAGGCCCCCTGGGCACGATCATAAATAGCTCCCTTGAGCACGGAGTCTTCCCGGGGGGACTGAAAGAGGCAATGGTGAGACCGCTGCTGAAGAAGCCGAATTTAGATCCTTCGGCTCCCTCCAATTACCGGCCAGTTTCCAACTTGCCTTTCTTAGGCAAGGTAATTGAGAGGGCAGCAGCGGATCAGCTGCAGCAGTTCTTGGAAGACACAGCTGGACTTGATCCCTTCCAGTCCGGCTTCCGTATTGGGCACGGGACGGAGACCGTGCTTGTCGCCATTACAGACCAACTTCGCCACCAGCTGGACCAGGGTGGATCGGCACTGCTCGTCTTGTTAGATCTGACGGCAGCTTTCGATACTGTAGATCACGCACTGTTAGCCCACCATCTAGCTGGCGCCGGAATTGGGGGGACCGCCCTTAAATGGGTGGCCTCCTTCCTCCGGGGCCGGGGACAACGTGTGGAGGGGGGCGGGGAGGTCTCTGGGAGATCCTCACTTGACTGTGGGGTCCCCCAGGGGGCCATCCTCTCCCCCTTATTATTCAACGTGTATATGCGCCCCCTGGCCCAGCTGGCCCGCGACTTTGGTCTGGAGTGTTATCAGTACGCGGATGACACCCAGCTTCTGCTGAGAATGGACGGCAGGCCGGACACCGTACCCGATTGTTTCCATCAGTGCCTCGAGGCCGTGACTGGTTGGCTGTGGGCCAGCCGGCTGAAGGTGAACCCGTCGAAGACGGAGATCTTGTGGCCCGGTCGGCCTGGGGGGGGGGGTGAGAGCCGGTTGCCTACCCTGGACGGCGAACGGCTTAATCCGTCACCTGTTGTTAAGAGCTTAGGTGTTCAGTTGGACCCCCTGCTGGCCATGGAGACCCAGGTCGCCGCGGCCAGCAGGGCATCATTCTTTCACCTACGACGGGCTAGGCGACTGGCTCCCTACCTTTCCAGGGATGACCTGGCCACGGTGATCCAAGCGACGGTCATCTCGAGACTAGACTACTGTAACGCCCTCTACGTTGGCCTTCCCTTGGCGACGGTTCGGAAACTCAAGCTAGTGCAGAATGCCGCTGCTCGCTTGCTGACGGGAACGTCGGCAAGGGAGCATATTACGCCCATTCTTCAGCAACTGCACTGGCTGCCTGTCGAGTACCGAATTGTCTTCAAGGTGTTGGTGTTAACCTTTAAGGCTTTACACGGCCTAGGGCCTGCGTACCTGAGGGACCGCCTTGCCCCATATATACCCCCGAGATCACTACGCTCAGAGGAGTCTAATTTGCTCCTGATTCCATCGGTCCGCACCTGTCACCTGTCCGTGACCAGGCAAAGGGCCTTTTCTGTGGCGGCTCCGGTACTCTGGAACTCTCTCCCAGATGATGTTCGAGCCGCCACGGAGCTTATTCCGTTCCGCAGGGCCTGTAAGACCGCCCTGTTCAGACTGGCCTTCGGCTAGGCGAATAAGCCGAATGTTCTCATCTTCTAACCAGCACCCTGGTTCAGGGAATGCTATGGCATGACATAATTTTTATTCCGGGACCAATGTTGTATTTTAATGTTGTATTTTATGTTGTTTTATTGTACGGCGACATGGATGTTACATGTCAGCCGAGTTTTTATGATGTTATCCGCCCCGAGCCTGCAGGGAGGAGCGGAATACAAGAAGGAACAAATAAATAAATAAATAAATAATGTTACATAATGAATGTAAAGCTATATCTGTAACAGATGCCAACACTCCCTTCTCAGCTCCCATATGGACATTTTTGTTGTTTGCTTTCCACTTGACCTGGAAAAACACACACAAACACCTAGAGCTATTACAGAAGCTATGAAACAAAACAAGCTTTTGGGATGTTCATCTGGAGAAGTCTAGTCAAGTAAAGTACATTTGAGGTGATTCTACAGAATGACTGGCTTACACATTGCGAATGCCACTTAGAGGCTTTGTAAAATCATTCCACATGCTAATAAATATAATATAATATAGGCATGGTTGGGACAATTTATATCAGCCCAGTCTAATGTTTATTTCTATATCCTTTCACAATGTAATGCTTGGTATGAGGAATTATCAATCCGTGAGTGATTGCTGTGCTTGAGGCATGTTTCCTTTGGCTTTTGGGGTGGGAAATCACATTACTTATGTGCAATCAAGTGCAGGTTTGTTTGCTCAAAGGAAGGGATAAAAATGTTTGCTTATTTCTTTTTAAAATCAGGTTATAACCAGCAAGATCAGGTTTCAAAGATTTCCAGGGCTATATTGCTTTAGGATAGCAAAAAAGCTACAAAAATGTTATTGACATTTATTTTATACACTGCACAAATAAAGTAAATGGTAATTCTTTTGGAGGGATTAGGAATGTAATCCTTGGCCAGTTTTGCTCACGAAGCAACAACTAATTTTAGCAGTTTGTTTCTCATGGCAAGTATTCAAAATTTGTGCAGTTTTCAAAGCCTGTTTGCAGTTCAGGAGTTCTTCTATGCAAAAAACACACGGGGTCACTAAAGAAAACAACACTTTTTGCACAGGAAACAGCATTTTCTGTATAAACAATAATATTTTTGCACAGAAATGGCACTTTTTACAAACAAAATTGTTTTTTTTGTGCAGAAAGTGCTATATTTAGAAACATCTAGTGCAAAATGTGTATTTCCCTGTCATACATAGGCAAACTTTGCACAACATATGTCCCAAATTGAAAATATTCCAGTACAGAATTCTTCTTTTCAGGGTCCCCCATAACATTACACATATGTTTTTTTACTGTTTTCCAGTAACTTCTGAACAATCTTTCCATCCCTATTTGGGACTAAGGGCTGACTCAAGATGCTTTGCTGCCTGAGTCAAAGGACAAGATGATGCCCCTTCGCCTGGAAGGAAATGAACCAGCAGGTGAATTTTACCCAAAGTTTGGAAAATGGACAGCATCCTTCACCATGCCCGAGAAGAACAAATCAACTAAAAATTCAGTTTGATACATATCTTCTTAAAGTTAACTCCCATTGAGTTCTGGGAGACTCACCTTTGATTAGTAGCTAGAAGAACGGCAGCCTAAAACAGGGTCTAAAGGAATAGTCTGAGAAGAGTATTCCCCATATTGAATCTCATAATTGAAACAATCCTTTCCACAGCTGCCTTTCACCTGATTTCTAATGGAAAGTTCAGATAATGAACTTGCTGATTTATACTGCTATACCATATATAGAAGGCATGGGAAAACTTCAGCTCTCCAAGTGTTTTATACTTCGATTCCCACAATTCCTAACAGCCAGTAAACTGACTGGGATTTTTGGGAGTTGAAAACTGAAGTTTGCCCATGCCTGATATATATCTTACTCATGTATAAATCAACCTCATGTATAAGTAAAAGGCATGTTTTGGTGCCAAAATTATGGATTTTGATGTGACCCATGGATAAACCAAGGATCATTCAGCAAAAAGAAGAAAGTGACAATGCCACCTCTAGGAGGGCCAGACGCCCCTGGTCACTACTACCATTGTCCTACTTAGGCATTAAAAAAAGGTCAGAAGTAGCATCATGCAGAGAGAGTAGATGGGGAAGGGGTCAGGATTGACTGAGCTCTTATCTTTCACCATTCTACTCAGAGCAGGAAATTGTTTCTTTTTAAATAAGTATTAAAGTATTGACTACCACTGATTCATAGATAAAATTCAGGGTTGATTTTTTAATTAAAATTTCTCGATTTATACATGAGTATATAGGGTATTTGTCTTGAATATCTGGAGTTAATGAGGCTTCTTCTTGCATAGCATATTATGCAATTGCACTGTTAAGTCCCAAGAAAAGATAACAAAAAAGGTCCACATCATTATAGTCCTAAGGAGTTATTTATACTCAATATTCAGTCTATTTCTCATTATATTACAGTTTGTTCAGTTGTTATGATTCCTCAGCAACTGGCCTATACACATGTGGGTCTGAGCAAACAAATCAATATCTAATATAACATGTTCAAACATGTCTATGTATAATTTAAAATGTATGTCATTTATGCTGTACAGACCCATATGTTTACTCACAGAGGCATAAAACTAAGTGTACTATCTACTAGAACCAATTCATAGTATGTATTAAGGATTTGGACCGTATATGTCAACTATTTGAACACTTCCCAAATCAACACTTCAGGTTTCTATACTTTCTTTGTTTAAAATGTACAGTATATACAGTAGAATGTTGGATAATAAGAAGGGATTAAGGAAAAGCCTATTAAATGTCAAATGATTTTATGATTTTACCAAACTTCATGTTTTTAAGCACCAAAACATGTTTTTTGACAGAAAAAGCAGATCAATACATGATAATGTTATGTAGTAATTATTGTATTTATGAATTTAGAACCAAAATATTGCATTGTATTGAAACAGCTGTGGATGTGGGCGGGAGGCAGACTGCATTGGATAATACAGAAGGTTGGATGAGTGAAACAAGACTCTACTGTATATGAAGAGATATTGCCTAAAATTGTGCATTACATTTGAGATGGAGTCTTGAAAAAAAATTCTGCAAGTTCAGGTCTGGTAACAAGCTTTGTGATTTTATTTGAGGGGGGGGACTACAGTGGAGATGGCTTGTTTTGTTTATTGTAGAAATTAATGTGGAACATTTTTTAAATAGAAAAACACATGGTATTGCCATTCAAACTGTCATTTCATTCAAATCGTAAATAAAATAATCAGTCTGGAGAATGTTGGGGAAATTTCCCAAACTTTGCTTTGAAATTGGATCCATCATTTTGAGATACCCTGTACCTTCAGTGATAGCTATCCTCTGTAAATTTGTCTAACCCCTTTTAAGTCATCTAAAGTGGTGGTAACCAATATATCTTGTGGAAATGAATTGCATAGTTAACAATGTGTTCTGCACTAGAATATATGGGGTCGTGTAGCTATTTGCCCTGCCTTATATAAAGCACTCCTGTGATTGATGTAATGTAAGAGAACAGTCCTCTAATTGAAGATGTCCTCTTTGAAAGTATAATGAGCCTTTGGTGTTAACTAAGGCTTGGTTCCGGGACCACCCTATGGAAAACAAAATCAATGGATGCTCAAGTTCCATTATATGCAATGGTTTAATAAAATAGTGTCCCTTATATTAAAATGGTGAAAATATGGTTAGTTTCTCAAAATTTGTTTTTGGTTTTCTTTTTCAGGGCATATTTTCATACCTCAGATAGATGATTCTGTGGGTATGAAAAATTGACTGCATTTTATCTTTGAAAACGGTCTAGGATAGTTTGTACAGGGAACCATAAGAAAGGTAGCCAGGACCTTGGAAGTTGATTATCCACACTTATATTTGATCCTCCACAGTTAGGATTTGGATGCCAGATAGAATAGAGGTATATGCTGCCATTCCATTACCATCATCACACCAGTCTGCATATATTGATATAATGACCACATACAGATTTTATGGAATACTGTGACTTTATTTTAGTGTACAAATTTCTGCTCTTTGCAAGTGGATATATGTCCCTCTGAATTCCCCTAAGATTATTATTTTTTAATAATGTTCTCTTCATATTGCTTGAAATCATTGACTGGAGAGAAGGAAAGAGAATGAGAACTCCCATAGGGGATGTGAACAAGACTCAGTTGCACATTTCAAGGGGTAACTTAGACAATAGGAAAGCTTCAAATAGCCCCTGCTGCTGTTTGCAGCCACTCATAAAGCTGCTGATTAATAGCTTTAATTAACCTTCTGTAGCCTTTTTCCTGGAGCTCTGCATTGTAACAGGATGCTAAGAGTGATATCATCAAGAGTTTCAAGGCAACTGTGAAAAAGAGAATGATATGATGCTCAACTGTGCTTTCCTGGTTTCCCTGGAAATTCTGTGTACAAAGGGAAGACATTGGGGATGAATGCCATGGTGGTTTATGGTTGTCCCAACTGGGCATAGTTCATAGTCTTTGAATATTATGAAAATATTCTAGTAATAATTGGGTACTATATTACCACCATGCTAAACAAATATTGGCATGCATTTTGATCAAACAACAGCAGTCACTTGGTTGGATGTAATCTACCTTTTCTGGAGGTAAAAACATGAAATAATTAAGTCTTGGTCCATCAGCTCCCTCTTATTAAGGTTTAACCTGTTTTGAATTAATTCAAAATCTTCAAATCCAGGAAGCTGTTGTATCCATGCTGCAAAATGCAGCAAAATCCAAGTTCCTTAAAAGAGTGATACCTTCATTGGTGAATCCAACATGCAGAAAATACATCACATAAGGCAGGTTGCAGAGGTCCCAGCACTGTTTAAAACAATGGTTCTCAACTTTTTAATGCCACGACCCCTTAATACAGCGTTATGGTGTAATTTTGCTACTGTTATCAATCAGATATTTACATTAGTAAATATAATAGGCAGGATGTAGTTTCATTCACTGGACCAAATTTGACACAAATACCTGATATGCCCAAATTTGAATACAGGTGGGGTGGGGTGGGGATTGGGGAGTTGTAATTGCTGGGATTTATAGTTAACCTACAATCAAAGAGCATTCTGAACTTCACCAGTGATGGAATTGAACTAAACTTGGCACACAGAACTCCCATGACCAACAGAAAATACTGAAAGGGTTTGGAGGGCATTGACCTTGAGTTTTGGAGTTGTACTTCACCCACATTCAGAGAGCACTGTGGACTCAAACAATGATGGATCTGGACCAAACTTGGCATGAATACTCAATATGCCCAAATGTGAACACAGGTTGAATTTAGGGGAAATAGACCTTGACATTTGGGGATTGTAGTTGCTGGAATTTATCATTCACCTACAATCAAAGAGCATTCTAAACCCCACCAATGATAGAATTGAGCCAAACCTCCCACACAGAACCCCCATGACCAACAGAAAATATTGTATTTTCTAATGGTCTTTGGCAGCCTCTCTGACACTACCTCATGACCCCTCCCCCACCAGTCCCAACCCCCAGATTGGGAAACACTGGTTTAAAAGAAGGAAAAGGATGTAAAGGTCAGCTTGTCATGGTGACCATAAAGACATCATGATGAGATTAAATGAAAATCATCCACTAGAATGTTTCTTTGCACCCACCCATCCCTGATCTGCAGGAGAAAGGAAAGCAGAACTGGAAGTGATTTTTTTAAACTGATGCAACAAACTCTAAGTAATGAAGCAGATACAATACTTCTTAATATTATGGCCTACATATGGGGGCGGGTCAATAAGTCTGTGACTTTTTGAATTTCTTGCCTCTTAACTGAAAGGGCAACACTGCTCCTGTCAACAGGCACCTGTCAGTTGACTCCTGTCAAAATTTGAACAAGCTGTGTCATTTAGTTTGTGTTTGACAGCCATTGATAGCAGACTACCGCGTGATTTGAGGAGAAAATGGAAAAAAAGTGAATTTTGTGTGCTCATTAAGCATTATTTTTGTGGGGAAAAACCATCACTCAAACCAAGGCTAAGCTTGATAAATACTATGGGGACTCTGCACCATCAATTTCAATGGTAAAAAAGTGGTTTACTAAATTTCGTTGGGCCGCACAATCATGGAAGATGCTGAACATTCTGGATGCCCAGTTGAGGTCTCTACAATCGAAACAATTGAAAAAATTCATGATATGGTGTTGGCCGATCGGAGATGGAAAGTGCAAGAGATTGTGGAAGCCATAGGCATCTCATATGGCTCAAAAGTGGCAAGATCGGTGCCACTTTTTTTTACTCACAATCAACCACAAACGCAATCGTGTGACAATTTCGCAGGAGTGTTTGGCATTGTTCAACCATAATATGGACGAGGTTTTGTGCCATTTCGTAACCTTGGACAAAATGGGGATCTACCACAACACACCAGAGACCACACAGCATTCAAAACAGTGGGTTTCTCGGGGTGAATCGGCGCCAAAGAAGGCCAAGGTGGGTTTGTCAGCCAATAAAGTCATGGCGACCATTATTAGGGATGCACATGGTATAATCCACATTGACTACCTTCAAAAGGGTAAAACAATCAATGGTGAATATTATGCCAACTTATTGGGTCGATGTAATGAGGATTTGAAGAAAAAACCGACCGCATTTGGCCAAGAAAAAAGTTCTTTTGCACCAGGACAATCCAAGGGTGCACACATGTGCAGTTGCCATGGCAACAATCCATGAATTGGGATACAAATTGCTCCCTCATCTGCCCTATTCTCTGAATTTAGCCCTGAGTGACTATTTCTTGTTTCCGAACCTGAAGAAATGGCTCGGCGGAAAGAGGTTTGACTCCAATGATGAAATCATCTCACAAACAAATACCTATTTTGATGTTGTCACGATGCCAGGTCTTGGCCAGCCCCTTAAACACACACAGAGAGACAGTATTCAGCTAACTACTTTATTGAAGAATAAAAACAGTAGAAAAGGTATTGTCCATAAAAATATCAAAAGTAATCCAAAGGTAAAGAGTCTGTGGTAATGTCCAAAAGCAACTTGGCAAGGACATTTTCCAAAAGCTTGGCAAGGCTCCGCTCAGCAACAGCGGATCAAGGAACAAGGCAAGGTTGCAAGGTCCAAGGCACTCCTTGGCAGGCCACAAGCCCAAACTTGGCTACATGGATCTTAGCTCGCTACACGTCTGTAGATGATAGACGTGGCCAAGGTACTGAGGATCCGTTCCCACGGATCCTCTACTTAATTCCCTTGGCGAGGACCCCGACGCTCTAGGCTTCGCCTCCAATCTATGCTTCGGGCTCGCGCGCCCCTTTGGCCGGTCTAGGCTGTGGTGCCAGCCCCTCCTGCTAGCCTCAATGCTCCGTCTCCTATCAAAGCTGCGACCTTGCCTCCCAACACCTGGTTCCCTATCTTCGTGAGAGTCAAACTCCCCTTGCGCTTCCATGCATTCATCCTCCTCCATTTCCCACATTCGTTCTTGAGAACTTCCCCCCCCCCCCCCCGGTTTCTCATAGCCTTCGCTATCACTGCTTTCTGAACCTCTCTGACCTTCCGCATCCTCGTACGGGTCAGGCCATCCATCATCCCAGGCCAGGTTCTCTGTGGGAGAAGAAGGCCCAGCTAACTCATTAACCCCTTTTACCATTCCCTCCAAATCCTCCTCAGAATCTACCTCAGCTGCTGCTGGTTCCAATGCAAGTGGGACCCCCGGTGCTGCCCCTTGCCAACCCAGGCACGAAAGAGAACTGGGTTGTTACAGATGTCAGGAAGAAAATGTCATAGTCAGACTGTCTTATAGAAACCAAGCCCACTGTAGTAATTAGTAAAAGTTTAATAACAACAACACAAAACTCAAAACGTAGTCAAACTGACTGAACACACTGAAAACTTAGTGTGCAAATACCAGGAACTTAAGAAACACCAGCAATTCAGCTCAAAGCAAAGTCAGTGGAACAAAATATGGATTAAATCTCCGGAAAATCCGCAATAGAACAAAAACGCCGGAATAAAGGAATAAAGAAGCCACACGTCGTCATCCGGTCTGTAGTCGTCACACCAGGAAGGGCAGCCAATGGGAAGTCATCAATCCAAGGGAGAAGACAGCAGCAAAGTGTAGAAACAGTCCCAGGTCAAACCGAAAGAGCCGTTAGCATCATGGAGTAGCTCGAAACGATCCAAAGTCAAACAGGAAACCAGGAAATCTAGCACATAGGGATTTAAGTTGGTGTAGGGATGAGAGGGAACAAGATGCGAATCCCATAAGATACGATATCAGAATCCAGAAGTCAGTCCAAGGTCCAAGATTCATAGTCCAACAATCAGCAACACAGCAACACAAGGCAGAACATGGGCAGCAAGTAAGACTCCTTGCCAGCTGCAAGGAAGCATTATTCCCAACCCACCTTTATTCAAAGTTCCTCCTCAGAACTTGATTGAGCCAACACCCCACCATCATTCCTCTCAGCCACTACCACTCCTTCACGTGCTGCCTTTTGCCTTTCACGCCAAGCTATCCTTTTTCTGCGGTGACTTAGATTGCCCCAACATGAATCCCGATCTTCAGTACTCCAATGCCCATCTCCAGCAAACCCCATCAATAAGAACATAAGAACATAAGAAGAGCCATGCTGAATCGGACCTCATCCCATCTAGTCCAGCATTCTGTATCACACAGTGGCCCACCAGTTGTACACGGGGATCTCGAGCAGAAGGGAGGGCAAAACCCTGACCTGCTCCCAACCCCCACAACCAGTACCCAGGGAAATCCTGCCTACCTCAACCAACTCCAAGGTGGCACTTGAATGTCCTTTTCAGTAACTACCGATACACTTGGTATCCATGAATCTGTCTAATCCTGCCTTGAAGTTGTTCAGGCTGACAGCTGTCACAACCTCTTCTGGAAGTGAGTTCCATAACCCAATGACCCTCTGGGTGAAGAAATATTTCCCTTTATTAGTCCTAATTTTCCTACCTTGGAGCTTCAGGGAGTGCCCTCTAGTCCTAGTGTTTTGTGACAAAGAAAATAATTTTTCTTTATTCACCTTTTCTATCCCATGCATGATTTTATACACTTCGATCAAGTCACCTCTTAAACGCCGTCTTTCAAGGCTGAAAAGACCAAGGCATTGCAACCTGGTTTCATAAGGGAGCCGCTCCATCCCTTGGATCATTCTTGTTGCCCTTTTCTGTACCTTTTCCAGTTCCGTTATATCCTTCTTAAGGTGCGGATACCAGAATTGTACACAGTACTCCAAATGTGGCCTTACCATCGATTTGTAGAGAGGTAATACAACATTTGCTGACCTATTTTCGATTCCCTTTCTGATCATGCCTAGCATAGAATTTGCTTTTTTCACTGCTGCTGCGCACTGGGTTGACATCTTCAGTGAGCTGTCCACCAAGACCCCAAGATCCCTTTCCTGGTTTGTCTCGGAAAGCTTTGACCCCATCAATTGGTAGGTGTAGTTGGGGTTCTTTGCCCCGATGTGCATGACTTTACACTTGTTTAGGTTAAAATGCATTTGCCACTTTGTTGCCCATTCACTCAATTTCGAGAGATCTTTCTGGAGCTCTTTACAATCAGTTTCATTTTTAACTACCCTGAACAATTTAGTGTCATCTGCAAACTTTGCTACCTCAGAATTCACTCCTACATCCAGATCATTAATGAATAAATTAAAAAGTAACGGACCCAAAACTGAACCTTGGGGTACGCCACTTCTCACCTCTTTCCACCCAGAGAAATGTCCGTTTATTACCACCCTTTGTTTCCTGCAGTTTAGCCAGGTTCCAATCCAGGACAAGACCTGTCCTCTGATTCCATGGCTGAAGAGCTTATTTAGGAGCCTTTGGTGAGGGACTTTGTCAAAAGCCTTTTGAAAGTCAAGGTAAACAATATCAATTGGGTCCCCTTTATCTATGTGTTTATTTACACCCTCAAAGAATTCTAACAAGTTAGTAAGACATGATTTGCCTTTGCAGAAACCATGTTGATTTTCTTTCAGCAATGCCTGTTCTTCTATGTGCCTAGTAATATTTTCTTTAATAATGGTTTCCATCACTTTGCCTGGAACTGAGGTTAAACTGACTGGTCTATAATTTCCTGGATCACCTCTGGATCCTTTCTTGAAGATCGGTGTTACATTTGCCTCCCTCCAGTCCTCGGGTACAGTGCCTGATCTTAGAGAAAGGTTATATATCTTAGCTAGAAGTTCAGCAATTTCACACTTGAGTTCCTCAAGAACTCTGGGGTGGATGCCGTCTGGACCTGGTGATTTGTTGACATTTAGTTTAGTAAGGCATATGAGAACATCCTCCTTGTTTATCTCTATCTGTCTTAATTCTTTTAATTCCCTCCCTGAAAAAACTGACTCAACTGCAGGCATATGTTGTCTGTCCTCCTGTGTGAAAACGGAGGCAAAGAAGTCATTTAGCCGCTCAGCAATCTCCTTGTCTTCGCTGATTTTCCCTTTCTGACCATTGTCGTCGAGTGGCCCAACTGCTTTTCTAGTTGGGTTCCTGCTTCTGATGTACTTAAATAAGGTTTTGTTTGTTTTTAAAATATTCTTTGCTATGTGTGCCTCAAAATCTCTCTTGGCTTTCCTGACTATTGCTTTGCATTTAGTTTGCCAGAGCTTGTGTTCCTTTCTGTTCTCCTCGGTAGGAAGAGCCTTCCATTTCTTAAATGAGTTTTTCCTCTTTCCAATCACATCTTTTATTTCATTTGTAAGCCATACTGGTGTCCTTTTGGACTTTCCATGCCTCTTTCTTTTTATTGGAATGCATTTTAGTTCGGCCTGTTTTAAGGTATTTTTAAACAGTTTCCAAGCATTTTGGAGGGATTTGATTTTTTTTACTGCTCCTTTTAGTTTGTTCTTTACAATTTTTCTCATTTTGGTGAAATTCCCTTTGTGAAAGTTTAATGTCTCCGTGTTAGTTTTCACTGACGAAGATATGGGCACAGCCTCTGAGGAAGGGGTCCCAACTAAGGGAGCCGGTCCCTCTTCCTCAGACTGATGTTCTCCCTGCCCAAGACCCCCATCTTCCAAGGCAGCTGGAGGGCTGCTCATCACGGAGTGGGATGCTCCTATTGCATCTCTGGAGATCTTATCCTCCAACTGTTTGTTGTGGTCTTAATTTACTTAATTTAATTTTTTACAAGTCTTTGGATATTTGTTTTCTGACTTGTTACAAGGTTATGCTCTATCGCGCGTCGATAGGCGCGCGGGCTGCTAACAAAGACCTAAAGCAATACTAGAATCTAAACAACAAATTTACACCAGGAACTTGAATCACTACTCATAGGCTCTTCACACATGTCCTGTATCTGCTTTACTTTAGTCTAGTCCAGGTCACTGGATATACCTCCTCATTCCCATCTCCCATAGACTGCTCTTCCTCGTCATCACACCCATCATCCCCTGAAAATCTCAAGAATGTATCATCATCAGAGGACTCATTAAGTATTTGCCTTATCCTCTTTCTCTCTTGCTCCTCGTCAGATTCTGACTCAAGAGTAACCCGTTTTACACTCCTAGCCCCAAGCTCCTCTCTCTCAGCCTCAAATTCAGGCTCAACTACAACAGTAAAGCTCTTGCCATTAGGCAGTTCTAAAAATACATTTAGGGTATGATTTTTTTTGTCCCACATTTAATGAAATATTTATTTACCTACTAATTCTGTATAACAGCACCATTGAAAAATAATGTATAGAGTTAAGAAACTGGATGTTAGTCTATAGAAATAATCAGCACAGCTTCTGCTTTTAAGAGTTTCCATGAATTATCTATTAATAGTGTTTAATCAACACCCTTTCATCACTTTAAGTTAACTATCCAAGTTTGATTCACACAGTGAGATGAATTGCAGACATCTAGTCTACCATGTAAGAAATGTTTGTGATGATGTAGGTGAAAATGTTCCACTAAACAGTTTTGCTTTATTCTCTAAATTTAGCGAAGTATCATGTACAAAGCATCCCACACATCCAGTTAAGCTGGAGCACTTGATATGCAGCTAAATCCTACACATCTTAACTTAGAAGTAGTGATGTACAAATATGATCAATGCAAAAATTGTATCAAGACCTCAAATTATATGCTCTTTCCATAAATGCTACAAGAAAACCTGCTCCACATTACACAAGTTCTAAATTGGCATTCTCATAAACTTCTGAGGAACTCACAGCAGCACATTCCCAAACTTATTTTCCATCATGTGTCACCAGTCCTGATAGTTTGGCTTTTTGTTGGCTGGTGGATTATAGAGTGGGAGTGTTATCAAAAAAACACATACCCCAGCAATATGAATTATATAAAATGTATGAATTATAATATGTGATTCTACTGGAAAATATAGCCAGCCACATGGTCATTTCTTATTGCCCTAAAAGTTAACCTTTCAAGAATTTCATTGTAATGTTGCCTCACCATACCTTGGACTCTAGAAAATAATACCCCAAATTAACATAATCTTTTTACAATGACAAGAAACACCTGGGGGAGTTCAAGAGGAAATGGCAGACCTATTGACTGATGAAATCCTTCTATATCTCTGTATAAGCCTTAGGTCATTCATGGATTTTCCATTGCATTCATAAATCCCTTATGTCGGCTTCTCATGCCCTTTGACTTAATTCGGAAATACTGGAGGTTCATTCATGAATTTTTATTACATATTTTCCCTACAATCTTTCAATGCCAGCGATTGTCTTTCTATTTTCTTCAACCCTAATAGGGCCAAGCAGGCTGCATTCCCCTCTTTCCCAAAAATATAGTACATGGTCACCTTTGGAATGGCTGCTTAGCCACACCTGGATGTGTATTTCTATCAGCATACTCTCCTCAAAATGCACAATGAAACACTTAATGTATGCACCCCATTGATAAAATCTTTACTGATGTTATTTACTTAAATCTTTGTCATTGATAAACTCCTAATTCAATGAGAAATTTCCTGCTGTCATTGGTAGGTTTTTACAACTTTCATTAATAACATCTGTACTATGCATTGCTGAAGTTCATTACATAAGTTTTTGGAAAACTATGTCCATTTAGTTGTTTAAACATTTGTAAATAACCAATGTATGCTTCCCATTGTGCTTATCCAGACTGGGCCATTAAATCAATCAAAGACTCATTTGCATGTTGCCACACCATATTTCTGGGGTTCGTGCCCCTCTTGGGGGGGGGGCAGTGAATGGACTGAAACTTTAACCAACAAATGACAACTGTTTATTTTTCCCGCCACTGGAGAAAACCAACCAATGCTATGTATATTGTCACAGAAGACCTTCAGTTCAAAATACATGCCACTATTAATTACTAATGGAGTAAAAATATTGGGGTAGGAGGGCAATTTACTCAAAACTTATATTGAAAACTGCAAAAACTGGAGTTACAAGGCCACCAGTTGTTCTGTTTGTCAGAAATTCCATTTTGAAAGAAGGTTGTGGTTACTCTCCAATAAATGTGCATTGCATACTTGAGTTGACAGGAAACTGGGACCTATGAGCTAAATCCAACATTATAAAACATTTCTACTCATATGTTTTCCTTCCACTGTTCCCTGTTGAAGCATCCTATTCCTCAAAGCAAACTCCAAAAAGTATCATTTCACTTTGGAGAAAATTTAGAGCTGTGAGCTGTTGTAAAGAGGGAGAATTCATTAATTCTATGGTCTGTAGATGCACCCACAGTTATAGACCAGATTTTGTAAGACTATAAAACTTTTATTGATTGGAAGACATTTGCTTAAATTCTGTGTAGTTCGATTTTAATATAGTCCTTTCTTGAAGAAGCCATTGAAATAATTCTTAGCTGAAACACATTTGGCAGTTGCTTGAGGGAGATGGCTACCTTTCTTACAGCCTGGGACTGCCTCTCCTTCTCCTCCTGGTTTTGCTCTAGATATGTTAAGCCAACTTTCAGATTGTTCGCTACAATTGCGATGTCTTGCTTCTTTGATCACATTTTGGCTTCTGCCGTCAGCAAGTGCTGAGCTGGTTTTTGCTGCAATATGTGTCAAACCCCCAATTTCCCTCACTGTGACAAGACATTTCAGCCTGCATCACTGTCCTATTTATTCCGCTGTACTCTAGCATACGGGCAGAGGGATTAGCCATATGGAGTCAGTAATCAACACAAATGTCATTGGTTTCCTTTTGGGAGTGTGTGTCATACAAGGAATTGCAGTCCTGACATTTATGAAGGGAAATTCTTTTCTGAGGTCAGCAAGTGTTCCCTCTAGTGACATCAGCACTGGCATTTCTTAGGGGAAAATTCTAGACTGTGAAATGTGTTCATGCCTTTGTCTGAAGACATTGTTTTAAAAAGCTCATTAAAATTAGATTGTCCAGGATTAGTTTGGCTGCAGTTAAAAGAAAAAGATATTTATTTCCAAATGTGTTAGTCTGCTGTAGCAAAACCAACAATGTCTTGTGACATTATCAAAGTGATGACATCTGGCTTCCATATCAATCAAGCGGTGACTCACCTCCAAGTTTTTGTTCAAGGTGATAAATCCTATGTCCAGACTAGGTTTCTTAAAGTTTCTATCTTGACCTTTGCTCCTGTTAATTGCTGTGAAGTCACTTTGACATATGGTGGCCCAATGAATGACATTCTGATATCAACAGCCTTACTGTGGCTTCATTGACCAAGTCTGCCAATTATAATGCAGCCTATTTGGATCTGTCATAGCCCTGCACAGCGTTTTTCAATATAAACAGGCAGTTACTACTCTCATCATCAGCCAGTTTGGTATCCAAGCCAATGGAGATTCAAACAGCAAACTATGCAGGGATAATCCAGAAGTTGTAGTCAATAATCCAATCCAAAAGTCTTCACCAAATCATCCAAGATATGCATAATCCAAAGTCCCAATGCAAAGGTTCCAAACAAAAGATACATACAAAGTCACCAGACAAAGCTCCAAGCTACAGCAAGTTCCAAACATTGCTCCCAACAAAGACTAAATCCAAACCACCACTCTTTATGCCCCATAACACAAGTGCTCTCACTTGTTGACCCTTCTCTGTGCCAGCCAGGTGGATCTGCGCAGCCAAATAGCATCAGTCATCAGTTGCAGTCTTTTTGGGATACAACTCTGCCTCATTGCACTCCTGATCCTGAGTTAACTCAGGACTCCCATTTGCCTGCATTTGTGCCTGCATTATAGAGATAGCCTCCTCAGTGTCAGGATGAAGCTGCTGATGTTTCCTGCTTGCTACTGACTCAGATGCTGGGCCCGGCAGCCCTTCATCTTTGTCTATATTGCAAACCCTCACAGGATTAGCACTTAAACTCAGAGTGGCATAATCATTCCAGTAGCATTAGAGCCACCAGTTGCTAAATTTTCTACATTTTTGTTTTGTTATTAATATAAAAGCAAACTAAGTGCTCACCTTGCCCAGTTTCCTGTTTCCTATAGTGTGCAAGCAGCTGCCCGTGGAACGTTCATAATAGGCCAACACTCCCATCTTACATTAGTTTCCCAATTAATGTCATGTAGAGGTCCACTGGATATGATCCTAGAAGTAGCATATGGCCATTATAACTGCTAAACACAGACATTCACAATAACATTTAATCAATTTAAAAAGTCAGTGAGATGTAGACACTTTAGTACCAGAGGCAGAAATAACATGGAAAAAACAGAGATAGTTTCCTCCCTCACAAAAGGGAAGAGCAGTTCAACAAACACACCTGATAAGCCTTGTACAAGTGAGCAAATACACTTTGATTCTTCAAAAAGTGTTTGGTCTTATTGTGTGCTTTCAAGCCATTTTTGAACCATGCACTCATGATCCTTAAGGACAAAAAGCATATTCTCTATGGGGAAAAACGGGTATTCCATGCAAAAAATACTGTTTTCCAAGAAAACATGTATCTTTCTGAAGAATAATTCTTCCACAAAACTTCAGGATGTTGTAATATGGAAATATTACTGTGGATAAATGTATCATTGTACTTTTCTTCCATTAAAGGAATAAAAGTACAGTGATTATACATCCCTTGTATGTAGGGATGGAATAACTGAGGATTTATAAAATCATTGTGGTACTATAGCTTCAAATAGTACATCATTTTGAGGTCCCTGGTGGGAAGGGGGGGGACTACAATGGCTTCTAGTGAACAAATAAATCAATAGTTTTCTTTTCCTCTTAGATATTTCTTTGACCTATTCAACTGTGCTCTTGCTTCCAATGCACACTCTAAGCCTTATTGTTCCATCTTGTCTATTCAGAACTCTGTCTTTTCCTCTTCCAATTTCCTTGACAACATACACAGACATTTGCCTCTTTCCCTCGAGGCACCTGAATCATAGCAGTGAGTAACAGTTTACATTTTTCTGCTGTGGTTGCACATTTGAGTCTAAAATGAGGACAGATGTAGGTGTAAGGGTGTAGCATACTTTAGCTACTTGGCTCATCCCAAAATCTGTACACGTGTGTGGGTGTGTGTAACACAAAGCACTCCCTCATCACCTGCCCACCTTCTTTTATTCCAATTCTTGGTGGATCCTTTCTTTGAAAATGCAATTCTAGAAACACCATATATACTTAGATATAAGTAAACCTCATGTATAAGTTGAGGTTGCTTTGGTTCCTAAACTATATATTTTGCTATGGACTATGGATAAGTTGACGGTCATTCTGTGGAAAGTGGAAAGCTTCAGTATGACTTCAAGGGGTCAGATGCCCCATGGCCATTGCCACTTTCCCTCCTAGACCAGAAGCAATCCTGTGGCCAGAGAGAACACAGTGGATTGGTGCATCTTAGGGCCCTTCCAGACAAGTCCTATATCCCAGGATCTGATCCCAGGTTCTGCTTTAAACTGGATTATATGAGTCTGCAGTGCCAGATAATCTGAGATAAACAGAAAACCTAGGAGCAGATCCTGGAAGGGCCCTTTAGGGTACTCCCAGGACAGAAGAAGTCCTTGCCTTTTGCCAATTCACTCAGAAAAGGTTGGCTTTTTTCTTGCAATTGTCAAGGTATAGTATTTACATTGACCTGTAAATAAGTTGACCTAACTTTTTGAGTTGATTTCTGACTAAAACTTCTAGATTTCTACATGTGCATACAGAGTATTCACATTCTGGACTTGAAGGAAACAAATCTCTAGTGACACTATTGTGCATTGTGTACTCTTCTTGATTCATTACACTGGCCAAAACACATTTTGATGCCTCAAATCTTAGACCTTGTTTCTGGATATATGTGACCTGCTGATTCTAAAATGTCACCAGTTTCCCTCAATCAGCTCTAGTTTTTCCCATATGCAAGTCATCATCTGCTCACCCATAAAATTCAGGATATTTTAATGTAGTGTTTGAATTAATATCTTTTAAGCATGAAGAAAACATATTGAACATTTAGAAAGTGTGCTACGTGAAAATCTATTTTATACCAAGAGCACAGGTTTATGATACAAACTTTCTACTATAAATTTAATGATATCTAAGAAACTAAAGCTCATGCAGTCTATCCAATGCAATTTTCTGAATCAGCATCCGAAATAACCCCAGGAACAGATCTAAAAACCAAGACAACAAGGATGTTTTTTTTTTGGTTGGGCTGTGTTATCATTGCATAAAAAGTCATTTTAAAGCTCTTCTTCTCTTGATAGGATATACCCAACAAGATGCTAATTAATTTTGACTGAAATTCCTGATTTGTTCATTCTAAATGCTATCACATCTGTTGCACTCTTCAGCTTTCATTTTCTTATACTTATCATGAGTGGCAAATAGCAGCCACATTACCTGACAGGGCACGGAAGGGCTGAGTCATAAGGCCACTTTGCTGTGTAAAGATCATTTTGGGGTCCCGCGTCAAATGGAGTTGGTCGGCTTGTGACCAAAGTGCATCATTGCTAATCAAGATTGATAGCATTTGTCTATAAGAAACAAACAATCTGACTCTAATATAGTACTTTTCAACAATTCACATAAGGATATGAAGACTGGAATTATAATTTAAACCAGTGTAACCTGTTCTAAGATTATTCTTATTTGACAGCAAATCCAATTAGGTTTTACTTACATGTACATAAATTTAGGAACCCATTTTCTGCTATAGGGTTTTGTTGCCAAAATACTTTGTAATACTGAATTTAACTCTTCTAGGCACTTATACTACACAGGTGACTGGAATAATTCAAACTGGATTTACATTTACTGTAGAAGCAAAATAATAGATGTGCATATCGTCAAAACACAAAACCATCCCTAAGGCCATGAACACTAAATAATGCATATAAGAGCACAATATAAATATTAAACCGACTTTTTTGACAGAATGCATCTACAGAGTCTCTAGAATTGTTGAAAAACAATGCTTTAAGGACAACAAAAAAGAGGACAGAATGATTCCACAGTTTGAGAATCAGAAAAGAGCTGCAGGCTTGTTCCCATGTCTTCTTCTCCCTGCTTGGTTCAAAGACATAACCAGGTTAGTCCTGAATATCAGTATGCAAAGGAATCTTGTAGCACCTTAGAGACTAAGGGAACAAAACTAGAATCATAGAGTTGGAAGAGACCACCACGGTCATCAGATCCAACCCATCCTGACCTGCAGGAATACACAATCAAAATACTCCTGACAGATGGCCATTCAGCCTCTGCTTAAAAGACCCCACAGAAGGAGACTCTAGTACTCTCTTTGGCAGTGTATTCCACTGTTGAACAGCTCTTACAGACAGAAAGTTCTTCTAATGTTTAGGTGGAATTTCTTTTTCTGCTATTCAAATCCATTGTGCTGAGTCCTACAAGACACAAAATGCAGGCCCTGCAGAAGAGAGGTTGTCATCTCTCAAACTTCTCTTCTCCAGGCTAAACATACCCAGTTTGTTAAGCCTGTTAGGCATGGTTTCCAGACCTTTAAAATTTTGATCACCATCTTCAGAACTGGACACAGCATTCCAGATGACGTCTGACCAAAGCAAAATAGAGTAGTAGTATTACTTCCCTCACTTTAGACATTATATTTGTGGAATCGACCATAAAAGAGACCATAAAAGCTATTTAGTTCACTCCTTCACCATGCAGGAACATACAATGAAAACACTCCTAATAGGTGGCAATGCAGCTTGCTATTTGAACATGGCCATGCAGCCAAAAAAATTACAGCAACCCAGTGATTGTGGCCATAAAAGCCTTCGAGAACAAATCCAACCTCTGTTTTAAAAGTTCCAGAAAGTTTGATTCCGCCATATTGAGGCAGTATATTACACTGTCCAGCAGCATTTCCAGTCAGAAGGTTTTTCCAAATGTTTAGGTGGAATCTATTTTCCTGCATTTGAATGCATTGCTCCATGGCCTGATCACCAGAGCAGCATATTGATGCAGCTTATAATCATATTGACATGTTTAGCTGTCACATAAGCTTTTGTGGCATCTAATGAAGCAGACCTGGTTAACAAAAGCTCATGCTACCAACTTGTTTCTCTCAGGCTTAAAGGTGCTACAAAATCCCTTTGAATACAAGTAATATATTTTAGCTTAGTTGTCAATGAAGCTATTCCAGGTTGTAGTAAAAGCTGTCAGAGCTACTCAAGTTGCTGACCTCTACCTCCAAATGCATACGATGCCTCAGATATTGAAAGAGATTCACTACTCCAGTGATTTAGGGACCATCTTGCTCCTCTGTTTCATCTGTTTTGCACATAACTTCTCTCTTGGTGTCTTGCTTAGTACTAAACAGATATTGTTATGACATCTGGAGGAAGAGTGATGTTTTATGCCATAAAGCAGTCTTTCTCAACCTGTGGGTTGGGACTCCAAGGGGGTTGCGAGGGGTTTTCAGAGGGTTTACCAAAGACCATCAGAAAACATATATTTCTGATGGTCATAGGAACCCCTTTGGTAGAGAAGGCTGAAGATCACTCCACCTGTACTTCTCTTCCTTTTTGGAAACACACAGCAAATCCTCCCACCAAAAGCCCTCCTCCATTGTGTTTGGCCGGCCTCTCGGCCAGCCTCTCAGCCAAGGGGAGGGCTGTTTCTGAGACACCAAGAAGGAAGGGGAGAGTAGGTGTGCTCGTCAGAGGACTGTTAAATCTGCTGCAGAGCAAGATCCCTGACAACTAGCTGATCGCTATGAAGCATTTGCTCGGTTCTTTGCAGACAAAGTTGCACTAATCCATTCCGACTTCAACAACAAGTTAATGGCAGTCTCTGAGGATGTAACACGAGCATCTGCTTGTCCGTTTTTAATGGATTATTTTCAATTGGTTCAGCTCGAGGATGTGGACAAGATCCTTGGAGAAATGAGACCAACCACATGCATCCTAGACCCCTGCCCATTCTGTCTGATCAAAGAAGCCAGAGGGGGTTTGGCAGAGTGGGTTAAGGTGGTGGTTAATGCCTCCTTACAGGAGGGCAAGATTCCAGCCAGCCTAAAACAGGCTCTTATAAAAGCGCTGTTGAAAAAACCATCAATGGACCCCACTCAATTAGTTAACTATTGGCCAGTGTCCAATCTCCCCTATTTGGGCAAAGTCATGGAACGTGTGGTGGCCTCACAACTCCAGGGGTTCTTGGTAGACACTGATTATCAAGATCCGGCTCAGTCTGGCTTTAGGCCAGGACATGGTACTGAAACAGCCTTGGTTGCCTTTGTGGATGATCTATGGCGGGAGCTAGACAGGGGGAGTGTGTCCCTGTTGGTTCTGCTGGATCTCTCAGCAGCCTTCAATACCATTGACCATGGTATCCTTCTGAGATGCCTCGTGGAAATGGGACTTGGAGGTACTGCTTTGCAGTGGCTTCAGTCCTTCCTGGAGGGTCGGTCTCAGAAGGTGTTACTGGGTGACACTTGTTCGTCTTCACAACCATTGTCTTGTGGAGTCCCTCAGGGTTTGGTTCTGTCCCCGATGTTATTTAATATCTACATGAAGTTGTTGGGAGAGATCATTCGGAGTTTCGGAGTAAGGGGTTATCTGTATGCAGATGATGTCCAGATCTGTCACTCCTTCCCACCTGTCACTAAGGAGGCTGTCCAGACCTTGAACCGGTGCTTGGCTGCTGTGTCGGACTGGATGAGGACTAACACATTGAAATTGAATCCAGACAAGACAGAAGTTCTCCTGGTCAGTTGTAAGGCCGAACAGAGCATAGGGTTACAGCCTGTGTTGGATGAGGTTACACTCCCCCTGAAGATGCAGGTTTGCAACTTGGGAGTGATCCTGGATTCATCGCTGAGCTTGGAACCCCAGGTTTCGGCATTGGCCAGGGGATCTTTTGCACAATTAAGACTTGTGTGCCAGCTGCGCCCATACCTTGGGAAAGTTGATTTCGTCACGGTAGTCCACGCTCTGGTTACATCCTGAATAGATTACTGTAACACGCTTTATGTGGGGCTGCCTTTGAAGACGGTTCGGAAACTCCAACTAGTACAACGATCGGCATCCAGGTTACTAACTGGGGTGACATAAAGGGAGCATACCACCTCCCTGTTATGCCAGCTCCACTGGCTGCCGATCCATCTCCGAGCCCAATTCAAAGTGCTGGTTCTAACCTTTAAAGTTCTAAATGGTTCTTGCCCAGCTTACCTGTCCGAACGCATCTGTCCCTATGTCCCACCTCGAAAATCAAGATCTTCTGGGGAGGCCCTGCTCTCGCACCCGTCTACAGCTCAAATGCGCCTGGCGGGGACGAGGGACAGGGCCTTCTCAACAGTGGCTCCCCACCTATGTAACACACTCCCAACTGAGATAAGATCTATCTCTTCCCTCCTAGCTTTCCAAAATAAAGTAAAGACATGGATGTGGGACCAGTCGTTTGGTCAATAAATGCAATCAGCATCTTAGGGATGAATTGCATTGGTGGCAAGACTGATGAGGCTGGTTTTAAGGTTTTAATGATGATTTTGTATGGTTTTCATTATGTGGTTGTACCGTGTGATGTTTATTGTATTGCTGAAATATCCTCTTGATGAGGTAAATGTAAGCTGCCCTGAGTCCCCCTTCTGGGGTTGAGAAGGGCGGGTTAGAAATGCGGTAAATAAATAAATAAATAAATTGGCCATGGTGTGCATGTGCAGGCAAGGGAGAGTGCACAAGGCTGGAGGGAGGCTCACAACAGGCATGGGGGTTCTTGTCTGGGAAATTTGGCCTACTTATATCATTGGTGGGGTTCAGAATACTTTTGATTGTATGTTAGCTATAAATCCCTGCAACTCCCAAATGTCAAGCATTCACATTTGGGCATACTGAGTATTTGTGCAAAGTTTGGTCCAGATCTATCATTGTTTGCATCCACAGTGCTCTCTGGAGGTATGCGAACTCCAAAACTCAAGGTCAATGCCCACCAAAGTCTTCCAGTATTTTCTGTTGATCATTGAAGTTCTGGGTGCCAAGTTTGCTTCAATTTCATTGTTGGTGGAGTTCAGAATGCTCTTTGATTGTAGGTTAACCAGAAATTACAGAAACTACAACTCCCATATGACAAAATCAATCCCCCAACCCCACCAGCATTCAAATTTGGGTGTATCGAGTATTTGTGCCAGATTTGGTCCAGTGAATGAAAATACATCCTGCATATCACATATTTATGTTACAATTCACATCAGTAGCAAAAATTACCGTTATTAAGTAACAATGAAAATAATTTTATGGTTACAGTCACCACAACATGAAGAACTGTATTAAGGGGTGCATTAGGAAGGTTGCTGTAATGGAAGAGAAAGTAGAGGGGTGGAGAATGCACTTGCAATGTGTGTTCATGATAATCCAAACAACATAAGATTACAAATTACAACAGATTTTTTCCTAACCAATTATTTTTTCTTCCACTGCTACCAAGGCTGCAGGTTTGGGTTTTTAAAAGGTCTTTCTAATTAAATGAATCTTGTCATTTTGTTTCAATTGATGTTATTTAAAATCATGGCTAGGTGCCTTGGGCTTAACATCCTACTTTACAAAGAATTGTCTTTAATTTGAAAGACCATCAGAGACTTTCCTCCTATTTGAAAGCATTCTCTATTTGAACAAAAGACTTGAGGTGACAGACCAATCACATGGCCAAAGTCCTCTCTATTACAGGGAGGTATCCTATTGTATTTAATGTTTATTCTTCATAGTGTAGAATTATTCTGTTTGATTATATATTTTATGATGTGTCTTGTCCTACTCTATAATTACTCTGTTCTTATTGTATTTTAAATAGTACATTATGTCTAACTTTGAACCTTAGCCATTGATGTCCACCTTTGTTCCAAGCTTTAGTAACCCGTGTCTTCTCTTGTGGCTCAGCATAGGTGGGCATCATATCTATAGTATGATAGATTAGATATGCTGTCAGAAGTCAGGTTATATATTTTAAAATGAACACTTAAAGTATCACTTTGGTCATCTTCTGATATGTGGCCTTGCCATTTCATTCCCTTTTGAGATTGGGAAATTTGTTTTTTTATATATAATGATTTGCCTTTAAAGCACATATTCAGCTGTTACACCAAGCTGATATATGCTTAGGACCCTGAGAGCAGCATCCATACTTCTGCTGTTTCATATTGGAAAACTCATTTAGAAAAGACCTGCACCACTGCTACTAAACATCCATCATCTGAACCTCATCTCTTTCAGTGGGTGTAACCTTCAGAAAGGAAAATATGGTGAGAATGTGAATAGAGCAAAGATACTGTGAGCACGAACTGACACAAGGTCTCTCCCACTCTACATCTAAGTTTCAAATGGGCTCCAGTGATCCATGAACACATAGCGCTGGAGGCAAATTCTCAAACACATTTATAAACATTTCTTCTGGGAAGATCATGGCCCTTAATGAACTGAGACAAGTTTAATCACTAAACATTGAATCAGCAGAATGCACTTGTGTCGCAGCAAATATTAAAATGAAGTACATAGAAAGCACAAAAACTTGACTAAGAAATATGCCAAATGATTTTTTTTTAAAAGCATCTTTATTAAGAGTTTCACAATATAAAAAAGTAAGTAGAATTACATACGTAAACAGTGTGTAGTCGTTCCCCAGTGTTGTTTCCACTGGGGACATGGAGAAAATTGAAAGTCCATAAAAGAAAGAATAGATAGAGTAATAGAGTGAAAAGAATTGTGCAAAGAGAGTCTGTGTGCTGGATGGCTGAAGGTTCGGCGTACATCTTTTTCCTTGCTTCGCGACTTCCCGGTCAGTTCCTCCTTTCTTATCTCTGAGGTAGTTAGGATCTTTGCCGGCCCAGTCTAAGTGTGGAAGAGAGCATATTTATCTTGTCTCCACCTTTACTACAGAGGGTATATCAGAGTTTCCTAACTTTACTTTACTTCCTAACTTGGTATTTTGTTTATGTCCCATCAGTCCTTATCCGTCCTTTTTATTCTACCCACCCTTTACTCTGAGTTCTATATTCTTTTCCTTTCTAAAGTACTCTATTAATCCCGACCAATCCCATTTGTTGTTTCTATTCTCTTTTTTTCCCCCTCTATCCTCTCTTAATACCTCGGTCAAGGCTTCCATCTGGACCACATCGACTACCTTGAGAAGCCATTCCTCCAATGTGGGTTCTTCCTGGGACTTCCAATACCTCGCATAAACCATCCTGGCTGCCGTGATGGTCAGGTTCAGAATTCTTTTATCTTTGCCATCCCACCCTGGATCTACTATTCCCAGTAGTAACACTTCTGGGGTTCTCGGCAGGTCCTTCTTCAGCAATTTTTTCAGTTCAAGGTGGACCCTCTTCCAGAATCTATCCGCCTTGGGGCAAAGCCACCACATGTGGAAATAAGTGCCGGCATTTTTGCTTTGCAATTCCAGCAATCTGGGCTGGAGTTTCTATAAATTTTGGCTAATTTATTTGGGGTCAGGTACCACCTGTATATCATTTTCATCCAGTTTTCTTTGTAACTGTGACAGCAGGAAACATCGACACTATTTTTCCAGATATATCTCCAGGTATCTTCTTTTATCTTAAATCCCAAATTTCTCGTCCATTGTTTTTTATAGCTCTCCTCCCCCTTATTCTTGGTATGCCGCTTTATCAATACCTTGTATAGTCTTCCCACTTTTTTCTGTTTATTATCGAACATTATCTCCTCTATCTCGTTTTTTTCCTCCTCAAAACCTTTCCTTTCATCTTCTTTAAATTTTTCTTTAAGTTGAAGATAGGAGAACCAATCTAGTCCCTCCTCCCCCTTCAATTGCGACTTATCTTTCAGGACATAGTTGTTACCATTCCATCTTACCGTCTCCTTGTATGTCAACCATTTCCTGCTGTCCAGCTGCCGTAGTCTGAATGCCTCTGTTGGTGAGATCCACATTGGGGTTTTTGATCCAAAGCCTAGTTTGTATTTAGTCCATGTTTTGAACAGGGTCTTTCTGATACAATGATTATTAAAGTTGGCATCTGCCTTTATTTTGTTATAGTGTAAATATCCGTGAAAACCAAATTTTAGGTCGAACCCTTCCAGGTCTAATAGTCTGTCATTCTTGAGCCTGCACCACTCCCCAATCCAATTTAGACAATTAGCCTCAAAATATATCTTTAGGTTTGGTAGGGCTATACCTCCTCTCTCCTTTGTTTGTTGTAGCTCTTTCCACTTTACTCTTGGTTTTTTCCCACCCCATATAAATTTGGATAGGTCCTTGTCCCATAAATTAAATTGCGTATCTTTCTTAATTATGGGTAGTGTTGCAAATAAGAAATTTATTTTGGGCAGCACCATCATTTTCACTGATGCCACCCTCCCCAAGAAAGACAGGTTTAGTTTAGACCAATTATTTAAATCTCTTTTTATTTCCTCCCACTTCATTCCATAATTATTTTTATAAAGTTTTGAATTTCTGGGGGTCTTCCGTCATATTTTTTACTAAGATTTGTGTTTTTTCCTTATTTATCTTGAATCCGGCTACTGCCCCAAACTCTTCTATTTTGCCTATCCACTGCATGATGTGGTCCTTCGGATTTTCTACAATTAATGCAAGATCGTCTGCGAAGGCGAGTACTTTTATTTGGTTCTTCTTTATCTTTGCACCTTTAAGGTTTACATCTTTTCTTATCTCCTCCAATAGAGTTTCTAGTATGAAAATAAAGAGTAAGGGGGAAAGGGGGCAGCCCTGTCTTACTCCTTTTTGGATATTTATTTTTTTTGATTTCCTCTGATTAACTATCAGCTTGCCTGCTTGCTCCGAGTAGATTGCCTGTATCAGATTCGTGAAGGCGGAGCCAACGTCGATTTCCTTTAACAACCATTTTAAATAATCCCAGTTTATCTTATCGAACGCTTATTCAGCATCTACAAAAATCATCGCAATCTCCCTGTCAATATTTTTATCATAATATTCTATCAAATCTATTATGGTTCGTACATTTGTCGACAATTGCCTTTTGGGGAGAAACCCATTTTGGTCTTCTTTTATCCATTTATTCAAGAACCCTTTAAACCTTTCTGCTATTATATGAGTGAAAATTTTATAATCTGCATTTAGCAGGGAGATTGGTCTGAAATTTGCGGGATTTGTTTGGTCTTTTCCTTCCTTACCGATTAGGACGATATTGGATTCCCTCCACGAATCTGGCACAGTACCTTCCTCAAGAATCTTGTTGAATAACTTTCCCATTGTGTGTTGTAATTCTTCCTGAAACATTTTATAATACTCTGCCGGGAAACCATCCGGTCCTGCCAAATGATTGACTCACAGGGCTGTATGATTACATTTTATTTATTTACTATTGATTGATGATCCAAAGGATATTTACATAGCACGAGTGCTCTGAAATGTGAGCAGAACCATAGATAGCAGCAGAAGTTTTGCTGTGACGTCTTGAAAGATGCAAAGCAATTTTCTAATCCAATGATGCTGATGAGATCTTGGCAAACCTTTCTCTTGGATGATACAGTCTTGTACCCAATAATTAGTCTCTTCTCAAAACACAGCAGACGGATAAATTTCTAGTTCATTTCAGAATCCAGGTCAGGGGATGGATAGGAAGAAACTGATAATATATTTCTAATAATGAACCACAGATATCTTGTTGGAACATTTTATAAATAACTTTTGTTTTCACACATTTTCCAGGCACTGTTATGTTCATTGGGACATATTCTCAAAATATGGTTTAAAGGTCTAAGCAATATGTGACTTAAAATATTACTCAGATTCATTTCCAGTTTATAGAGATAAATCCAATATTAGCAACAAGGTTTCTCCTTGTGCTCAAAAATCACAAATATCTTCCTACAAGACTTATCCCCGTGCCCTATATCTGTTCTGAAGGGGCACCAAATCTGAAGGCTGAATTCAGTTCGTCTGTTTTTTTCTGTCATAAGAATACTGTTGAATTTCTGCAAAACAGAATAAATAATAGAACCATAACTATCATTGGAGCAAACTCTGAAGAGCAGAGAAACTAGGTCAGACATCCATAGGCTTGGTCAAATAAGGTCTAGTTGTAAGCTGATAACCAAGATATTGCAGTGTCATCAACTGTCATACCACTGTGCTAAAGTGTTTGTGCAAGTTGGGAAACTTCTTTCAGCTAAATTCAGTTTCAGAGAACTTCTTTACATGTAGATGAGGGCAAACATTCTAGCATATTTTAGATTAAAACTTTACCTCCAGTAACTATGGGCCTCTTAACACCAAACAGTCCTGGCCATGGCTGCATCCTATGGACCCCTGGGATTTGTAATTTGGTGATACACAGAAAATTTCTGGCTGAGAATTATAACCACAATTACCTAAACTGTAAACCCCATGTTCCCATGGCAGTTAAAGTAGAATCATGGACCTCATCAAAAAGATCCATGGATTCACTCT
This sequence comes from Anolis apletophallus, assembly GCA_030556195.1. Taxonomy (NCBI): domain Eukaryota; kingdom Metazoa; phylum Chordata; class Lepidosauria; order Squamata; family Anolidae; genus Anolis; species Anolis apletophallus. The sequence continues at coordinate 80,266,648 of JARBWK010000006.1, read as the reverse complement.
GCATCAGGGTGAATAAAAGAGCTTCTGGTGGGGGGTATGGAGAAGCCACTATTCCTTGCCCTGCATCACCCACCTCACTTTGCCCCTCATTCCATTTGGGGAAGCATCACTGCCCAGCTCCCCCCCCCCCACAATTGCTGGGAAGGCAATATGGTAAGGCTCCCATGTTGCTGCAGTGGTGGCGTGCACTGCTTCCTATTCCTTTTCAGCATGGAGCCCAACCGGAAGTGCCTGTATGCCGTATGAAGGGTCAGTGCAGAAAATGGAGAGGAAGCAGTGTACAACAGAAAAATTGGCCCATCTGATGAGGTAGTATGTTTGTAATAAAAGCCTTAAACAGTGTAGAAGGGGCCTTAGTCTTTCTGAATGAGAAAAAAACACTGTATAAAATCTGGGAACCTGCCCAAAGTGGTGCCATGAAGGTGAGGTTATGGGACTGATTTGAGCCCTAAGGCCTAAGGTTTCTTAGCCCTGCTCTATGAGGAAGCTATTCCACAGTAGGGAAACATTTCTCATAAAGACTCTCTTCCAATGCAGACATATCATTCATCCTAGTACTATAGAAAAACACCAATCAAACTGCCTTAAACTGAAAGATACTGCATCTAGACCAATATTGTCTACTCTAGCAACATTAATCTCCCAGTGCCAACCTTTCTTCTTTCACTAGCGATGTGAAGGATTGCACCTAGAAGCTTCTACTTGCAACCATCCGTTCCACATTCCTGCTTCCTAATTGATAGTTGTTCCTGCACTAGCCCTACCTGGAAACACAGAATGAGAAAGTTCTCTCTAACTCCCCCCCCCCCCCCAATGTTAAATTGGCAGGATGTGTAGCAAAAAAAACCCAGTGTATATTTTTATACGTACTTGGGAATAAATATGTATTACATCCCAGAAATAGCTTTAGAAATGGTCTATGACGTTCAACAAATCTGAAATGTCCAAATAGTTGCTGTAGAACATCTATTACCTACAAAAAAGCTCAGTCAATTATTTGTCAAGCTGTGTAACTAGAACTGCAGAAACAGGACAATTGCCTAGGGTTGTGAATCATCCTTGGAGGGATGAGAATGTTGCCACAGCTGCTGTCACAGTTTTTCAAATTTACAAAAGAAAATATATTGTGAAGTATCTTTCTGCAATGGTGGTCTGAGGTGTATCAACACTCTAGAATTAATGTAGTTTGACACCACTTTAATTGCAATGACTCAGTGCTTTGGAAATCATAGGGGTTGAAGTTTTACAAACTCTTTAGCCTTCTCTGCCAAAGAGTGTTGATACCTCATCAAACTACAAATCCCAGGATTCCAAAGCATTGAGGCAGGGAAGATAAAGTGGATTTAACCTGCATTGATTCTACAGTATAGATGCCCTCCTGGTTACATTACAAAATCATAGAAGTGTGAGAACCTACAGCACTAGGAATCTGTGGTATGTCGAAAGTGGATGTCCCAAAGATTATTAAGATGTGAGGAAAGGGTTGCATTTCATTGAACAAATAGACATTTTGTGTGCTCAATGTCCTAGATTCAGTTGTGGCATCTTCTTCTTGTAAAACGGAGATAGTCTTCTGTGTGAAATACTCTGCTAGTATGTGTTGAAATGATGTTTGATTTCACATACAGTGTTCTGGCCTTGATTAATGTTGGGTTCCAATCCATTCAAATCATATTTGAACTACATTTTAAATAAATAACACAACTTGACCCATCAAAAATCAGAAGATTAAAAGGATGCTTGAATGGAAGACTAACTAAGTAGGTCAGAAGACCCTTGTGAGCAGCAATATGAATCTATAACTTTTAAAAATAATGCGGAGCAGGTTGGAAAACATACTTGGATTCTTAAAAGTCAAAATTAAATATTATCAGCTACACATATTAATTCCTCATAATGATTCCCCCCCCCCTCATACACAATCTCCAATTTGTTTTAAATGAACCAGTTTATTACTCTAAAGAGTCACAAAGGCTTTTAGCCACCCAGCAGGATTTAGTTAATTATTTAGCTATCACCCCACACAGAGTAAACACATTACCCAGCATTTATTCCCTATTGAAACCTGCAATTTTTCCTTTTTCTTTGATCACTGTAATTTCCTACAGGTCTACTGTGTGATCAGTGTTGTCATTTTTCCTGACCTTGCACACACTCGGTTATAGATTTTAAACATGCTGTGGTTATTCATTAGATCTTTCGGACAACTTCTGTGGCTTGGTCACTGGTTTGTTATACTGAGTTGAGTGTTTCTTTCATAAATATCAGTACAAGTCACTAGTACCCACTGCAGAAACAATTGGGGGAGGGGGTGCTCTGAAAAATAAGGAAATCCCTCAAAATGAGGAGGTGTGTAGCAAGAAGCTTGCAATTTCTATGCCAATAAAACATCCACCAAGAATAAATTCAGAACGTCATCATCTACCCATTCAGGGTATCCCCATTTCCTCTTCCCAACCCTGGTGCTCATAAAAAAGCTGAGGTTTGCCTGTCTTATAGATGTGATAAGCTATGAGTCAAGCAAACTTCTGGTTTTCAACAGTTAGCGAAATGAATGAGAAATGCCACATTTAGGGTAGGGAAGGCAGAATTTGGGCGCCCTGAATAGAAAGAAGCCCTGAATTGAAGACATTTTATTGGGATGGAAAGTGCAAATCCTTATGCTATGCTGTGAAATTTGGTCCAGTGAATGAAAATACATCCTGCATATAAGATATTCACATTACTATTCATAACAGTAGCAAATTACAGTTATGAAGCAGAAGCAAAAATAATTTTATGGTTGGGGGTCATCACAAAATAAGGAACTGCATTAAGGGGTTGTGGCATTAGGAAGGTTGAGAACCACTGCTCTAAAATATCTTGCAATGGCCTGGGAGGAACCAGGTTCTATAACCTTAAATAATAATGCTTGTAGTTGTTACCCTTTCTTCAAACACTGTCAATCCCATGTGTTACTTTATGTTGTTGTAGAAGTTGCCAAACAAGAAGACTCATCTAGAAAAATACTGGGTCACTCAGCAAGGCTGTTTGGCTGGAGACCCTTTTTCTAAAAAAGTTATAAATCCAGAAAAAGAAATTACGTTAACTATTGTAATTTTAATTCATAGCTTCCCTATATGACCATATGGTGGGGATCTCTCCTGGACTCACATTTCTTAAACACACAATTATATAAAAAGAGTAGAACCACCATGTTCCATGTATATCAGGGGTGGAAAACTGAGTGGGACCCAAGGGCCCATTTTCCCTCACACATCTCCCTTGGACTGCTGCATAGCAAAAGCAAATACTGTATTTCCATTTCCCTTGCTGTCTCTCCCAAAATGGTGACAGGTAGGCATATTCAAGGCTATCGCTTTCATCAGAGGAGTGTCAGCAAAGTCAGTGCTTTAGTGAGTAAAAGCAGCCAATTTTGCTTTGGCTGCACAAGGTGGGAAATGCATTAATGGAGAGCTGTAGCCTTTGTTACCAGGCTGTTACATAATACCCCATTTTCACCCCATTTGAGAAATGTGATGCTTTGCTCACAGATAAAATGATTCCAGAAGTACATGGCAGTTCTGAAGGCGAAAGCAAGAATGCAGATTATGCTGCCATTAAGGCAGCTGCTTTTAATGCACAGCTAGGAAATTGCAAGGCTTAATGATACTCAGCTGAATTTTCTTTCAGCTCTGCCTCTTTAATCTATCATGGGTCATCAAAAAGAAGAATCAGTATGTTCCTGATATTTAGAACAGACTCCTGCAATCACTAGCATGAGTGCAAGGCCCACTGAATGCTACAGGACTTACTTCTGAGTAAGCACAGACATGGACCAAGTTCTTTACTAGCAGTTTTTCTAGTATACCAGCATATTGTCCCCTATGCCCCCTCCCTCAGCACCAATGATATCTGGGTTGTTGTGAGTTTTCTGGGCTGTATGGCCATGTTTCAGAGGTATTTTCTCCTGACATGTTGCCTGCATCTATGACAGGCATCCTCAGTGGTTGTAAGTAGACATGGTTAGGTCCAGTTGGAATCTTCGTAATTCGGATTAAATTCAGATAAAATTTCTTTTTGAAATGATTTTGAAGCGATTTGGGAACCCGGAAGTATCCTTGCCCTTTCGAAGCCACTGTCACCATCTTTGTTCCGATTCAGGAAGTGAATCGGAAAAGACCCAGCATTTGGAGGCAAGCAGCAGCTTGCATGCTGGGATGCTAGCCTCCAGCCAATGAGGAGAAACCATGTGGGGTGGGGCGCGGTTTTGGCACTGTAGCCATTGCCCTTAAAAAAGGCCCGGGTGTGCCTCATGGGCTCATTGTGAGCCGGGGACGCGAACGGGGAAGGACTAGGCAGCTTGGTTGGGAAAGGTGCCATGCCACTGCTTTTCAAGGGAACCACATACCTGGGGAACCTAGTAAAATGCCCCTCCCCCATGTTTTTCTGAACGGGCTGGGATTTGGAGGAGAAAAGGAAAGGGGAAAGGAAAATCGATAAGGAAAGAAGGGAAGGGAAGGGAGAAAAACAGCAGGAAAAATGTCAGTTTAAACCAGCGTGGATGGATTCCTTTTCTTTCCTTTCTCTCCTGTGTCAGTTTAAACCAGTGTGGATGGATTCCTTTCCTTTCCCAGTGGTTTTAACCAGAGTGGATGGATTTCTTCCCTTTGCTTCCCCCCACCTTCTGGAGTAAAACAACTACTTTCAAAGTAAAGACCACCCAATGAAACAGAAAATAGTACTTTGAAACTACTAATGAAGGATTTGGAAGTCTTGGAAGTTTAGAAAAGTTTTGAACTTTTTTCCCCTGTGAACTCTTTCTACATCCGAAATGAGTTTTGAACCATTTTTTAAAAAATCGAACAAGCCTAGTTGTAAGGTCTGTTGTAAACTAGGAAAGTGGGGTTTATATATCTGTGGGATGTCCAGGGTAGGAGAAAGAACTCTTGTCTGTTGGAGATAGATGTGAATGTTGAAATTGGCCACCTTGTTTAGCATTTAATGGCTTAGTAGTTTCAAGGTGTGGCTTCTTACTGCCTGGGGGTGATGTGATGTGATTAGCTGGCCCTGATTATTTCTTGTCTGGAATTCTCCTGTTTTTGAGTGTTGTTTTTTATTTACTGTAATGATTTTAGAGATTTTAATATTTGTGATAAATATTTTAAATATTGGTAGCCAGTTCTTGTTCATTTTCATGGTTTCTTCCTTTCTGTTGAATTTCTCCACATCCTTGTGGATTTCAATGGTTTCTCTGTGTAGTCTGACATGGTGGTTGTTAGAGTGGTCCAGAATTTCTGTGTTCTCAAATAATATGCTGTGTCCAGGTTGGTTCATCAAGTGCTTTGCTATGGCTGACTTCTCTGGTTGAATTAGTCTGCAGTGTTTTTCATGTTCCTTGATTTGTGTCTGTGTGCTGTTTTTTTGATGGTACCTATGTAAACTTGTCCATTGCTGCATGGTATACAGTAGACTCCTGCAGAGGTGAGAGGATCCCAATGATATTTCGTGATTCAAAAGTTTTATATTTATAAGACTTACAATAGGACATCACAATAGGAAGGGAGTGGAAGGGAAACGGGGAGAAAAGGGCAAGAATACAAGGGGGTATGTTGACTTCCATTCTCACTCTGCACTAATCATACATTTTCCTCAACATTTTCATTCTCAAACACGAGACATCTCCGTTGCTCTTCTTAACTATTAATTACCAACAGTGTTCCTTTATTTATCTATAGTTCTTTTCGATATTCTTCTATCCTGGCCCAATCTGTCTTTATGACGCCTTTACCATGGTTGTACTTTAGCCAATAAGTTAATTCATCCATGTCTTTTATCTCCATGACTTTTACTAGCCATTGCTCTTTTGTGGGGAGAAGGTTTTGTTTCCATAGTTTTGCGAACACCATTCTTGCAGCTGTTGAGAGGAACACAAAGAGTTTCTCCACATTTTCGTTTGGAAATAGTTCGTGTTCTATAATCCCTATTAGGTACAATTCCGGTCTCATTTTAAATTCTATTTGCAGTATTTTTTTACATTCCTCATGTATCATTCGCCAAAAATCTTTTACTTTAGGGCATGACCACCACATATGGAAAAATGTACCTTCCTGGTTCTTACATTTCCAACAATTGTTACCGACATTTTTGTACATTATGTTTAATTTCTTGGGGGTTATGTACCAACGGTGTAACATTTTTAGCCAGTTTTCCTTTAAATCGCATATGTTATTTTCAATTGTTTAGACCAGATCCTTTCCCATTCTTTGAATTGAATTGGTCTCCCGATATTCTGTGCCCACTTAACCATCGAATTCTTAACTACATCTGTCTCCGTCGCCCAATTCAGTAAAATGGAATAAATTTTTGATACTGTTTTCTTTTCTGTCTTCATTATCCTATCCCAGGGTCTATCAGCGTCGCTAAACCCTTTAGTCCTATCAATATTAAACTGTTCTCTAAGTTGAAAGTAATGGAGCCATCTTACATTACTAAATTTCCTCATGATTTCCTCTTGTGTTTTCAATTCCACAGTAGTTCCTTTTTTTTGTATTATGTCTTTATACTTAGGCCACTCAGTCCAGCCCAGCAGTCGTCTTTGATTCGCCTCCAGAGGTGAAAGCCATATCGGTGTCTACTCGTAAAAATAATTTTTATATTTGTTCCATACTTTTATCAAAGAAGATCGAATGAAGTGATTCCCAAAAATTTTTTCCTTCTGAATTCCACCGTACCACAAATAAGAGTGCCATCCGTTATGTAAATCGAATCCTTCTAACGTTAAAATCTTAGTTCTGTTCAGCAGAGTCCAATCTTTCACCCATGATAGTGCACAGGCCTCGTAGTTTAACTTTAAGTCCTGGAGAGCAAAGCCTCCCTTCTCTTTCTGCGTAGTCATTACGTTATAATTGATTCGTGGTTTCTTGCCTTTCCATACGAAGTTCATTATATCTTTTTTCCATTTTTTAAATAAGTCCATATTCCTTATTATCGGCAAATTCTGAAAAAGATAAAGCATTTTTGGTAGTAAATTCATTTTAACAGCTGCAATTCTCCCCAGTAGCGAGAGATTCATATTCTTCCATTTTCCCAATTCTTCATTCACCTTTTCCCATTGATTAAGATAATTATTTTTTAATAATTGTAAGTTCCTTGCAGTTGTATTATTCTTGATAGTGAATACTATGACCTCTTCCACGCAGCTGAATAAAATCCCACATTATCTGCTTTGAACTGAAATATATGGCAGTGTGCATTCAGAAAACCCACTTCAAAGCAGATATTGTGGGATTTTCTGCTTTGATATTCTGGGTTAAATGGCTGTGTAGAAGGGCCCTTATTGTCAAGCACCTCTGATAGTGTACCTCTCTTCATTAGCGCAATTGTGCCGAATCACAAATTCATTTGATTGTTATCATGCTTCTGCATACTCTCATAACTCTGCCTTCCCACACTAATGCTATTCCATATTTTTAATTATTACTTTTATTATTAGCACAATTCTGAAAATCCAGCATTTGAAAATAAAGCAAAGAAAAGGCAATTATAAAATATAAAATAAAAGGGAAATAGCCATCTTTGGAATATTGAGTGGGAGAGGAGGACAATCCCACGCCCTAATATCACATTATTGCTTGCATGCCAGCACACAAGCAGAAAGGTACTGTATAGTTTAGTTTGAGATTTTTAATCATATTAATGTCTTCTTTTTGCTCTATTGTGTAAATGTTTGTTCCTTCCTTTCTTCCTTCTTTCCTTTATTTCCAGTTTTTTTTCTATATGTAGATCTGTAATTCCCCCTCCCCCATAAAGCCCATTTAGAAAAAGAAAGAAAGCAAAGCCTCTGAAAAATCTGACAAACCCATACAAGTAAACTGAGAAATGTGGTTCACCAAAGAAGAGTAAGAGAGAAAGCACATATGATACCATGATGTGTCATACATATTTTCAGATGCTATACGAGCAATGGCATTTCACGGAGTCACCTCTATATGCCTTACTGGGGTACATGCAGTTCTTGGCCAACTTAAAACCTTGTTTATATAGCCAGCATAGTGCAATGGTTTGGGTATTGGACTACAACCCAGGAGACCAGGGTTTGAATCTCTGCTCAAACATGGAAGCACACTCTCTCGGACTCAAAGGAGGGCAAACGGTCTGAATACATTTTGTCAAGAAAACTCTGGTTGTTTTAGGGTCATTATAATTCAGAAATATCTTGAAGGCACACAAGAAAACAACATGCTTTCAAGGGCTCTGGCCAAATTAAAAACTGTCAGGTTTCCTAGTTTATGCTTCTATATGTTGCACATTGTTTATTTTGCATACTGTGTATATTGCCAAAGTCCTTCTAAAGGAATCATATGCTATATCTTCACATCTGCAATAAATAGAACTTGTGATTTTGCCTGTTGATCTGGAAGAATAAATTTTAGCAACAGAGATGGCTCAAAATGTTATGTCACTTGTAGCAGAGCAAAAAAAGGGCTTCCTCTTACTCATGCAAGTCAAGATGGACAGCACCCAAACACACTCTACCGCTTCTACACTGCCAGATAAAATTCAGATTATCTGCTTTGAACTGGATTATATGGCAGTGTAGACTCATATATTTCAGTTCAAAGCAAATAATCTGGATTATCTGCATTAATCTGGATTATAACGTAGTGTAGAAGGAGCTTTGGTCCATGAGAAAAAAATTCCAGAAAGATTTATTTGTCTTCCTACCAGTAATAGTAACAGTAGTAATAGTTCAAGTAGTAATATCATCGCTACCAATTAAACAACTAACCATGATTTCTGAAATGTGCTGTGTGACCGTGCCTAATGGCAGTGCTGCCCTTACCAAGCCATTAATCTAAAATAAAAAGTCTGAAGGACTGAGAAACACAATTGAATTCTTAATTTCCCCAAGGCAAAGGAAGCTGGAGATGTGAACGCTGTCTAGCAGGAAAGGGAAAACCTAGAGAGAGCATATTGTAACACTGCAGGGGTCTTTGGAAGTTTTCCTAGCACTGGTGTGATGTTTTCATTTGTTTATAATTTTCTCTCTGTTTTAACAGGCTACCTAGGGGTTGGTATTAAAAGACATTCATGGAGCATGAGACACAAACAGCATTTTGCTTAACATATACTTTTTAATTTTATTCTTCAACCTCTAATCCTTTGATGAAACAAAGCAAAAATGAATAGTCTTGCACCAGTTTTGTGTTTGCTCCCTGCTCCCCATACACCATCAATTTGAGAAATCCATAGATAAGACTTATCTCCCAAATTAGAATGACCATCATCCTAGATGTATAAGAGTTGCATATAATTGTTGCACAACTTGAAAGGGTTACTTTTTTGGATTACACTCCCTACACTATCAAACCCATTTTTCCCACACACGTTTCCCCTGGCCAGTGGCCAAGAAAAGTTACATTTCGGACTACAATTCCCAGTAAACCAGGGAATTTTGAGAGCTCTACTTAGAAAAAAAAACAACTTTCTTCCACTCTGACCTATAAAGTTTGTATTTTCACAAAAGAAAAATACTTCTTCCCAACCCTTATTTAGGGTTGGAAAGAATATTGGAATTTTATTTTTTTAAATGTCAAATAACTGTTGAGAAACCCAGTCAACAAGCATCTTTGCAGTTTGGTACTTAAGCTGCAAAAAATTCACACATGGTTGTTTTGCACAGGAAACAGTTTTTTTCTGCACAGACAGCTTTTTTCTCAATGGAAAATGATATTTCAAGACAAAATTATTAATTCCTCCATAGCTCTTTTGTACAGAATATGCTTTAACTGGGGATGTATTATCCTGCATAAAATTAAAACATGGTTAATTTGCATAGAAACCAGTAATTTCTGTGTTGAAATGGATATTTCTGTATGTAAATATTATTTTTCCTTTGGGGGAAAAAACTTATTTCTGCACAAAATAACCACATGTGAACTGTGAAGCAGAGTAAGTCCAAAAGTGTGAATAACCTTTGGAAAAAATACATGGTTTTTGAATATTATTTTCAGCAGCAAAAATATTGTTGAAATTACTCATTGCTATCTTTAAGGGGGGAAACTTAGAGAAGGCTTTAGCAATTTATATTCTTAATATGAGTTGTTTAAAACAAGGAATCCACAGTACTGACTCTGCAAAACTCAGAATTGGAAGGCATGTCATTCACAGAATCATCTAAAGTTGAATTTAACCTAACAGCAAATAACAACCATTGCTAGTTTAAGAGTAAACTAAGGCTGTGAGGTAGAACTGCTTCAAAACCAAAGGACCTGTAGCAACCCAGTTCCCTTTCGTGCCTGGGGGGCAGGGGGCAGCCCCGGGGGTCCCACTTGCATTAGGGCCAATTGCAGCTGATGAGGACATGGAGGAAGGGGATGATGAGGCAGCTGGGCCTTCCTCTCCTACAGAAAGCTTAGCATGGGATGGCTATGATAGCTGGGAAAATCAGGCTGACTCTGAAAGTGCTGATTCAGATAATCTGTATGAGAAACCAGGTGGTTTCGGGTCGCAGGAAAGGGTCAGGGAGATAGCGGAGGATGAGCCCATGGAAGCTGAAAGGGAGTCTGGCTCTCATGAAGATAGCTCACCAGTTGCTGGGAGGCAAGGACGGGGCTTTGATAGGAGACAGAGCATTGAGTCCAGCAGGAGGAAATGGCACCAAAGCCTAGAGCGCCAGAGGAGCGCTAGATCCCGTAGCACAGATTGGCGCCGAAGCCTAGAGCGTCGGGGGTCTCACCAAGGGAATTAAGTATAGGATCCGTGGGAACGGATCCTCAGTAGCTCGGCCACTTCTGATCTGAAGGGAGTGAAGCGAGCGAAGATCCACGGAGCCAGGTTGTCGGCTCGTGCCTTGCCAAGAAGTTTCTTGGGCCTTGTAATGAACTTTGCCTTGTTCCTTTGCCACGGACCAAGTCCTTGATCCGCATTGTTTTTGCGGAGCCTTTGCCACGTTTTGCCTTTGGATTTTACTTACGGACTCTTTACCTTTTGGATTGAACTTTTTATACTTTTATGGACAATTTACCTTTTCACCTGTTTCTTATTATTCAATAAATAGTTAGCTGATTACCGTCTCTGTGTGTGTGATTAAGGGGCTGGGCCAAGACCCTGCATCGTGACAGGACCATTTTATTTGTCGCAATAATGGTTTTGAGTTTCATTTGCGAATCTGGGCATGCAGCTGTTTTCAAAAGAGGGAGTAAGTCATGTAGTCTGTTATTATTATTTATTGTTCAATTGGGGAATAGAAGATAGGAAGTGTTCCCTCTAACTCAGTACAATTCTTCTATAGTCTTAGGTCTTTCGTTCAAAATACAATGAGGAAAAAGAAAACTTGCAGCCAAATGACTAGGCCTTTCTACATAAAGGATTAATTATTATATGCATAATTTCAATATGCTTTCTGTGGCGCCCCCATGGGACTGGTCTTATATTTGTACTATGTACCTATTTGCCTTTACCTGCAAGGCCTTTGTCCCATTGTTCTGCCATGTGGGCACTTAGGGGCGGAGCTGTGTCTTGGCTCCAAACCTGATGTCACCATCCTTGACTCCTCCTCTTCCAGAGGTCACCTGAGAGGCTGGACTTCCTTTCTGGCCTCATTCCAAGCATAGAACATGGACGAAGCAGGCGGAAGTCTGTAGCCAAGGCTCAGACAAAGTACCTTCGTTCACGTATAGCCTATCCAACTCTCTCAAGCCAGGATTGCAGTGATAGGAAGGCCAGCCCTTCACACAAAGACTGTAATCTCTGGGGACCCACGGACTTCGTAACCCAGCGGACTGAATGAGGAGCAACAGGAAACCTGGAATCAAAGAGAGGAACATTCACTCTGCAAAGAGGCAAGTGAACGCAATCCCTTTTCTCAAAGGACCTTTTCTAGCAACCAACTTCAAGCTTTTGGGCCACCAACACTTTTACTGGTTGTTATTCAATAAATCTTACTTTTGAGTTCATCCTTTTTGAGACCTGAACTCTTTGCTTAGAGACTCTCCAGGTGTTCTTTTTATGGGAAGGCTAGAATGCAAACCCCAGGGCCCATAGAGTTCGTCCATCCATTCAAAGTCCCCTTTTGTAATTCTGTTTTGGATAAATGAAGTTTAAAGAGTTTGGATATGTTCAAATTTAGAAGATAATGTTTTGGAAAGCATAGCAACAGTAATCAACCATAGATGTAAAAATCTGATGTACTTAATTTAGACTAGTGAGTGAAAGCATGCTAAAAAATTGTCCAAAAATAGATATCGGAAAACTTCTGGTGAGAAGATTACTAGGCTGATGATAATCCTCACAGTTCAAGAATTAATCTGTCCTTTCTTTTCACAGAAATCAACATTTTTCTGCCTAATAAATATTTTCTGTGCATAAAATAATATATCTCTACAGAGAATATGATTTTTTAAAAAAAAAATCTGTTTTTTTCATGAAGGAAATGTAGTTTTCTGCACAGAATATGTTGGTCTCTGCATATACACAAAAATCCCCCGTGTGCAAATTTTGCACAGAATAAGCTCTTAACTGCAGCATTTTCTGTACAGGAAAGAATTTTCTACACTGTTTCCTGTGTAAATGCAAATTGGTGAGGATTATTTGGGTTCCCAAACTTAAAATAACTTAAAATAATTCCCAAAAAGCTGCATACCTTTGAAATGCTTTCACAGCAGGGAGAAAATGGCTAAATAAAAGTAATGAAAAATTAATGATTGCTCATTATGTGAATGGGTCTGCATTCAACTTGGTTACATCCACTCCAATCTTCCTCCTATTTAATAGCTGTAAAATGAACTGTAATTGTCTACTTTTATAGAAATCATGGCACCCAATGTAGTATAAGAAAGAACTGTGGGGTTATTTGAAAGTGGGGGCATATGTTTCTTGTCAGAGCCACATGCTGCAAAACAATAGGAAAAGGTAAAGTTTTTAACAGCAGCACAATTTCTTCCAGATTATCCAGGCTGAGTTTCTTTCTAATACTGTTTTAGCTCACTCAGAGAAAAAAAGTTGTTATGCAAGCAAGTTATACATTTCTATGATGCTGCTGACTCATGAGTAACTTCATACAATATTTGGAAAGAATAAATCATATTGCAGTCCAATATTTATTTGATCTTTTTTATATCCTCTTGCAAAAGGTCTCTTATGTACCTTTAGCTTAACACAATCCAATTAATCTCTAGTAGCAATTACTATCTACACAGTTATTAATTTCAGGGTGTTTACACATAATACATTTCCCTTTTTTCTGCTTTCCAGTACTTGACAAAGTGACACTGCAGCATTTCACAGTAACCAGACACTGAATTCCAGGCTACAGTATATTATAAGATGATATATAAAACCAGTCTGAACATATGGCTTTATATCATAAGTGGACAAAATGTAACCTTCCATTTACCATATATCGTTGGACTATTCGGTGACTGGGTGGTTGCTAAGTCTCCTTTTATCATGATGCAAGGCAAGAGTCTGAGAGATATGACAGGAACTATAACATCCTTCTCCAACCTGGTGTCTTCCTGGTGGTGTGCCATCTTCTCCAGCCATAATGACCATGAGATCTAACGAGGAAATGCTGGCATGAAAGGTGTGCGTACCAAATAATTCTTGTCCTCTTCCTTGCCCTCTTCCTCATGCATGTGAACTGAAATTCCTCAAGTAAATTTGGTTACTTTAAGACAGAGCAATCATTTCAAGCTAAGATCCTACATTGTCCAACTTAGGGTAAAGGTTCTGCATGTGGGACTCAATACACAACTTTTCTGTGATTTCTCCTCCAGCCATTGCTTTGTTTATAAAGAATGGCAAGGGAATTGGAGGAGTATCTGGCTATGTTCCCATAGTCATATACAAACTGAGTATGTCTTCTGCAAGATCTATCTGGATGTGTCAGAGGTTCCAGTAGATGTTCATTTGTCTTCTTTGTTCCCCCTACTTTCTGCTGCTGGTTTAATAGACTATAAGGGGAGCAACTATTGAAATGAAATGAGGAGCCTTATATGTGTGTGTATGTTTGGATATAGTGAAAGTAAGAAGAATATACTATCTTCTGCAATGAGATAAAAATGCAAATGCAAGTCTATGGTTGACTATGCTTGTCTATGTCATTAATGTAATCCTGGCTTATAACTCCCACAAATCAGGGATACAGAATCCCGCTGACTAAGCCTCATCTACATTGACAACTTAATGCAATTTCAAACCAGTATTGAAGAAAGTGGTTTCATTATGTAGATCAGTGGTTCTCAATCTGTGGGTCCCCAAGTGTTTTGGCCAAAACATGTGGCGACCCACCAGTTGAAGACCACTGATGTAGATGATTACATAGAAAATCCTGGAACTAGATTGAGGCCTGGATGGTGATTACACAAACCACAATGCATTGGCGCACATTACGGTTTTCTTTCATGTTCTTTTGTGAGAGTTTGTTGCCTGGCCATGATAGTTTGAAGCTAGCTTTGAACTGCATTAAATGGTCAGTGTAGATGGGATCTGAAAGCCTCATCAGACTAACATTTTAAAGTGGGCACCCCCTTCTTTCCTGGCATCTTCCGTCTCCTGTAGAATTCAGGGAAATGTAGCTTAGGACAGGGCCTCTGCCATTCTCAGTTGGAGAGGTTCTTCCAATCCCAAACTATATTTCCCAGAGTTCTGCAAGAGGCAAAAGATGCTAAGAATGGGGGAAGAAAGTTGTCTACTTTAAAACACTTGCCTAATGAAGCCCTAAGAGGCCTTGTGCCTTCTTCTCATCCCAATGTATATACTTTTCCATTTAAATCCCATTTACCTACTTTAAATGTAGTCAGTTCTGCCTTTAAAATCAATAAGACTTAAGAATACCTTGCTTGGCCAGCTTGTGCTTTGGTAGCAATCATTGTCTTTTAATGCGACTTCAATACTCAATTATTTAACTCTGTCCTATTTTTGAATGTGAAATTTAGTCACACCCACTCTAATAGCTTTTGCAATATGCGTTTTATTTTTGAAAGCACAGGACACTCTTCTTTTACTGATTCATTTTCCTTTCCAAATAATGTTTTTCTTTCCATCTTGGCAGCTTCATGAGACTACGGCAGGCACTTGGCTCACAGAGTTTTTTATTGATTGCTATATTCACTTTCACACATCTCTCTTCTTTAACTTGTATCTTGCCTTGAATGTTGGCTGCTGTTTGTTTGCTAGCTTGGCAAAACCATAGCCAATATTTGTTAAACCTTTCATGCTTGGGATTGTTGATGGTTTTGTTGTTCTTCAAGTAGTGACAATTTATTGCTGTACTTCTCATCTTCCCCCTTTTTATTAAAGTCTCTCTCAGAAAATTCAGATGCAATTATTAAGGACCCTTCCACACAGCCAGATAACCCAGAATTTCAAAGTAGAAAATCCTACAATATCTGCTTCGAACTGGGTTATATGAGTCCACACTGCCATATTCCAGTTCAAAGCAGAAAATATGGGATTTTATTCAGCTGTGTGGAAGGGGCCTAAGCAATGTCTAATTCAACAACACAGTTACAGAAAACATTTATTTGGAGAAAAAAGCATCTTAATACAGAAAATATATGTCTATTGTGCAGAAGTGCAAATTTCTGCTTTAAAAAGTCTCATGTGCAGAAAATGCAGTTTTCTGTGCAAAAAAAGTGTGACGTTTGCATAGAACAAGTCCATAACTTGAAGAAGCTTATTGATTTGGCATTCTCTACATCAGGGTTTTCCAAGACTTAAGAAAATATTTAAAAATACTTTTGAATACTTTTCTGTCTTAGCAAAACTTCATCATTTTTGAGTGTGCCATTCTTAAACTCAGTCTGGCTGAAATGACGGAGAGTCATGCATAATTCCTAAATCAGAGGACAGAAAAGTGTAATGCCCAGGTTTTGTAAGAATGCAATTCCCATTTCTTCACCTTTGACTTTTCAGGGCAGAAATTATTACAACTGCAATCTATAATCTGGAGAGTCAGACATTCACAATCCTTGACATACATTGTCATTTTAGTAGAGCTTGTGAGGTTACATTTGTGTGCCTTTCATTTCTACAATTCTTAAAAAGAAAATAAAAAGAATTAATCTTTAATATAGTTTTTGAAAAAAGGACACCATTCCCCAGTAATATAATGTAATGATACCTCTGCCAAAAAAATAAAGAAAAGACAGATGTTTTGAAATATGGCACACTCAAAAATGATGATTTTTTGCTGAGACAGAAAGTGCCATATGACCTAGCAATTTCTGAATTACAAATGTCATGTCAGCAGCTTTATAATCTTAGTTGGACATTGATGAAAAGCAAAACATTGTGATCTATTACTTTTCGATGTAATAAGTATTTGAAATAGCTTTTCTTGCAATAAAGAATGAGCAGACTTTGCCAATATTATGCTTCAATTTATATAAGGTCCTGCCATCCAACCTGATTAAGTATCACAAAAGGCAGGGAGTGTATGGCATAATCAGCTAACTGAAAATAGTGCTGAATTCTGTTTCTAAACTTTGGTTCCATCCATTTTCACAAGTGTGCCAGTGAACTTTGAGAATGTTAGCATAAGCATTAAAAGAATGCTAGCTGTTTTCCATAAGCCTCGTCTTCTTATTGATTTAGTGTCATGGAAGGCAGTCCTATACACGAGTAAGTAAGGAATCTTTTAACCCAAGTTCTCAGGAAGAACATTTCATTAATGGGCTGGGCCATAGCAAAACAGTGGAGCAAAAACGCAAACATACTATACTTCAATTTTTTGCAGACATTAATTAAATCTTAGTAGAATTATTCCGGTCTTTCAGAATAGGAAAAAAACAACAGAATCTAGGGCATCATCACATGATGGTGGTTGTCATACCAAAGAAGGAGGGGCACATAGAGAAACCCTACTTGGGATTTTAGGAAGGTTCTAGCATCTGCATTTCCCTACCTCTATGATATATAAAGTACAACTCCCTACCCACAGGATCAGCATCCATGGTTTCACCTAACTGCACTGAATAAAATATGCCATCTCTATGAATTTTCTGGGTCCTCCAGGAAATTCTATGCCTTGCTTCCACTGGAATTATATGGCTCAAGCAGAGCTACTTCTAGGCGCCCTTCCACACAGCCATATAATCCAGAATATCAAGGCAGATAATCCACAATGTCTGCTTTGAACTGTATTATCTGAGTCCACACTGCCATATAATTAAGTTCAATGTGGATTTTATACAACTGTGTGGGCCTAGGCCATCCAGGGTGACTCTACGGAAACTTCCAGTGGAAGTAATTTATTTCAATAGTTAAATAATGGATGTTTGTCATTTGTTTGTCTTTTACTTACAAATTGAACAATTTATGTGAATTTAATTGTTTCCATCACATGCACATACATTGCGCAAACACTCTGGTTATGGATAGTCTGCAAGCTCCATTGTGGGATTCTCCTTTCTCTGTGTCTAGGAAATGTGTGGGAAATGAAAGCTGGAAATAGATATGCATAGTTTGTCAAGACAGCCCCAGCTTTGCTTTCTGTGTGCAACAATTTCATACCTAAGGTATACTATCTTCTTTCTCCTTTTTCTTTTGCACTGCACAATGAGGAGAAAGCAAAAAAGCTAACCTTAGGTCAGAAGCATTCATTCTGTGTACAGTGAACTAAAAAAACACAACAATACATTGTGACACTTTGAGCACCATATATTGATATAAGTTGAGGAATCCATCTCACACATACACATAGTAGGTAACAAGGCAGTACTATACAATGCCTGAAACAGAAATGTTGTTAAGCATAAACTTTCAGAATGCAGTTGTTTAAGCAATTTTTATTTGAGTAAGAACATCATAGAATGGCAGTAATAATACAAACAAGTAAGATTGTATGATATGCAATGCTAAACCTACACAGCTACATTCTACCTGTTACAACTACAAACCAACATCAATGCACATGCTTAAAACAAAAAAAAACCCACCTACAGGATGGAGGATGGTGTATGAATGCAGTTTTGTTTCCCCAGGGAATTAGGAGTGCCTGGTAGCTGCATGTGTGGAAGTTCGGAGATTGAATGAGGGCTTTTTGGTGAGAATTCAGAGAGAGAGGCTTGATTCCCAGTGTGTGTTATGATTGCTGAAAGTCAGAGGTGGGCTCACCCCACTTTGTGGATCAAGGGGATAGTTGTTGCTTTGCAGTAGGGTGATTTAGAGTAGGATTTAGGCATTTAGACATTGGCATTAGACAAGCGTTCTTTGAGGTGTCTCTTACAACTTAGAGGGGGGGCACCCCTCGGGCGGGGGAGGTGGCCATCCTGTCAGGATCGCCAGGATCAGAGCTACAATTGCTTTGACCTTGGCGCCCTGCCATAGATTAGAGCCCAGGTGCAGAGTTGTAAACATGTCTGTGCAGGCCTGGGAACGAAGGCCAGTTACTGCTTTCCGCCAAGTACGGGGGGGTAACGAAAGGGTTTGATTGACAGGGGTTGGGAGTAGGATTCCTATATAAGTTGTGTTTGTGCACTATGTAGCCATCTGTGGCATCAAAAGTCGTGATGTCCTCTTCAATAAATGGATTGCCATTACCAGAAACGTCCTGAGTGTGGGTCCTGGACTTATTGTGGAGTCGAGCCTCTGACACCTACATATACATACAAAAAGCTAGCAAACAAGAAAACCTCACACTCATTATTGGATGGTTTGTTATCCCTTATTATTCTACTCCCCTTAAGTGCTTTTATCTACCCACACTTGTATGTTTAGTAATACTTTTCTAATTCATAAATCCTACAATTGACAATTGCTTTCACTGTGGTTTTGAAAAGGTAATAAGCAAGTTCCAGTCATTCTTTCTTGAAGTTGATCAGATATTTCTTTTTAATCAGCATAGTCAGTTTGTATGTCTCAGGAATTCTTTTTCCATTGGGATAATTGGTTTCTTTCATCTTTGAGCATAAATTATTCTTGCAACAATTATCCCAAGGGGAAGATGGATGGATGGTATTCTTGAAGCTACTGGTTTAACTCTGAAGGAGCTGGGGGTGGTGACAGCCAACAGGAAGCTCTGGCATGGGCTGGTCCATGAGGTCACAAAGAGTCCGAAGTGACTGAATGAATAAACAACAATATACATGTATGTGTGTATATATATTCTTCCAATTTTCTTTGTAAGTGGTTTAGAAAAGCATTCGCAGTGCAGTTAAATGAACATTTCTAGATTCTTGTTTATGACACTTCAGATAATTCAGTCCCCATCTATACTGCCGTATAAAATCCAGATTAACTGCTTTGAACTGGATTATATTATGATGCCATATAATCCAGTTCAAAGCAGATAATCTGGATTTTATATGGCTGTGTATCTTTCTTGAATACTTTATTTGCTGTAGGGTTTTGTTATGTCCCACCTTTCAGACTCATACACTAGACTGGCATGAATAAAAGCAGAAGAGGCATTTCTTTGAATACTGGTTTATTTGCTCCTGTTAGACCCTGCACTTTATTTTAGTTAGGATGAAGATCAAGTTTACAGAGACAAAGAAATCAGCTTATTTTAAAAATCTCACAAAGAACATGGAAGAACACGTGCCCAAAATACAAAATATACTCTCATGGTAGACAATCTCTGAAGTTCTAGTGTCTGTAATTCATATACAGTAAATAATAATTTATATAGTGTCCTGTATTACATATCATTTAACACATTAATTGCTTGTTTTTCGCAACAACATTTTACTTAACCATAGTGTACCCTCTTTTCTCGTGTTTTCATTGGCCTGATCAGCCATGCTTTGCATAGTATGTATGTGGAGGTGTATCATTTTTAAAAACTTGCTGTATGAAACAGCAAGATGAAGCCTGAAAGCATAAATTTTGGGCAACATGCATTGCTTGAGTTCAGATCCAACTATTAAGTAAGATTCCATTTCCCAATGAACAACAAAGTGACCGAGAAAAATTGCTTTCTGAAAGCTTGTACATGGCAAAATTGTTGGGTTATGGATCAGGACTCTAGAGACCAGAGTTCAAATCCCTGGCCATGGTTGATCTTGTGCAAGTTGTACTTTATTAGACTCGGAGGAAGGTGAAGGCAAATCTAGCCAAGAAACCTCCGTGATATAAGCTTACCATGAATTAGAAAGAAGTTGAAAGTTTACAACAAGAAGTTTTATCCTTCTTGATATTTCTATTTTTTTCTTTGATACTAAAGAAGAGGAAAGCAGTAGCCTCTCAATCAGTTCTCTCCAGTCAAAAGACAAACAAAGTCCATTGTTCCAAGGCAGTAGTAGATCAGTCTGAGCTCATCAGATGATTCCCAGGCACAGATACATATACAAGATGTGTTCATTTAAGGATGTATATATCTTTGATCTAGACTTTGTAGAATCTATGCAATAGACAAATACAGAATTATGTGCAAGGACTATTGGAACGGCCCGGATCACGATTATGAATAGCGTGGTTTAAAAGTGATGATATTGGTTTAATGTTTTAATTGTTCTGATTTATTTTATAATCCTATTTTAAAAGTTTATTGTAATTTTACATTGTTTTTAATGGCATCAAATAGCTACCTATGTTGTAAAGCCACCTTGAGTTTCTTCCAGGATTAAGAAAGGCAGGGTAGAAATGGTGTAAAAGTGTGGAATTTTTGACTGAAAAACTTGTTAAGTATGTGTGCACATGAGGAAATATCATAAATATACTTACCAGTTTCCACATAAGAATCTGAAAATGAGGAAACATCAGCCAGGCACTTTGAGGGACTGCTGAGGGGCTGCTTTCTTAATATCCCTGATATATAAAGATTGGCAAATTAATTGCATTTTGTTCCATATACAAATTGTCCAAATTGCACTAATTCTAGGCATAAAATGAAACAAAATCCCAGAACAGTCATAGTAATTGCTCACTTTCCCTCTTCTAAATACTGTTTTCTATAATTTTCAGTTGTAATCCTGTGTATGAGTTGTCTCTTGGGGAATAATCCTAAATATTTTAGGCCTAAGTGTATTTTCTTTGTTCCTTTAGTGTCATCCCTAGTTTGCAAAAGTATTATTTTGGATTTTTTATTTCTAGAAATATTCTAATATGCTGTCAATTGCTGTTTGTAACAGAAGATGGAACTGAAATGTTGACTGATTTACATTGCCTTGACTGCCATATGTGGATATGACAGCTGCCAAATTAAACTTGTCTGAATGACTGAGCTCCAGTGCAACCAATGTATCTCAGATGTTTCATTCAAGGGCTTTTTAAATTCACATTACTGAGAGATATAAATACCAAGAAGACATAAGGGCCTGCTGGCCTTACTCCCTACCATGTTTCTAATCTTGGAAACATTCCTTTTTTAAAGTGACCATGGTTCTAGAAGTTGTAATTCAAAAAAGTAACATTTTTAGGCATCATTTACAGTTTTTAAAATGTAGAGTGTGTAGTCCAGGTATGTTAGACTACATGTCCATACTTCCTGAGAAATAGCCCTGCTAACTGAAACTACTACTGTAAATTGAAACATCTCAAAGGTACCTTTAAATATGTAATATTGATATATATATATATATATATATATATATATATATATATACACACACACACACACACACACACACATCTTTTATATTCTTCTCACCCCACGGGGACTCAGGGCGGATCACAATGCACACATACAGGCAAACATTCAACACACAGCACATATAGACAGGCATAGAGGCAATTTAACATTTCCAGTTTCTGGCTTCTGGCCACCAGGGGGAACTGTCGCATTCCTCCATTCTTCCTTGTGTACTTCCTGGTGATTGTTTTATGGTCTCGTAAATCAGTTAAATTTAGTCTCCCCACGTGATACCTAAATTTCCTACTTGAAAGATGCAACTGTCTTTCGGGTTGCAAAGGTCAACAACGAGCTACACAATTTGGTCGAGCACTCACCCTGACCCGGGCAGACCTCGAACTCATGACCTTATGGTCAATAGAGATCTTGTGCAGCTGACACCCAGCCAGCTGCGCCACATTCCTGGTGCAATAATATTATTATATAATATGATAATAATATTATAATGTAAAACAATATAATAATAATACAATATAAGAATTATATATTTTATGTTACATGTAATATTAACACTAATATTACAGTATAGTGGTACAGTACAATATAGTAATGTATAATACTAATATTGTGCTAATAATATATTGTCTACACATATAATATTGATAATATAATGTAAATACAATATAATACTAATAGCACAATATAATAATTATATATTTCATATATTAGTAATAATGTTACAGTATAGTGGTATAGTACAATATGGGAATGCACAGTACTAATATTGTGTTATGCTAATAATATAATATAATATATTTACTTATAACTTGTTAGCCACTCTGAGTCCCCTTTGGGGTGAGAAGGGCGGCATATAAATATCATAAATAAATACCTGGAAAACAATGCTGTTCTAGAGTAATACCACTTTCAGTTCTTCTCCATGAATATTCAGTGCTTTCTTGCTGTTTTATTACAGTTTTTTTCTTTATGACTCTATTTTTCCTTTTTGTTTGTTTGTTTTTTTATCATTTGCTTTGCAGCTTTAGAAGAAATAGAATATTTTTAAAAAAATAGGAATTCCAAGAAATGCAAGTAAAGTACGTTCATCCAAGTACACAGAAATACATTCACTTAATGTTCTATGTGTCAGTCCTCTTGTTCCTCATAACATTTTCTAGGTAGGTGGCTAATGAGAACAAAAAAAGAACAAACAATTTATGGAAGTAAAAAAAAAGAGCAACTAAGATAAAGCCTTAAGAAGACAGCAACAATTGAAGTAACAGAAGCATAGAAATGTATTTCTTTGAAATAGAAAAGAAAAGAAAAAGAACACTGCAAGTAGATTATGAAAGTTTGACTTTGATCACATGTTGACTTGCCACTTGTAACTGGAACTCTATTGAGCAGGTACAAATGTATGACTGGGGCCCCTTTTACACTGACATATACAATCCAGATTATCTGCTTTGAACTGAATTATATGGCAATGTAGTCTCATATAACCCAATTCAAAGCAGATATTGTGTACTATCTGCTTTCAAGGTATCAAATTTTATTGCATTAGCTGCAAAGCCATATCAAATAGAGCAAACCATGTAGAAAAGATACATATATCAGGCATTAAACAATGGTTCCATAATGTGCAGCAGTACATTAAACAGCCGTTCCATGGTGAAGTAGCAAATATTCTCCTATCACCTCTACCTTACTGATTCTTTTGGTCAAATATCCTGGCGTGTATAACCTTCTATTTGATCCTCATGTATCCTCATCCCCTCTACAATCAATCCCAATTGATGCAATGAATCGTTGCCTACTTTTACTGGCTTTATAAAAAGAATGTTGCTATTTTTGAAATTACTAACTGGTTGGGATTAGAGAGGAGGAATATGGTTTGTGATCTTTGTTGAGTAAATGGACTTCAAGAAGGGATTTCCTGAGCTTAACCTGGATAAAAGAGTGGTGCCTTTTAAAGGATAATAGGCTTCTTAATTTAGAGGGCTTCGACCTCAAATTTGGTTTACACGCTTATCTTTTCTATGATAAAATAAAAAGCGATGCCAATTTTAAGAATCATTTTATTCGAAGCTCACTTATTAAAAATTGGCAAACATATAAAAAATATTTTTTTCAAAAACTCCCTCTATGGGTATCCCCCGTAGAAGCCCTTAGAATTAGGCAACTTGATGACACAGCCTGGGTCACATACAAAGACCTCCTTAAATGGAACGGTCTAGAATATGAATTAAAAACGAATCAACAACTGAATTTAGAAAACATCAAAATAAATTGGTTTCCATACACACAAATTAATAGTATTTACAAAAAGGACAAAAAAATAGGCTTTGAACAGGACCAAAATGAGATGGGGGCTATACTAACGGATGGGAAGACAAAGACGGTGAGCAAAATATATAAAATACTGTTAACCTATGAAGATTCTAAAACCCCAGTCGAGGACTACAAACTTAAATGGTCAAGAAACGTTGGTTTCAAGATCAGTAACGAGACATGGAACAGGATATGGAAAAAAAATGCCAATATTACATACAGTCATAGCTACAAAGAACATTGGGTTAAAATCATATATAGGTGGCATATGTCCCCAATGAAACTCGCAAGAATTTATAAAACTGCAAAACCACATTGCTGGCACTGTAAAGAGAAAAATGGCACCTTTTTCCATATCTGGTGGCTTTGTCAAAAAGCCAGGAAATATTGGACCACAATACATAAGGAAATCGAAAAGATTCTAGGGAAAAGAATACCGAAAACCCCCGAAGCTTTTTATTAGGAATCACTGACCCAAGCCTTAGTAAAGTAGAATCGAGAAATTTTATTTTACTTATCACAGCAGCAAAAATGAACCTAGCAAAATATTGGAAAGCAAGTAAAAGCCCATCAAAGGAAGAGTGGATCCTTAAAATTATGGACACACTCCAAATGGAACTCCTTACAGCAAGATTAAGGGAAAAAATACACATGCTGAAAATGTGTCCGATACCTTTGATTTAATTAGAAAATATTTAAAGAAAGAACACAACCATGAATTGGTCATTTAAATAAACAAACAATAATGATTTTTGGCAAACTTAGAAACTAGACAAACTCTTGCAAATTATTAATATTTTAAGGGAATATATACATAGATACAAAACCATTTATTTGCCTTTTCTCTGCTCTCTTGTCACATTTTTCATTATTAGATATAGAAGAAAGAAATATTTCTCTCTGATCTGAAAAATCCACGCACTCCCCAGGATCATGGCGGTAGTACGCACCATACAATATGGAAGATTCGTACAATGAAGAATTTATGTTATACTGATGTAATAATACCATGTAATGCTGGAATTTTCTTTATATATAATATTCAATAAGTTGTGCCCCCACTACAAACCTTTCTGTTTCTTCCCACTTCTCTCTACCCCACGACCCCCACTGTAACCCCAATGTAAATTCTTACCCCTTTCCCCCACTATTATCCCCTCTAATTCTTGACTTCAATGAGGAGTAATCCTCATCTCGTTGTATGTTTTTTCTCTCTGTTTTTAATAATACGAAACTTAATAAAAACTATTTCAAAAAAAAAAAAAAGAAGGGATTTCCTTTCTTTTTTATAAATTGCACATTGGAGGATATGATTTAAATCTTCCACCTCCTGGGCCCCACAGACACATGTTCTCTCTGTGTAAGGGATGGAATGGTATCTACCGTATCTAACCATTGACTCATTCTGTTCAAACCTTGCCCTTGTCAGAGTCACTCTTAACTGTCTTAGAAGGTTGGCCATCAAGTAAGGGGCACGACTGAAGCTGGAATTCAGTGCTGCTAGCCATTTCAAAGAGCCTACACTAGCAAGGCACGTGAGATCCTCTTGGGCTTGGG
The DNA here is from genome assembly GCA_030556195.1 of Anolis apletophallus. Lineage (NCBI taxonomy): Eukaryota > Metazoa > Chordata > Lepidosauria > Squamata > Anolidae > Anolis > Anolis apletophallus. The sequence goes on along the minus strand of JARBWK010000006.1, from coordinate 80,241,261 downwards.
TGTCTAGGATTCTCTGTTTCACCTCTGCTCTGACTTTGGTGGTGTTGTTGCTCAGATATTCTGTGGGTATCCCACATGATCTCAGTGAGTGGATTAATTTGTTTGTCCAAGTAGATTGGGCAGTATTTTTAAGTTGGTCTTCTATACAGCAGTGCGGGAGTCTGAACTTCAAGATTTTTGATTTTGCTACCGTAGGTAAAGGCTCTGGTCAAGGCAAGCCCTTCTAATCGGTGCATCTCTGCCTCAACTCTGACTGCTGCTGCTGGCGTGCTTTTATTAACTCCCAACACCTGCCTTAGAAAGAATGTTTGGTTCCGGTCAAACATGGGCATTTTAAAAGGTCCCCACAATTCAGCTCCATATAGAAGTAAGGGAATAATTTTAGCTGAGTATACTTTAAGAATGGGAGCAAATGTTCCAGGGTGATGGTGATTTGCCAGCCGGAGAAGTTGGTTGGAATGGGCACTCATATCCTCCAATGTGCAATTTATAAAAAAGAAAGGAAATCCCTTCTTGAAGTCCATTTACTCAACAAAGCTCACAAACCATATTCCTCCTCTCTAATCCCAACCAGTTAGTAATTTCAAAAATAGCAACATTCTTTTATTGTGCAGGAGTGGCATTGGTCTAGCCATTTGCCTGTCTCTGAGAAAGTAAGGCCTAGATAGGTATAGGTCGCTACCTGTTCTATGCCTGCTCCATCTAAGGACTCTTTGTGCTTCTTTGGTCTTACGGCGAAGCATATGGATTGGTCTTTGTTGATGGATAGACCGTTTTTTTGGGCATACCTTTGGAATGTTTTCAAGGTCCTCCTTAAGCCCACCTGGGTGTGAGAAAGCAACACAATATCATCTGCATATAATAGAGAATTGCAGTGAATGGGGCCGATTTTTGGCATGTGAAGCTCTCTATTCTTGAGGGACGATGGAAGGTCACTAAGAAATAGGTTAAACAAAAGAGGTGCCAGCAGGCAGCCCTGTCTGACCCCTTTGTGTATGTCCACTCTGTTTGACAATGCACCTGCTGTTCCTATTCTGACCAGTATACTGTTGTTTGAGTATAAATTCCTAATCAAAGCCAGCAGTCTGTGATCTATACCTAAGATGGACAGTTTTGCCATAGGATCTCCCTACTGATATTATCAAAGGCTGCCGAGAGATCTATGAAGGCTGCGTAAAGGGGGGTGTTTTGGAAAGTTGCTTGTCAATAAGGTGGGATAAGATAAAGCAATTATCTATAGTCGATCTCTCAGCTCTGAACCCCACTTGTTCTTCTGGAAAAATGCTGGCCTCTTGCACCCATGCTTCTAATTTGGATAGTAGAGTTTTAGAGTAGACCTTTGCTATTATGTTCAATAAGCTAATGGGGCTGTAGTTACTAGGGTCCTTTCCACATCCTTTTTAATGTATTGGAACCACAATGGCCACTTTCCACCCCTCTGGGATGTTGAGTGTGTTGTTGATGTGGTTGCAGAGACCGGCGATCAGCAGGGCCCACCATTCTATCTCTTCCTTAAACAACTCATTTGGGAGGAAATCCTCACCCGGGGCTTTGTTGGTTCTTAAATTATTGATGATACTTTTTATTTCTGAGGTCGCAATTGGCGGCCATTCGGGGAGGTCTTCTGTTGGACCCATTTCCCCCACTTGGGAGGGAGTCTTAATTGTGGGAGGAGCAAAAAGTTGGGCAAAATACTGTTCCCAATTGTCTGCTGGGATTTGATTGTCCACTATTGATTTCCTCTCTTGCAATATACCGGAGACCGAGTTCCAAAATATAGCTGCATTATTTCCCTTTGCTGCTATTTCCAGGTCCTGCCAAACTGAGACTGCATATAATCTTTTTTTCCGCTTTATAACTACTTTATATTTCCTCCTTAAACTCAGCATTAAACTCTGGTCTGCGGCTGACCCTGTCTTTCTCATTTTCCTGAGACAGATTCTCAGAGCCTTCCTATTGGATACTATCTGCTTTGATACTCTGGATTATTTATTTAGCAGTGTAGAAGGGGCTATAGTCTTATGCATTTGTAACTGATTTGTATTCACAATCTGTACCCAGCTGCTAGCTTTGATTAATACGAGTCTGATGAACCCACCCTATTTTACAGAAACAATCTCAGGGCCCATCCAGACAGGCCCCTAAATGTGGGGCCTGTCGGGCTTTTACCTGAGGTGTCCAAATGATGTCTCAAGTAAAAGCGAATTAATTCAGAAGAAAGCAGGTAAACCCTGTTTTTGTCCCAAATTAATTAAACACCCTATTAGATCTGGGTCTACATTTCTACACACCAGGAGGACCGCCAGAGCAATGTAATGGCCACCTGGTAAGTTTTCTTTAATTATAAGGGCTTTTGTGGGAGGGGGGGGGCTTCTGGGTGTCTGGATGTCCCCCTGATAGTTACCAGAGGGGCATCTAGACACCCCACTGGAGGTGTTTGGAGGAAACCGAAGAGGGTGTCTTAAACCTGTTTTGGTGCGGGTTTAAGCCCTGTCTGGAAGCACCCTCAGACACAAGAAGAAATTGCATTAGAGAACATGCTTCTGCTTGTTGCAATGGATTTGGGACAGTGAGACGATGCTCAGTTGCCCAGGAGAACATAACTCTCATTGAATGCAGCAGCTCTTTCACAGCAAGTGATGATTTGAGGAGTTGTTCACTAAAATACAAACTACAATGTTTATAACATATGTGAATCCCCAAAAGAATTCCAACAATTTGTTTTGGCGTGTCACTTAAAAATGTTAAAGCCTAGTGAATGGCAAATGGTCCAAAGGAGAGTATTCCAGTGCCAGAGAACCATCACCATCGATAAGGATGATTACCTTTATGCATGTTTTAAAGATATGTATTGCTTAATTGTGTGCACTGAATGGCTGCATTGTTTACTGCTCAGTTTTTCAATATATGTATATTTGTTCCAGAAGCATCCACTTTCATTGACAGGTGAATTCCAAAGTGAAAATTGTGTCTCTCTGATGGACAGGTTGGAAAGTGCTGGTGTAGATAATCCTGCTGAAATCTGGGCTGAAACCGATTGTGCAGTTTACAATTGCAGTGTCATGGAATGGTCATATTTCCAGCTGGGTAGGTCTGTCATAGCTGTAATATCTGGGCCATTGCACAAGTACAGCAAACATTATGGACATTGAGCTGTGGTTGTGATGGAGAACAAACTGACCCTTTGTAAGATAGGATGCCCTAGTGAAATGGCTGTGCAAAGAGATAGAACAATGCCCCCCAGCCAAGCAATGGGGCACTGGTACTTCCAAATGGAGTGCAGTGGAAAGTCACAGGTGCTCATACCCTGACAGATAATTGTCTCCACCTTTCATTGTGTCTTTTTGTGCAAGAGGACTTCTTGTATGGTACTTGGTTATATGATGCAATAGGACATCTTATTATATAGTAGAAACCCCTGTTGTATGAAGGATGCCCTGTGTGCAGCCTCATTCTGTATCATTGTAATTGTCTGACATGGCTGCTTATCATAGTTCCATGATCATAGAGTTACACAGCACAGGCCACAATACAGAATCTTAGCTGTTAATATTAAACAGTACAGAGAACCTCTACAATCAGTTTAACAAGACTTTTCTAGAGACTTCCAGGAGAGTCTATTGTCTGAGCAAAAGTAGCCAGAAAGAGTCAGAGGAGTTGGATGCCACAAATAGTGCTCTTGAGGCACATGAGTCCTGCTCTGGCCTTAGGACCTCATCAAATGGAGTGAAATTAGCATCCAATGAAGTTTTCACCTTGTCTAATGGATGGAGCTCCCCAATGCCCTTCACATGATCATTTCCCCACAACATGGGAGGCTTCCAATGGAGCCAGCATGGGACGTCACTGGGAGGCCAGTATTTCCCCCATGTGATGGGGAAATAGCTGCCAGGAGGGAGCAGCGAGTGGGACAACGGTTTGCCCCCACTACCCTTTTCTCAGCAACAGCAAGTGAAGTAAGATGCTTCGCCTGGCCTTTGCAATGGAGCCCTATGACACTGAGGTGCAGAGAGAAGTACATCTCAACAAAAGAGGATTATGTGATATAGGAACACTTGCTTCTTTAGAAAGCTGCATCCCCAGCTATAACAGATGCTCCAGCAATAAAAAAGAGTAATGTTTGTAATTTAAAATGTTTATTTTCCATATCTTATATACAGAATATCACATGAAACTTATACATGAATTACATGGTAACTAGATAATGAAACCGCAATGATAAATTACACTGAATAGCTATATATCTTAAGAGTTTGCTCATGGACAGAAAATTCATGCTTTGTGAGCAGCATACGTATCCATTTAATGTTGCCACGATGCTAAAATTCTTTGAAGGTTTTAAACAGGTCATCCTTTTCTGTACATACATTTTTAAACAATTCATGTCTATTACTATTGCACATGGAAATAAACCACAAAATATAATAAAGCTGTATAATTATTTTCCTCAAGAATTTCCTTCCTTTTCTGTCTCTTTTCTATATACTTTTAAAAAATTGTATCAATAATAGCAAAGCAGAACAAATCTTTTGATAAACACATATAAATGTAAAACCTATTATAAATTACAAGGACAACAGAAGGGTATACTATAAAATGTATCCTCCTTAAAATTACTGGCCCAGGAATAAATATTGCTTGTCTACAAGCCCCGCACTGATAAAATGCAAGGACATGAAACATTAACCATGGCTTGTTATATTGTGACAAAAAAGGGAGTTGTACATGGAACAAGAGCATAATATCAGACCAGCCCGACCTCCCATGACTTACAGGACAGGTCTTTACATGCAAAAGTATCTAAAACTAGTTTGAAATAGATCAGCTCAATGTTTAAATTTGATTCTTCGGGTTGCTACAAATGGATTAGGACTGCAATCACTGAGAGCATTTCAGGATAAGGCAAACTGAACCTTTCTTCCCATTATATAAGCTGCAATGAAGTTAAGAAGGATTTGTGCCAGCTTTCTCTTGGGAGATGATGCATATTTCTAAGAGAGGAAAGTGCAGAGGTGGCCTGAGTAAGAGAGAATGATGAAGTCCATGCTCTCTCCAGATTCAGCCTATGAGCTATCCATGTAAAAATGTTTTGAAGCATTTTCATAAATATTTACTGGTAGTTCTCCTGGAACAAGGATATTTTGTGGGACAGCTCACAGTTACAAACCCTCTAATGTTCTGATGATGAGAACAGGGCACCCTTGTGATATCACAGTTGCCACGCTAGGGATCTTTAACCACCCCCCCCCCCCACACACACACACACACACATCCATAAAGATCTTGCCACATTTTGGTAAAGCCCCTCCTTCTTCTGCTGTCTGCTATTCTATTTTAGAACTATTAAACAGATGGCCTGCTGTATCTATGGATTCAACCATCAACAGCTTGAAAATATTTTTTTAAATGCAACGAAGTAAACCTTGATTTTGCCATTTTATATAGGGACACCATTTTACTATCCCTATAGTATATAATGGGACTTGAGTATCCATGAATTTGGGGAGGGGGTGGTCCTAGGACCAAGGTCTCACTGTACTGTCCTGCACTCCCTCTGTAGTGCAGAGGCCACCCATTGATCCTTGGTACCTTAGCATTAATATGAATGAACTTCCATTAGACAACAAAGTTTAGCTGTATTCAGAGTGAGCAGACCCATTGAAAATGAGACTTGATTTAATCTTGACTAATTTAAATGCCACTGACTTTAGTGGTGCTATTCCAAGTGTGACTAGGTTGACATGCAACCCCTTCCCACATGCTCCTGTCCAAGACAGTCATGGTGAAGGGAGCCAAATAAAGAAGGATTGAACTCTATCTAGTGATACAAAAGACATTCTCCAAATTTAAGATGGCTATTTTGCTTAACCAGCAGTAGGACAGGCTTTGGACTAAGTCCCTGAATGTTGAATCAAACTTGGATGCAGCCATACTATTGTTAATATATTTTAATTGCCTATTTATATTTAATGTTTTAATCAATGTTTTAATTGTGTTCTATTGCTTTGTTGTGTGATGGCATCAAATTGTTGCCGGTGTAAGCCACCCTGAGTCCCCCCTCGGGGGCTGAGAAGGACAGAGTACAAGTGTTTGAAATAATAAATAAAATCATGATCACTCTTTTATATAGTGAGACTTGGAGTATAGCTAGTTTCAAGAACACGGCAGAGTAGTAACATGTAGCACGAGGTTTTGTCCATCTGGCTGGCTCTTGATGTGGCTTCTATGTGCATGTGTTTTTAACCATGTGTTTTATATGCTGTTTTATATGCGGTTTTTATATGTTGTAAACCGCCCTGAGCCTCGGGATGGGCGGTTTATCAAATCGAAATAAATAATAATAATAATGTATGGCTTGGGATGCAGAGGAAATGTGAAAAGAACAACTCTATAGGTGTGAAGGAGCTGGCCCATTTGGCTTCCAGTAGGCCTGGTTAGGTTTTTCATTTCCCTATGAAAGTTGTTAGAAATTTGTTTGTAAAGTACTTACGGTATGTATTTGAATAGCTGTAAGCAACCCGGAAGTGAATTACCAAAACCGAAGCCAACACCGCCATTTTTTGTAAGGAAATCTGCCATTTTCGGAAAGTGTTTTCCCTTCCTTGGCTTTTCCTTCTGCCGCCTGAGAATCGCCTGAGAATGGCCTCTTTCAGATCCGGGGGTAAGGCATGGGATTCCAAGCATTAAATGCTCCCCCCCTCCCCCTCGCCAGCTGAGAACTAATGTGGGTTATCTTTAACCCGCGTTGGTTCCCAGGTGGTGAGGAGGGGTGGAGGGGATGCTCCCCCTCGCCAGCTGAGAACTAACGCGGTTTATCTTTAACCCGCGTTGGTTCTCAGGTGGCGAGGAGGGCTGGAGGCCATTAAGGAAGGACTTCTGAAACTTACAAAATTTTGTTAATTTTGAAGTTTTTTCAAAGAAAATTTTCAAAATTAGTACAAAATCGAATCACCAGCTTCCACTACCCAAATAAATAGGTAAGGGGGAAGGGAGAGCAGAATGCATGGATGGCTGAAGCACTGAGGTAAGACCCCAGGGAGCCAAATAGAATTAGCTTGAAGTTCTGACCCTTTTCACAACTTGACCCAAGGTACCTGCTGTGACATGCATGCATATATGTGTGTCTCCTTTTGGACAGGGCACTGGAGTTTATTTTCTTGTCCGGGTACTGTGCCCCAAAACTGCTGCTGCTGCTGATCAATGGGAAAGGAAAGCAACAGGAGGCCATTTATTCCATGAAGACATGGCTGCTTGAAGGAGAAGGATAATGTACTGCATCCATGAAAGCACCCTTGTTTCATTTCTCCACAAGCCGAGACCAACTGCTTCTTCATGATCACCTCCTATTTCTGCCTCTCCAGTTCTTTCTGGTCCTTGGCAGCAGCGGATGAAGACAGAGAACATGAAATTGCACTGATGGAGTTATTCTTCAGTGCAGAATCTTGGCCTAGTTTCCAAATGATATTTCTGTCATTTAGTTTGCCAGTTTTTTGAATAGATTCCCAAGTGGAAAAGATAAAAAAAAACCTTTCCTGGGTTGAAGCATTGCCTTCCAAATAGAACAAACCAATTATGTGGTTAAATGTTGAATAATTGTCCTACTAAAGTGGGTGCATTTTCTGCCAGTCAGACAGAGAACTGACTTCATATAAAAGAAGTGAATCAGCCTAGAATTTAGTCTGAATGTCAAGTGAGGGCCCCAAAAATGCCAAACTCTATCCCCAATGGATGGTTATTCATAGTAGATAATGTTATCTTACTATTACTAACAGCAGTTCTGCGGATAGTCACGTAAACTTGAAATTCTTTAGGTAACAGATTATCATGAGTGTTATAAGATAGAAATCAAAAGTATATCAATAGCATGTTAATTATTGTAGAAATTTGCCTTGCAGAGTTTACCCTTTGGACAAAAAATACATTTCTCTCCTACCATCTCATCACGTGGGGGTACGTTTACCCCTGGTTCCTCTTCGTGGTTGGGGTCTGCTAAGTGCCATCAGATGATGTGGACTTAGCCCCACCCCACTGATCCCTGAAGTGGCAAGGAAGTCTCCTTGCCAATGACAGAGAGGTAAGTGGCTTTTAGGTAGCTCCATCAGATCTACCCTCATTTTTCTCTCCTTTTCCCCTTCTGATGGGGGGGAAGGGCAATGCAGAAATACGCATTGTCTCCCTTTCTCCTGTCTGATGGGGTCAGGGCACCAATGAGCCAATGAGCCTTGTCCTATTCCCCACATTATGGACAAAGGAGGCACCCCATGCTCCTGCTGTTTTGCTGGCGATTGCCAGTGAAACAGAGGCAGACTCATCTGTATGTTAAGGTCCCTGGTGTATCCACAATCCTATTTTTTCTCATTATCTTGGACTATTAATGAGTAATATCTGAAATGAGATATTTGCAAATGGAGGGCCTTGGATGGAAGGTCTATATTGGGAGAAAGATATGATAAAAATAAGAAGATAAATAAATAAACAAACAAAGTAACTATGATGTATGTTGTGGAAAGAATAAATAATTGGAGCCACACATTAAGAGGGTCTAGGGAGTGAAGCCTGGTCCACACCCATGGGTATAGACAAAAATTCTTCTGGGATGCTCAATAAGCCACAAAGATGAGAGATACATCACACAGACCAAGGGTTGTTCACCTGCATTTTAGGAGATACAGAATTCTGTATTTCAGGAATACCAGTTTACCTTAACCCTAAATTTAGAGACACTTCCAAATATGTGTAAATATGTATATTGGTGTGTGTGTGTGTCTATACACACACTTGGTATACGTACTCGTATGTATGTCAACCTCATGTATAAGTCAAGGGCAGATCCAGGTACCAAAACTATGGATCTTGATATAACTTGTAAATAAGTCAAGGGCAAAACTTAGGGGCATGTAACAAAGGATGCAAAGGATTAAGAAAAGGAAAATGATGTCAAAGAAATTACAAAAATCAGGGAAATATAACTTACATAAATACATTGACTCAGTTCTGCAGTGTCAATTTTTCAATAAAATGTCTAGACTTATGCATGTGTATATACAGTACATTCATACATTTGGAAGTGTATCTATATACATCTTTGAAACATTTTCATAATTCTACAGATAGCATTAGTATAAATCTTTAAGGACTAACTCCTGTTCCTTATATGGTGCTAGTGATGCTGGTGCAAGTTCTTAAGTATGGATGTTTTGTTTCTTAGGACACTGAAATCAGGTATCTCTGGTTCTTTGGAACTACTCTTGTTATGAATGGCTAATTTATAAAAGGATGCCTTTTTGATAGTACACAGTACATTTACTCCACTGTGGTTGGTTGCACTATATTCCTTTCCAAATAGCCAATAATAAAATATTCTCACATACTTTCCCTTTGCGGTATATAGGCATAAAACCTGTACAGTCAGGAGAAAGTCTTGAGGATGCGCCAAGATTGCTGCCTTCACATAACAACACACTTGCCTTTCAGCTTCTCTTTTCTTTTCTGCTGCTTACTTTTTTTGCCGTCGATCTGTAAACTTACAGTCCGACGCTTCTCCAGGTTCAGCAGCTCTTGGAACAACTCCTTCACATTGTAATTTGTCTTCGCAGAGGTCTCCATAAAGGCACACTTCCACTTCTTGGCCATGGCTTCTCCATCAGGGGTCTGCACCTCTCGGTTGTGGTCCTCATCATTCTTGTTTCCCACCAGCATGATCGGAATGCTGTCTATATCCCCTTTGATCTGACATATCTGTTCATAGATAGGTTTGAGTTCCTCCAAGGACTGCCGGCTTGTGACAGAATAGACCAAAATGAAAGCATGTCCTTTGGAAATAGATAAACGCTGCATGGCAGGGAACTGGTGGCTGCCTGTTGTGTCAGTAATCTGCAAAGTACATATGCTCTTATCACAACTGATCACCTGCCTGTAGGTGTCTTCAATTGTTGGGATGTAACTGTCTCTGAATGTTCCTTTCACAAACCTCAGGACCAGTGAACTTTTGCCAACTCCTCCTGCTCCAAATACCACCACCCTGTAATCATTGCTTTGTTCAGGCATGATTTTCAAGGTATGTGATGATCAACAAGGGAAGAAAACCTATGGAGATAAAATATGAGCATTAGCAATTAGATGAAGAGATGGTTCCAAAGAAATTCAGTAATAAAAATTAGACAAATATAGTGCATTATTTTACCACTTTAATACTAGTGATGATAAAGCTGTTTATGAACACTGTTTGCACTATCTCTTGCCCAGCCCTTTATAACTTGGTCATGCCCAAGTTAGTAATCCTGGTCATTGATTTTTGTTGAACCTGGTTTGATGGGGCTTCAGTGCAATCTATTTTATACTCTTTAATGTCAGTATGTTTATCTGGGTTGTTGTATTTTATGATGCTTTCATTTCAATGTATGTTGTTTTATAAATTGTTTTTTGCTTTTATGTCTTGTGGACATTTTGTCCCATGTGTAAGCTGTCCTGAGTCCCTTCGGAGAGATGGTGGTGGGATATAAAAATAAAGTTGTTGTTGTTGTTGTTGTTAAGCCAGCTTCATCTCTTCTACACTGCCACATAATCCACATTACTTGCTTTGAAATGGATTATATGAGTCTACACTGCCAAACAATCCAGGGCTAATCAGATAATCTGGATTTTATATGGCAGCGTAGGAGCCGCAGCCTCAGATTACCATGTTCCTTTCCAAAGCAGATCTGTATAGTGGTATCAAACGGTGATTGTCTGATTTCAAAACCAATCTTTATATATAAAGGAAGAGTCGTCATGGAATGACCGTCCCAAACAGAGAAACCTTACAACGCAGAGACACCAAACGTACCAACAGAAATAGGCCTCAGACAAGGTACGTTTGTAGCAAAGAAACTTTCCCCCTCAAAACCTAAAAGGCCCCCAAAACAACAAATTAAAAAAACCTACATTTCCCAGCATCCTCCGGGGCTGCCAACGACTCTCCGAGCCTCTACATTCTGACATGATTGGCTGCCAATAAGGCCGGATTTGCAGAATGCCAGCAACACCACACAACAACAACTCCACAGGACTCCAACATCCCACCCACCAAAACAACCCACAACAACACAGCCATGACCCCAACAACACCATAACTAACAACAACTCCAACCCATACATACTCAGACTTCCTCACATCTCCAAAATAGGGCACAGCAACGTGTGCCGGGTACAGCTAGTGAAAAATAAAAGAGCTTATTGTTGGCCAAACCACAAAGAAAAGCTAGATTTCTTTGGAATGCTTAAACTGGACTTTTAGTGATCACAACATTCTTTTCTAAGTGATTGCAGACTACCTCCTTCATCATCATCATTATCATCTTTATATATTCCACCCTCTCCCTCCAAGGGAACTCTGGGCAGATTACAACAAAAGATGGCAAACATTCAATGCCAGATCCAATACATACATCTAACAGTTAATCTACATCTAACATAATAGACACTAAACATAAATTATATAAGCAATATTTAACATTCATTTAAGATCATTCATTAAAGATCATAGAAATGAAATAAATAAATAAATCATTATTAAAAGGTAATCCAGCCAATAGAGCCAATGAGATCAACAGAGTCAACTAAACCAAACCCAATTGTGTCAGAATATGGTGACAAATTTGGAACTGGACTATTGAGTGAATGTAGATGCTACTCATCCTGTTCCAGAATCTTCCATGGTACTGATGTCAGGCTAACTGGATGGTAATTGTTTGGGTCTTCCTTTTTCCCCATCTTGAAGATAGGGACAACATTTGCCCTCCTCCAGTCTGCTAGGACCTCTTCTGTTCTCCAAGAATTCTCAAAGATTATTCCCTGTGATTCTGAAATCATTTCTGCTAGTTCATTCAATGCCTTGCATGTAGTTCATCTGGCCCTGGAGGCTTGAATTCATTTAGTAATATAAGGTAATACTCACACAGCCTCCCCAAAAATCGGTGCTACTGCTGCATGTATTTCTTTTGCCATGCACAGCCCCCTTCTTTCCACAAAATGGTTTCCTAGCAGAAAATGTCAGATTTTTTAGGACAAGCCAGGGCTGGCTGATGTCAAGGATTAGCATCAAGGAGCTGATTTTTAAAAGAATCACTCTGGAGCTACTCCCCTTCACATTTCCAGTCTGTTTCTTCACCCACGTCTCACTCTGGCTCAAAGATAATGAGCAAAGCAGAGTTCCACTGGGCATAAAACATTCTCAGGAAATGTTTTTTCTATATGTATCTTTGTTCTCTCATCTCTTCTCCCACCCCACTTTTTTAAAAATCATTTAAATAAATACTTTTTATTAACTGAAATGCTATTGCTGCATATAGTACCTGTAATAACCATTACCATGGGGAAACATACCATTTACAAAAACTAATTTGTATGTACATCTTTATGTGAATCACATTTGCCAAGATAATAACATATATATCATTGAAAGTAAATTTATGGAGCCAGACAAATCTAGAAAAAGAAAAAAAAATCTACTGATGTGTGTTCCTAGTGCAAGTTAAAAATCCCTTATCTGGAATTCCAAAATCCAAAATACATACATTCTCTAAAGTGACTGAGATAGTGATCAAATTTTGGTTTCTGACAGTTCAGTATGGACATACTTTGTTAAATGCACAAAATTATTTAAAATATATATAAAGTTACTTTTAATTGATGTGTATAGGGTATATATGGAACATAAATTATTTTCATGTTTAGACTTGGGTGTCATCTCCAAGATTATGTACATACGGTAAATGCGAATACAGGTACTCTAAAATGTCAATAAATCACCAGGGCCAGATGGCATCCACCCCAGAGTTCTTAAGGAACTCAAGTGTGAAATTGCTGAAATTCTAGCCAAAATATATAACCTTTCTCTAAGATCAGGCACTGTACCCGAGGACTGGAGGGAGGCAAAATGTAACTCCGATCTTCAAGAAAGGATCCAGGGGTGATCCAGGAAATTATAGGCCAGTTAGTCTAACCTCAGTTCCAGGCAAAGTGATGGAAACCATTATTAAAGAAAAATTACTAAGCACATAGAAGAACAGGCATTGCTGAAGGAAAATCAACATGGTTTCTGCAAAGGCAAATCATGTCTTACTAACTTGATAGAATTCTTTGAGGGTGTAAATAAACACATAGATAAAGGGGGCCCAGTCGATATTGTTTACCTTGACTTTCAAAAGGCTTTTGACAAAGTCCCTCACCAAAGGCTCCTAAATAAGCTCTTCAGCCATGGAATCAGAGGACAGGTCTTGTCCTGGATTGGAACCTGGCTAAACTGTAGGAAACAAAGGGTGGTAATAAACGGACACTTCTCTGGGTGGAAAGAGGTGAGAAGTGGCGTACCCCAAGGTTCAGTTTTGGGTCCGTTACTTTTTAATTTATTCATTAATGACCTGGATGTAGGAGTGAATTCTGAGGTAGCAAAGTTTGCAGACGACACTAAATTGTTCAGGGTAGTTAAAAATGAAACTGATTGTAAAGAGCTCCAGAAAGATCTCTTGAAATTGAGTGAATGGGCAACCAAGTGGCAAATGCATTTTAACCTAAACAAGTGTAAAGTCATGCACATCGGGGCAAAGAACCCCAACTACACCTACCAATTGATGGGGTCAAAGCTTTCCGAGACAAACCAGGAAAGGGATCTTGGGGTTTTGGTGGACAGCTCAATGAAGATGTCAACCCAGTGCGCAGCAGCAGCGAAAAAGCAAATTCTATGCTTGGCATGATCAGGAAGGGAATCGAAAATAGGTCGGCAAATGTTGTATTGCCTCTCTACAAATCTATGGTAAGGCCACATTTGGAGTACTGTGTACAATTCTGGTCTCCGCACCTTAAGAAGGATATAACGGAACTGGAAAAGGTACAAAGAAGGGCGACAAAAATGATCCAAGGGATGGAGCAGCTCCCTTATGAAATCAGGTTGCAACGCCTTGGTCTTTTCAGCCTTGAAAGACGGCATCTAAGAGGTGACTTGATCGAAGTGTATAAAATCATGCATGGGATAGAAAAGGTGAATAAAGAAAAAATATTTTCTCTGTCACACAACACTAGGACTAGGGGGCACTCCCTAAAGCTCCAAGGTAGGAAAGTTAGGACTAATAAAGGGAAATATTTCTTCACCCAGAGGGTCATTGGGTTATGGAACTCACTTCCAGAGGAGGTTGTGACAGCTGTCAGCCTGGACAGCTTCAAGGCAGGATTAGACAGATTCATGGATACCAAGGGAATCAGTAGCTACTGAAATGGACATCCAAGTGCCACCTCTGTGTTGATGGAGGCAGGCAGGATTTTCCCCGGGTACTGGTTGTGGGGGGTCGGGAGCAGGTGAGGGTTTTGCCCTCCTTTCTGCTAGAGATCCCCGTGTACAACTAGTGGGCCACTGTGTGACACAGAATGCTGGACTAGATGGGCTGAGGCCCGATTCAGCATGGCTCTTCTTATGTTCTTATGTTCTTATGTTCTAAAATCTGAAAAAGCCAACATCCCAAACACTTGTGGTCCCAATTTTGGTTGTGGGATACACAACTTGTATATAACTTGGTTTACTGCAATGTGTAGATGTATGCTGTGTGTGTCTGTGAAGATATATTCAGTTTCATTTTAGTTCTGTCCCTAGGAAAGGATCCTTTATGAATTCAGTTCACTTCTAAGCAAATATGTACAGATCTGCAGTGTGATTATCCTACTTTTAAATATGCTCTAATACAGTGTTTCCCAACCAGTGTGCCGTGAGCGATCATCAGGTGTGCCGTGGGAAATTGGAACCTTCAGGAAAGGGGTGGGGGGAGTCTAGTATGTTGAAGTATAAAAACCCTAAGAAACCTACCTCGATAAAGGCACAAAATTGCAAACACCCCCCTTCCCCACCCGTTGTCTACTTGGTCACTCCCTCTCCATGCATTGGGAAGGCCCGCCTCCCTTTCCCCAAGTAGAGACCTCCTTTTGCCTCTTAGGGGTTCTGTGTGGGAAGTTTGGCCCAGTTTTATCATTGGTGGGGTTCAGAATGCTCTTTGATTGTAGGGGAACTATAGATCCCAGCAACTACAACTCCCAAATGTCAAGGTCTATTTCCCCTGAACTCCATCTGCGTTCATATTTGGGCATATTGAGTATTCATGCCAAGTTTGGTCCTGATCCAACATTGTTTGCTCTCTGGATATAGGTGAACTACAACTCCAAAACTCAAGGTCAATACTGTTATAGCATTTTCTCTTGGTTATGGGAGTTCTGTGTGGGAGGTTTGTGTCTTTCTGCCATTCCTGCCAGGATATCTATGTTGAGTTCATCTAAACAGGTCCAGGTTTCACACTGAGTGTATAAATACATTTTTAAAACATATTAACTATATGTACCGTGTTTCCCCGATAGTAAGACACCCCCGATTGTAAGACGTATCGGGGGTGTCTGGGGTCGGCTTATATAAGCCATACCCGTATATAAGACGTACCTCGTCGTCCCGCCGCCGCCGCCGAATCGGAGGTGTGCGCGGCACACCTGCGCGCACACCTCCGCGGCACACCTCTTCGCCAGGGCTCCAGGCAAGGAGGGGGAAAGGAGCCAGGGGCGGGAAGGAGCGGCGACGCGTCACTGACGCTGCGATCCTCACCACGCCCTGGCTCCTTTCCCCTCCTGCTTGAGGAAAGAAGGGAGAGGGAAAGGAGCCAGGGGCGTGGTGAGGATCGCAGCGTCACAGTGACGCGTCGCCGCTAGTCCGCCCCTGGCTCTCTTCCCCCACCCTTGGAGGGGAGGAGGAAGAGAGCCAGGGCGGGAGAAGCGATGACGCGTCACAGTGACGCGTCGTTCTCTCCCGCCCCTGGCTCTCTTCCTCCTCCCTTCCAAGGGTGGGAGAAGAGAGCCAGGGGGGCGGGAACGATGACGCGTCACTGTGACGCGTCGTCCCTTCTCTCCGCCCCTGGCTCTCTTCCTCCTCCCTTCCAAGGGTGGGAGAAGAGAGCCAGGGGCGGGCAGCGATGACGCGTCACAGTGACGCGTCGTCCCTTCCTCCCCGCCCCTGGCTCTCTTCCTCCTCCTTCCAAGGGTGGGGGAAGAGAGCCAGGGGCGGACGACTGCGATGACACGTCACTGTGACGCTGCGATCCTCACCACGTCCCTGGCTCCTTTCCCTCTCCCTTCTTTCCTCAAGCAGGGAGGGGGAAGGAGCCAGGGCGTGGTGAGGATCGCAGCGCCACAGTGACGCGTCGCTGCTTCCTCCCACCCCTGGCTCCTTTCCCCCCTCCCTTGCCTGGAGCCCTGGCGAAGAGGTGTGCCACGGAGGTGTGCCGCAGGTGTGCCGCGGCACACCTCCGGTTGCGGTGCGTGGCGGCGGCGGCGGCGTGGGCGTGGCGACGGGGTGCGTCTTGGGTTATCTAAGACGTACCCCGAAAGTAAGACGTAGGGGGGACTTTTGGGGGAAAGAAAGTAAGACGCTGTCTTACTTTCGGGGAAACATGGTATTACTGTGTTAGAGTGTCATTTTGGTTGGTGGTGTGCCCCAGGATTTTGCAAATGTAAAAAGTATGCCATGGCTCAAAAAAGGTTGGGAAACACTGCTCTAATATTTTTTTGTGATATCTTTTTACAGAAAACAGCTTTGTATTTCTGAAATGCACAAATGTCTTATAACTAAATGGCTTGGTCCAACTTAATGGGCCGAGTAGGTTGCGGCGCTGGGTGTCCTCGCCGCCATTATGGCTCGGGAGGGGGCTTCTTCTCCCCAGAAGCTCCCTGGGTGGCAGGAGATTTTCCCGCCACCAGAACCAGCTGACCAATGGTGGGGCTGGCTCCGCCCTGGCCTGGCTTGCAGTTGGGGCGAGCCCTCTCTTCTGCCCGGGCAGCCTACTTAAGGCTGCCCAAGACCTACCAGCAGGCACTAAGCCTGCTTCAACTTTTCCACCCACCCTCCCTGCATGTATTATTGCTCCGCATTTGTCAGCTTATCTTGCTGTTGTTTGGTGTTCATCTTGCTCTGTATTTTGTTAGCTGATTTTGCTGTTGTTGGGTGTTTATCTTGTCGCAACTCTGTGTTGGGCGTGTAGCATGGCCCCTGGATCGGGGTGGTGTCTCGCCCCTTGTTGAAAGAGGGGATAACACCCTGGCCCCTGGAGTGCTGAGCTTACAGGAACCGGTAGCATGCTGGTGGCACCCAGGGATGTAAGCATCTTCGGACAGCAGCGAGCTGTCTGACCCCTGATCCAGGACCCATGCATGGCTGCCAACCCTTGTTCCTGTTATCAATAAATGGTTTGTGGTCAATTTTACTCCAAATACTTGTGTCGGTGTCTTCTTGGTAATATGGGGGAGGTGTATCACACACATGCAAAGGATTTTATCATGCCACACTAGGCTTTTTCTCTTAGGCAAACCACTATATGTAATTAATCTTGTTTTACATAAGAGCTTTTCATCCATGAAATGGAAAAGGGATATGGGTGGCTCTGATTGTAACTGTCATCAAAAATGCTTTTGAACTGTTTAGTTATATTTTGGTGTCCTGAGTTACCTGGCCTTGTTTCTGAAATAAACTGACGACAGTACTTTTCATAATAATTTTCAGTTTTTCTTTTTCTAAACAACAAACTGGGAGCATGTGTTTGGCTGCAGTTATAAGTACCATTTCTGCATTACTGATTCTAATATGAGAAAGCACTGTGAGAAAACACTGGGGTACATGAGTGCGCATTGATTAAACACCACAACAAATTTGATATCATTATATGCATAGTGCTAATAATATACTGTTATACTATTATATTTCTTTCAATTCTAGATGCACTTTCCCCCTGTGTAAACATCTCTAAAAATGGGATGCATCTTAGAATCACAGGTATATCTTATATATTTTTGCTGTTGTTGGTTGTGGTCCTGAAATAAGAGTATGTCTTACAATCAATGGCATCTTACAATGAACGAAATACTGTATTAACATGTTCATATTAATGCAAAAATAAGTACAGCCAAAATGCAACCAGAATTATATTGTTCTACAGTAGCAGTGGCACTGTTTCCAGGATCAAATACTAAAGGTAAACATCAGAAAAAATATAGCTTGCGATCTCTGAATAATCCCTTTCTTGAGTATCTTACTCCCCCTTCCAAGCTGCTCTGCCCATTGTATTTTTCCCTTACCACTATCGCCTTCACTGACATCAACAGGATTTCAGGCCAAGCCTATTTTGTTTGTCTTTTATCCATGTCCTCATGTGAAGAAGTAATGGGATGGGCACATGTAAATAAAGGGAAGGAACTGAAACCCACAGCTGACTGCACAGGCTCACATTCAATAATTAGAATAATAGAGTTGAAAAAGATCATAAAGGGGCATCCAGTCCAACCCATCTGCCATGCAGGAGCATAGAATCAAAGCACTCCTGACAGTGGCCATCCAGCCCCCGCTTAAACATCCCCAAAGAAGGAGACTTTACCACACTGAGGCACCATATTACACTGTCAAATAACTCATACTCTCAGGAAGTTCTTCCTAATGTTTAGGTGGCATCTCTCTTCCTGCAATTTGAATCCATTGCTCTATGTCCAACAACCTCAACACATTGACCAAATTGGCATCATACACCCATTCCTCTTCATTTCCCCCACAGAGCCCACTGGCTCCCATCTCATGATGTAGAGCTATTTCCAGCGGGGCTCCACAGTGCAAAAGGAGAGGAATTGCCGCATGTTGCGGTGGCAGCAACACAGGAGGCTTCCCATGCTGCATTAGCAACAATAGGGGGAAGATAGGCAATGGATGCTTCCCCCTGTGGGATGGGTTAGGGGGTAAGTCAAGCAATGCAGGGCATGGGGCAAAGGGTTCCCCATGCTCCCCTCCAAGTACCGTCGGATTCACCACAATCCTTGGCTATTCTGGTGGCAAATGCATTGGTAAAGGAAAAGGTAAAGGCTTCCCCATGACATTAAGTCTAGTCATGTCCAAATCTAGGGGGTGGTGCTCATCTCCATTTCTTAGCCAAAGAGCCGCCATTGTCCGTAGATGCCTCCAAGGTCATGTGACCAGTAAGACTGCATGGAGTGCCATTATATTATGAGGTCTTACTAATTTCTAGAATGCCAGAAAACAAGCCTGCCCCTTCCTCAATGTGACATCTTTTTAACTACTTCAACACAGCTATCATGTCTCCTCTCAGTCTTCTCTTATCCAACTTAAACATACCCATTTTTCATGTATCATTTCAATAATTTAAGATGTTTGTTCCATCTTACCCTCAAACATATATAAAGCTGTAGCTTTCCATGGGCAACATCCCAATAAAAACATTGAATTGCTTTGCAGTTAAAACCACAAAGCTTTTTGGTATTTGACAAGCATCCACCTCCCCTTTTGCCTATACCCTCCACCAGCAATTTCCATGCTAGCATGCACTGGTTTATTTGATTTATACAGTGGTGGGGAGCTACATTACCAAAAGGTAAAGGTTTTCCCCTGACATTAAGTCCAATTGTGTTTGACTCTGGGGGTTGGTACTCATGTCCATTTCTAAGCCGGAGAGCCAGTGTTGTCCGTAGACACCTCCAAGGTCATGTAGTCAGTATGACTACATGGAGTGCTGTTACCTTCTTGATGGAGCAGTACCTATTATTCTACTCACATTTGCATATTTTCAAACTGCTAGATTGACAGAAGCTGTAGCTGACAGCGGAAGCTCACACTGCTCCCCGGATTCGAACCTGCGACCTTTCGGTCAACAAGCTCAGTGGCTCAGCAGTTTGACCCACTGCACCACCGGGGGCCCCATACATTGCCAAAATAAGTACTGAACTATGAAATATGAAAAACAAATGAACTAAATTCAGCTTAACAAAATACAAATAAAATATTCCAAAAGAAATCAATTCTGAAGATAATTTAAATCTAAAAAACAATAAGAAAAAGATGTGCATTCTCCTTGTCTGCAATGAACATCCCTGATATTTGTGGCTTACATAGAATGCAGTGAGAAGTATAGGGCTGTGTCTACACTGTTGCAATAATGCATTTTGACACCACTTGAACTACCATAGCTCAATGCTATAGAATCTTGGGATTTGTCATTTGGTAAGGCGCCAATCTCGGAGAAGATAATGATGAAGGGTGGGAAAGGAAGGAAAAAGAAAGAGGGGCAACCAAAGGCAAGATGGATGGATGGTATCCTTGAAGTGACTGGCTTGACCTTGAAGGAGCTGGGGGTGGCCACAGCCAACAGCCAGCTCTGGTGTGGGCTGGTCCATGAGATCACAAAGAGTCGGAAGCAACTCAACGAATAAACAACCACAAGACATAAATACTCTTTGGCACAGGAAGTTAAAGAGCTAGTAAAACTACAGCTCCAACTATTCCATAGCATTGTGTCATGGCAGTTCAAGTTGTGTCATGGTGTCATGGAAGTTCAAGTGGTGTCAAAGTGCATTAGAAGTATTATTTAATCATCTAATGCCATCAATTAATTCAAAAAACATTGTGGTTTTGTTTCATGTGGTTTTGTTTGTACGGTAAACATGTACAAATTTGTAATTGGTATTTCTACAGTGTAGATGTACCCTAAGACCTAAGTTGACATATATCTGAATTCTTAAATTGTTTGCATTCCCTCTTACACTCAGAAATAATAGAGCTGCTTTATCAGCTAAAAATGAAAAATGTTAAAATCACTATAATCTAGCATTCTCCTGAGTGAGCGTGAGTGAGGATTGAAGAACCTTGCTATAATGAAATGTTTAATTACAGTTACTGAGCAGGCTGGTTTCCAAGAAATTATGATACTTTCCTCTTAGGATTGCATATTTCTAAGCAGGAGGGAATTGTGTATTTGAAACTGGATCAGCCTGTGAAAAAAAGCTAGTCAAGTGAGAGGGAAAATGAGGATATTCTTTGAGATCTGTTCTTTAGTGTTGTATATCAAGCTGGGTCTCTAAGCAGGCTGGGGAGGGGCTTTTGCCAAATCTGCCCACTACAAAATCTGCCACCAATACACATATAACGATCTTGCACACAACTTATCTATATATTTTGACCAGTGTTGTAACACTAGGAGTTCGGACAGGAAAGAGTGAAGGAACCCAATATCTCTTTTGGGAGATAAGTCAGGAGTCCACAACACAGCAGGTACCATTTCCCTCGAAAGGCATACGTTTCTTTGCTTTGCTCAACAGAAGCAGGTAGTGGATGTCATGTCAGTAATTTACATAGACAAAAAGCAATCAGAGCCAGCTAACACCTTCCAACAAGGATTCCACCAGGCAGGAACAAGCCAAGTTTTGAAGCTGCAAGGCCATTCAAGTAAACTGGCCCAGTTTACTTGTCCCCCTTCGGGGGATGAGAAGTTGACGGGGTATAAATACGGTAAATAAATAATAAATAATTCAATGCTAATCAAGGTGGCCAATTGCAACTTTCGCATCTGTGGAAGCCATTAGTGCCCCAAATCCCTTGGCTAAACATTATTCAGGGGCAGCTAGATTATATTTTGATGTCAAAGCAAGATATAATCTAAAATAAAAACAATCTAAAACACTCACTACCCTGGTACCTTCATTAGGCCAGCTGAAAGCACAAGATGCAATATATCAAATTGTAAAACTCACTAGTTTCTTAATCAGGCAAATATGTTTGATGCAGTTGGACCCAAAGAAAGGGACATGGGATTTTAGCTTGGCTTCTTAGACTTTTTGCTATCTCCCTAAAACTCTGATAAGAAGGCAGAGGTGTATTGCTGTCTGTTGGGATGGCTGGAGCTAAACCAGCACCAATATATAACCTGCATATATATATATATATATAGAGAGAGAGAGAGAGAGAGAGAGAGAGAGAGAGAGAGAGAGAGAGAGAGAGAGAGAGCTGTCGTAGTGAGTACCTTAAAAACAACAAAACCACTAAAGGAAATCACACCAAATTTGGCAACTAAATGTCTCACAATGAAAGGTGTGACCAACAAAAATAAAAACAGAAAAGAACTGAAAACAACTTATAAATCCTTAAAAAAAGGATAACATGCCACAGGGCACAAAAATGGCTTCCCCACATTGAACTACTACTCCCTGGATGCTTTGAGGCAAAAATCGGCCTCCAAGTAATTGTCTGGGTGTTCCCTGTGCATGATTGCATCACCGCTGCATGAGTGGGCATGGCAGAGAGACTGAAGTTTTCCCTCACTGCCACGGCAGTGCGTTATTGCGTCACCGATGCATGGGTGGGCAGAGCTTAAGCGTGGAGTGCCAGGTCCCCGATTTTCCCTCAGACAGCCATGGCTGCTGTGGCTGCGATGCCTTCCCCTGCCTTCTGCCAGCCGCCGGGAGATGCGAAGCGACTGCCTTCGCATCTGGTGGTGCTAATACTGGCCTGCGGTGGCAGCAAAGGCATCCCGCTAAAGAACATTCAGCCCCTCGCCGGGGTCCCACTGATTGGCTGGGTGCTGAGGGAAGCCCTTGATTCGGCCGTTTTTCAGAGGTATGCACATGCCTCAATTTCTCTCCCCCCTCTCAGACTCCCCCCACCCACCTTTTTTCAAAGGGGTAGAGTTCTTTTGTTTCCAGGCTTGACTTCAGGTTTAGATTGCCCACCAGAATGGCATAGATGAGTGGTTCTCAACCTGTGGGTACCCCAGAAACCCTAACAGCTGCTAAACTGGCTGGGGTTTCTGGGAGTTGTAAACCAAAACACCTGGGTACCCACAGGTCGAGAACCACTGGCATAGATGGCCGAGACAGTGGTAGCTATACTTTCTGTGCATAGTGTTCTTGTGTGTGTGTGTGTGTGTGTGTGTAAATATGTGTGTGTGTGTGTGAACTTTACATTTTTTGGCATTACAGATTGACAGTTCTGAAGTTTTAGAAAGCAATAAACAAAAAAGCTTAGTTTTTGCTATGTTGAGAGATGTGAGTGCACGAGAGTTGGTCTTCTGCATCTCTTGGCATTTTTTCACTCCCCCAAGTAAAGGAGCTGCATGTTCAAGATGAATTTCAATCAGGCTGATTAATAATGCAAAAAAATGGTTTTCCAAATCATTTTAAGTACAGTCCTAGAGACCTAGCCAAGTCGTACCAAATTTAGCTGTGGAGCACAAGATGCCAGATTTAATTGAAAGGAAAGGAAAATTCTCCACTGAGTTCTTTTTCTGTTCAAACAAAAATCGCTAGCTCTTTTCTCATGAACAGCACAGCATTTTTCATAAGCTCCCTTCCATGCAATGCAAACTATCTGTAAAAAGCTGCCCATTTGGGGTGAAATGGAGAGAAGCTCAACCAAAGGGGAGGGAGGACAGATCCTCAATGAAGATGCTCCATATACCCCAGAAAGCACTGTCACCATCAATCTACTGCCAATAATTTGCCATCATTTGCAGATAAGAGTCCCCTTCAGGGTTGAGAAGGGCAGCATATAAATATAATGAAATAAATAAATAAGAACTGTGCATCTTTCCTGTGACTGCCTATTACTCTTGCTGGCAGTTCAACAACTTATGAACAACTGGATTATTCTTATCCTATTGCAGATCCTGCAACAGAAGTTACATGGGTAACTGAGATAATGGCACCCTTCTTTATATGGTTCAATGTGCACAAACTTTGTTTTATGCACAAATCATTTAAAACATTGCATAAAACTGGGTGCCAGTGTGCTACCAAGCACAATTAAAAATGCTAGATTTGACATATAAATCCCTGAACAGTTCATGTTCAGCTTCCTTGTCCCTTTATGAATCTGCCCGAGTGTTAAGATCAGTTTGGGAGGTCCTGCTCTCGGTCCCACCATTGTTGCAAGTGCAATTGGTGGGTATGAGAGACAGGGCCTTCTCAAGGGGGCCCCTCAACTGAGGAACTCCCCCGCCAGCTACATTAGATTGGCCCCTTCCCTCCTGATGTTCAGAAAACAACTCAAAACCTGGCTATGCAAGCAGGTGTTTGGCGAGTGATAGCCCTACTGAAGCAGCTAAACCACGGGATTGGTGCAATCTCTAATATGTCTAATATGTTTTATGTTGATGGTGATGTGTTTGTTTAGTTTTAATGGTTTTAATTCATAGTTATATGTTATGTTTTAGATATGTTATGCATTGCTTTTATATATGACTGGCATTGAATCTTTGCCATTTATTATGTTGTAAACCGCTTTGAGTACCCCCAGGGGTGAGAAAAGCAGCATTAAAATGCAATAAATAAATGATGTAGGGTATCCCAGGCCCCTCCTTTCCTGTGTTACCACTGTATCATCCTGTAGGTCTACTTGGGATTTCTGGGTCCACTGCCTATTTTTGCCACATATCCTTATCACACACACACACACTCTCTCTCACACACTCTCTCTCTCTCTCTCTCTCTCTCTCTCTCTCACACACACACACACACACACACACACACACATATGGCTTATAAACTTGTAGAGATGCCCAAAGGAGAGTAGAAGCTTTCCATGGGAAACCTTGTGGGTCTTCATATACTACAGTGATTGATCAAGGTCCACAATGGGTTATGATTGCTTATTATTATTACTACTACTACTACTATTATAAACTTTTATATCCTGATCTTCTCTATCTCCGCAGAGGGACTCAGACCAACTAACAGCAAAGACTCAATGCCAAAATACATCATACAATAATAAAAGATTAAAATACATGTAGAGTAAAAATACATATAAGCCAGGTCGCCAAGATAAAATCATGTTCAGTTTGGTCCATATATGTGGTCAGAAACTTTATTCTGGGAATACTTCTTTTCATAGCCAGGATTTCACTAGCTTCCTGAAGGTCAGGAGGGAGGGGGTGGATCTAATCTCAATTGGGAGAGAGTTCCATAGCCGAGGGGCCACCACAGAAAAGGCCCTGTCTCTTGTTCCCACCAGACGCGATTGTGAATGTGGAGTCTTGCAGTTCTCAGAGTAGAAGTGTTCACAGACAACACATTAAGATGAACACTTTTTGTGTGTCAAGAGCAAGTTGAGAAAGTCACTACTGCTGCGAAAAAATTGGCCATCTGCAACGACATTGTCCAGAGGATGACTGGATGTTTGATGTTTTTACCATCCAGTGGGAGGCTTTTCTCATGTCCCTGCATGGGAAGCTAGAGCTGGGACTGGAGCTCAGCCCGCTCCCTGGATTCAAACCACAGTCCTGCCAGCACAAGGGTTTAACCCATTGCACCATCGGGGGTCCAAGACGAACACTGAATGATAAGTTCAACAATTGCAGTGAGTTACTTGAATATTCCCCTTTTATAGAAGCAAACTACATGTGATGGTCAATGCATGTATTCAATAGGCATACAATATTTGTGATATATAAGTAGTAGACACAAAACAACTGAACAGGATGGATAGACAGCAGATCCAGATTGATCTCTGCGTAATTTGCAATAAGAGTGGTAAGGATTTCTCCTAGTTGTGTAACAATTGCACAATGTCTCACAGGCTACATAACACTGTTGAAATAAATAAAGTTTGCAACAGCTCAGGGAAATTCTAATGTGCAAAGTATGTACACTGCAATTAACTCAGCTCTTCACATCAAAATTCTGGTCTGAAATTCTGAAATGTTTTCATCTCAGTTATGCCTTTTGCATGAAACATCTATTTGTGGTTCACTGGGTTACTAATAAAATTAACAGTGTTCGACCCTACATATCTCAAGTCTACTTGTTACACCATAGAAAATGGGGAGAGGCAGTTTTCTTCTCTGTTACCATTTTCACCAAAAGCGCAGACTTTCCAAGCCGCTTTTTGCAATCCAAAGCAAATGCCCGTCATTGCCAGAGA
The DNA here is from genome assembly GCA_030556195.1 of Anolis apletophallus. Classification (NCBI taxonomy): domain Eukaryota; kingdom Metazoa; phylum Chordata; class Lepidosauria; order Squamata; family Anolidae; genus Anolis; species Anolis apletophallus. Next base: position 80,215,514 of record JARBWK010000006.1, on the reverse strand, counting down.
GAACAACCATTGAAAAACAAATACCAGCTTGTGTGAGGCAATTTTTTGCTATAACTGTGGCAGAGAAAGTTTAGCACCCTGCTTTCCATTCCCCACAACCCAGCTGCTTCTCAGTTCTTTCTGTGGTTGGTATTTCTTTAAAATCATATGTGCAGTTTTCATTGGCTTCCAGTATTATACTTCTGCAGAAAGTTGCAAATTCAGAATACACCTAAAGTTTAGGAAAGTTACATTTTTGGATTACAACTCCCAAAGCTGGTGGAGGTGGATCTTAAGAGTCATCACCCAAAGAAACAGTTTTCTAGGTTCTCTGTACATCAATGGTTCTCAGTCTTCTTTTTGTTTTGACCAGTGACCACTTTGACCAAGGACCACTCTCCAACATTAGTATCAAAAGGCTTATGAATCAGCTTTTGGTCAACTTTAGATTCAGTTTGGTTATTTGGGGTGCTGATTCAGAAAATGGCATTGGATAGACCACATCAGCTCTAGTTTCTGATACAGAACATATGCCATCCAGTAGTCGCCATTTGCTTGCCCACGGAAAACCATATTTAATAATCTAGAGCCATGGACCTTATTTTAGGTCTTGTGGCCCACCAGTTGGCTGCAACCCACAGGTTGGGAGCCACTGCTCTACATTGCCCTCCAACACTTTACAGATGAAACACAACACTAGAGTGTAGTCAAGATGGCAAAGGTTATTAATAAGGAAGAAGATACAAGCTAGAAGAAGCTGCAGCAATTTGCTTTCACCTAAAACTATAAGGAATTACAAGATTCTTTCACTTTCTCTCTCTCGTGCTGAGTTAATTGAGTGCAAATTTTGTATTTTGAACTTGGTAGCAATTGAACTAAGCTGGGGACAAAGAGAGAAAGTGGGACTTTAAAAAACAGCTAGAAAAGTGGGATAGAGAAGAAGTAATCTGGACTTTCTCTACCAAATTGGGACAGGGGTGTTTTGGGGGGGGGGGCTGACAATCTAGTAAATATACAGCAGCCTTACCCTATAAGTACAGAGACCAGCATTTTGCAGAACTGTACATGATGACTTCATTTATAAATTGAGGCAATGTCCAGGGAGCTTGCCCATCATTCATTGATCACAAGGCTCTGCTTCTGATTAGACAAAGTGACTGGCATGCATTCAATGAACAGTCATTAATTCTGTTATTTTGAAGGCCTCAGCAGCCAGAGAACACTCTGTTCACTTCAGATGCATTGTATTTCAGCTGAGCTAAGACTGAATCACAGAGGAAGAACTATTCCAACCAGCAGTTGAAATACAGCATCAAAGCGATTCAAAAACTGTATTTAATCTTATGCAATGGTATAAGAAATACTTTTTAAAGGCTCTATACCCACTTACCAGGATGTAAATCCTACTCAATGGAATAGGATTTATTTCTTCATCACAAGTAACTTCTAGTTAGTACATTTTACAGTACATGTTGTGCTATTGATAAAAATAGGATCTATTTCATTGGGAGGTGCTGATGTACTTGTATCCATTTTATATGTTTCCCACAGGTCACTGGATAGACAATGAGTAAAATACGTAGGCCTTTGGTCTGATCTAACATGATTCCTCTTAAGTTCTTATGAATGTGGATGGGACTATATGCACCCCTTGCTTCTATACCTTGTTATTTCTTTAGTTCTCTTAGCACCATTCACAATGCTACTTATGGCCCAACCTCCCTTTACAATTTGGGACCAGTGTGCATAACTGAGTAGTAGTACCCATCCACACAATTGGGATGACCCAAAATCTTGGAAGTACTCCTTCACCTGGAGATGCTGTGGTCAGGAGTGGGAAGTAGTCTGATAAGAAATGAAATTAGAGATGAAGAGAATATTTTTTTATATCACAGAAGCATGACCTATAGAGTGCGGGGTACAGCCCATAATTTTCCATTGATTTTTCCATGTTCATGTGAGCAAAACAGAGCTCCACATTCTTTGCTTCTAAAAACTAATGCCTTACACTTCACGCTGGCGCAACAATAGACTGATATTATTGATTTCACCAGCATAGGTTAGGGATATGGCACCAATGTTTTTGTTTCAGCTAACTTTTGAACTGCAGTCAAAAGGTAGATGCCTATATAGAGTATCATGAAAGGTACATTCAATTCCTGTAAATAAAGTCAGTTCCCAAGTTACAAACAAGCTAGTTTCTTTAGGTTTGTTCTTAAGCTGAATTTGTATGTAAGTTGGAACAGATAACATTTTAAGTGTAACTCCACACACACACACAAACTTTGGATAGCATAGGGAGGGGTTAACACCCCTGTGCCTGTGCCCCTGTTCAATATATTTCACCTCACTTTCTGTCCTTGTGAAAATGGGATTTTGAAAAAAATGGCTTGTTGTGGAAATGAGGATTGGTGAGAAAACTTCAGTGAAAACACCTTTTTTCCATGACAACTCTTTCAGTAGAGAATGTAGATGTCTTTCATTTCCTTTTGCCTCACCCCTGTTCTTAAATATGAGGCATCTGTAAGTCAGATGTTTGTAATTTGGGGCCTGCTTGTACATGAAACTACGGATAATAGTGAGCCCTATATTTGGACTATAATTCGGTCAGAAGCATACCATAGAACCACACTGGGGCCCTTAGGGAGACCTGCAAACTCTTTCAGGGCCCAGGGGATAATATTTTTGAACACGGAGAGGTGAAACTGTAGGTATCAAATTTGTGGACTAGGGGCCAATACTGTAGCATGTTATAGCAATCCACTCTACATGAAAGAAAGGAATATATTACTGCCTTCACTCTCTGTGAAGGCAGTGAAGAAACCTGCCAAATTTGAACTATACAGGAAATTTTGACGTAACAGCACAAAGAACTTGCTTGTGGTAAGAGTTATTTGTCAGTGGAATAGATGCTTTTAGAAAGTGGTGGGTTCTTCTCTGCTGGAGATTTACAAACAGAGGTTGTTAGTAGTATATTTCCTGCATTGCTGGAGATTGGAATAGGTGACCCTCAGGAATCCCTTCCTACTCATCAGGTCTGGGATTTTATGAAAGGACAAATCATTTAGTAGGTTTTCCTCAGCACCATCTTCTGGGATTTGCTGGAGCCACTGAAATATAGTCTACAAGTTTTGCCTCATAGAGAAGAATTTGCTGCTGTATTTATCTTTCTGTACCACTCTGTAATTTTTTGGAGCCATGGAATTTACATACATATAAATAAATAGAGCATGGAAAGATTATTTTTGTACTATAAATGTCAGAATTTTTCAGCTAGTACTTATGATGGCTGGAAGGCCCTTGGAACTTAAAAAAGTCATTTTTTGCGATCCACTCACATTAACAATACAAATTTAAATCTATATCTATCTATGTATATAATAATAGTCAGTGTTTGCGGCGGGAGGTGTGGAGGAATATGTGGCAGCATTTCGATTGGTTGCCACTGTGGGATTATTTGCATAAAGGACATTACCATAATAATATTACCGAATTTCAAAAAATGCCTTTCTGAAATAACCCAGGCATCATTGGGTACCCAAGCTAGTATAACATAAAACTGCCTAGGTGAAAGAGCTTCACCAGTTGTTGGTCTGTTTTCAGTCACAACACAAAATACTGGTTTAGACCAGTGTTTCCCAACCGCTGTGACGCGGCACACTAGTGTGCCGTGACGGACCTCCTGCTGTGCCATGAGAAAAGCTCTCTGCCCCCCTTCCTTCCCCCCTCCTCCTGCCAAACTCCTGCTGCTTGGGAGAGGAGGAGGAAGGGCCCGTCAGCGGCGAAGAAAAAGAAGAAGGGGCCGGGGCGCCGCCTCCTTCGGCCGTTTCCCCAGCCAGCCTCCAATCCGCCATGACTCCCACCATGACTCTCACCCCTCGCTCGCTGAAGCCATGCGGAGGAAGAGCTCTGCCCACTGAAGCCCGTCCACCGCTCACGCTCCTCCTCTGTGGGAGAGCTGAAGCTGGGGGGAGGGGGCGGGGCATGGCGGGGCCTGGCTCTGCCCCCCTGCCCCCAGCTTCAGCACTCCCAGCAGTTGCTCCAGCCTTGAGGGGACAGTACCAAGCCAGCATTGTGCTGGCTCTGCCACTGCTGGTTTGGCACTGCCCCCTCAAGACAGGAGCAGCTGCTGGGAGAGCTGAAGCCGGGGGGAGGGGAGGGGCATAGTGCGGCCTGGCTTCACCCCCTCCCCCGGCTTCGGCACTCCCAGCAGCTGCTCCCAGAAGGCCACCATCCCCCAGCCGTTCTTTACTGTGTTAGAGTGTCATTTTGTGTCATTTTGGTTGGTGGTGTGCCCCCAGATTTTTTTAATGTTAAAAGTGTGCCGCGGCTCAAAAAAGGTTGGGAAACACTGGTTTAGACTAACATCTGAGTTCTAGACCAGATATGGCCAAACTTCAGCCCTTCAGGTGTTTTGGACTTCAACTCCCATAATTTCTAACAGCCTACTGGCTGTTAGGAATTGTGGGAGTTGAAGTCCAAAACACCTGGAGGGCCAAACTTTGTCTATGCCTACTCCAGACTAACTGAAAACTTGTATTTCCCCATAGGCGCCTGTCTGAATCTTAAGATTTTGAGGAGAGGCTTAAGATTTTGAGGAGAGGGCATCTCTCCCTATGAACCGAGATGTTTAAGATCATCTGGAGAGGCCCTGCTCTTGGTCCTGCCTTCTTCGGAGGCACAACTGGCGGGGACGAGAGACAGGGTCTTTTCAGTGGTGGTTCCTCAGCTTTGGAATGCCCTTCCTGGAGACATAAGATCGGCCACCTCCCTCCTGACATTTCCCAAGAAAGTCAAGACCTGGCTGTTTGAGCAGGCATTTGCTGATGAAATATAAAGGTTTAATTAGATATATGGAATGACACCGATGTGACGGAAACTGATTTCAACATGATGCTGAGACTGCAATTGTATGTTTTTAATTGTTAATTTGTTGTTATATGGTTATTTTTTGGGTTTGTTTGCCTGTGTTGTATTGAGGGCAGAGACTGCCTTGTGCAAACCATCCCGAGTCACCTTCGGGCTGAGAGGGGCGGTATAGAAATGTGACAAATAAATAAATAAATAAAAAAATAAATAAAATTTTCTCCATCCAGCTACTCTATGGGCTTAGCAGATGAGGACATGACATGGAGGCTTCTTGGTGGATGTTCCTAGCATTTTGATCTCATGCCAGAGGTGAGTTTGATTTATCTTCTTTGTGCCTTTTTTCAAAGATCTTGACTGTCATCTCATTATTGTTCTAACAAATGGGATGAACAGGAGATCAATGATTGTTAAAAATGTTTATCTCTATTCAGTCAATGTATTATTTATTTCTTTTAAAACACCTTAATTTTGCATCTGTATGAAGCCTAAAAACACACACACAACTTGTATGTCATGTTGGAGCCATTTAAACAGAAGGCCAATTGATAAATATGCAAATAAACTAAAACAAAACATTAGACCTTCATCATAGAACTGCTTGCCTTTTTGAAAAATGGGAGACTATGATTTCAAAAATGTAATTATGGTAGTACCTTGATATTTAAAATATACTAAAATGAACGCCTGCATTAAAAATGATACATTGAAGTTTAGTATCGTTCTTGATGCCACTTCATTGTAAAGGATTATTTTGAAGAATTGTCATTTTTTAAAAAATGAATATTGTTTTTAATCATTGAAATCATCCCAGCTTTCCAATGGCAAGATTTAAGATCACTTTCAGGAGGAAAAACAAAGAAACATTCATGCAATTCAGTGAATCTCATTACTGCTTGGCATTGATTTTTCATCAGAGCTGCTGAGCATTAAGGAAAGAACCTTATGCAATCTGGAAATTGATGGGGTTTTACCAAGGCTGTTACTGTATGGTACATCCATCTTTTAAAGGGGGAGAGGGAGAGAGAGAGAGAGAGAGGGAGAAAGGAGGAGGAAGACAAAGAAGAAGAAGAATGCTCTTACTGTAGCCTTTGATGGTCACTCTGACATATATTCTCTTCCTGTAGCTTTAATTTAATGTCTACTGTGTTAGCAAAGGGAATGTAAAGAATGTGCTGACAGAGATTCCATTTAAAGATTTCAAATGATGGATTCTGACCTTTCTTTCCCAAAATTCATTAATGCGTTGTATTTCTTGGCTTGTCTCTAAAGCATTTTTCTATCTGTTCTAGGTACAGTAAAGGTAAAGGTTTCCCCCCTAACATTAAGTCTAGTCGTGTCCGATCTTGAGGGTGGTGCTCATCTCCATTTCTAAGCTGAAGAGCCGGCATTGTCCGTAGACACCTCCAAGATCATGTGGCCGGCATGACTGCATGGAGCGCCGTTACATTCCCTCAGAAGTGGTACCTATTGATCTACTCAAATTTGCATGTTTTCGAACTGCTAGGTTGGCAGAAGCTGGAACTAACAGTGGGAGCTCACCTCGATCCCCGGATTTGAACCGTCAACCTTTCGGTCAGCAAGTTCAGCAGCTCAGCAGATTAAGCCACTGCGCCACAAGGGGGCCCATGTGTTCCAGGTACCAGAAAACATAGATTCACCTTTGAATGCTGCTCTACCTGTGTGTTCATGGAGGAGTGTTGAGAATTATTTATATTTCCTCACTCTGCAAGGCAGTACAACCCCCGTACCTGCAGGGAATATATTCTTGGACTTTGCAGGAATAAGCAAAACCGTGGCTAACAAAGAACTCTATTGAAATGAAGGACCTCTGACTCATGAATACCATAGAAATATGCTGGAGGTCCTTGAAAAAGCCTAGAAAGACCATACTTTTTCAGAAGTTGATAAATAAAACCACAGGTTCTGGTCTTGCAGATATGAGGTCCCTAGTATACATCCAAAAGGTTTGAGGAATTATTTTAAATGAAGAAAAAGATCAAATAGTAGCTAAGATAAACACCCAATAGTTTCTACTCACTATTTTTAGAAATCAGAATTTCTATCAACCAGTTTCCAAAAGCTCTATTGTAATACTGATTTCTCATTGTATTATTTTTTATTGTGTTATTGTATTTTTATGCTTCTATTTTTTTGTTGTTGATATTTGTTTTGTTGTTCTGGTTTTATTTTGTTGTAATGTGCTGCTGGGCTTGGCCTCATGTAAGCCGCCTCGAGTCCCCTTTGGGGAGTTGATGACGAGGTATAAATAATAATAATAATAATAATAATCATGAATTGTTGGTTCCTGGACAGGTCTATACCACCACCTTGGATTGCTTTGATTTGGGCAAGGCTTTTCCAGAATAATAATAATTATTATTATTCTGGAAAAGCCTTGCCCAAATCAAAGCAATCCAAGGTGGTGGTATAGACCTGTCCAGGAACCAACAATTCCTGATTGCTGAAGAGTTTCCAAAAAAGAAGCAATTAAAATGGAATCGATAAGCATACATATGGTACTGGGTGGGAAGGAAATCTTGTCAGTTATCTGCCCTAGAGATTCCAAGTCAGATGAACCAGTTAATTGCCATATACAAATTTAATATAAGACAGGGGTCTTCTTTTAAAAAAACATTTATTTATTTTTAGTTGGCTACCAAGTAGCCATTAATAGTATGCCTACTTTTCTCACTGGAACCAGTCTTCAACATCAAGCACAATCGATGAAACAGTTTCTTCATTGGAGCTTCCAAGAAGTCTGCCACGCATGTTGCATTAAACTCAAAGGATGGTCCATAGCAGTTATTATTAGACAGTGCCTTCTATGTGTCTACTATTTGAACTATTGTTCTAGCATCCCATGTGCATTAAAAAAGAACTCATGGAAATAAACAGAGTTTTCTGTCACACTGGTGTGGGAGGGGATGCTAAATTTATGGAGCTGTGCTAAAAGGAATAAATGGGATCCCAACACTGGAAACTTATTTTAAAAACCTTTCTGTCAGTACTATTAAACAAAATACATTTGAGATTTTTTAAAAAAAAAATGAAGAGGATCCTGACATGAACAAAAAAAATTGCAACATGAGCTTGTATTGGCATTGCCTAATATCAGATACGAGAAGTTTGTAGGTTGGCGGATTGATTGACATGCTGGGAAGGGATGAAGCTGTAAATAGCAAGGATGACCCATTTTCTGAATGTGAATAACTCCACTCAAAATGATAGAATGAGCCCCCCACCCATTTGTATCATTGTAGGTGGGAAACAATAAGGTTAGAGTGGGGCTGAAATGGGAAAATTACACAGAGTGATTGTTGTCTTAGCTAATGAAAAGCAGGTTTCATCTCATATGGCTCATGAATGTGGGAAATGTATAGAGCAGATGTGGGACACAGGGAATTGCCAGCTGACATAATCAGAACATAGGACGTTGACAAGCTAGAACATGTCCAGAAAAGGGATGATCAATGCTTTGTAAAGCAATCCCTATGAGGAGCAGCATAGGTAGCTGGGTCTGTTTAGCTTGGAGAAGAGGAGGCTGAGAAGGGAGCCATGTTTAAATATTTGAGAGGCTGTCACATTGAGAGGGAAAGCTTGTTTTCTGCTGCTCTGAAGACTAGGATTCAAATTGCATGTAGAGATTCCATCTGAACATTAGGAAGAACTGGGTTGTTGTAGGTTTTTCGGGCTATATGGCCATGTTCTAGAAGCATTCTCTCCTGACGTTTCACCTGCATCTATGGCAGGCATCCTCAGAAGTTGTGAGGTCTGTTGGAAACTAGGAAAATGGGGTTTATATATCTGTAGAATGTCCAGGGTGGGAGAAAGAACTCTTGTCTGTTGGAGGTAGGTGTGAATGTTTCAATTGACCACCTTGATTAGCATATGATGGCCTGACAGTTTTAGGTGTGGCTTGTTAGTGTGAACTTCCTAGCGGTAAAAGATGTTCGGTGGTGGAACATGCCGCTTCCGAGTATGGTGGAGTCTCCTTTTCTGGAGATTTTAAAGCAGAGGCTGGATGGACATTGTTAGGAATTCTTTGATTGTGTGTTCCTGCATGGCAGAATGGTGTTGGGCTTGATGGCACTTGTCTCTTCCAACTCTGATTCTATACTGCTTTACACCAGTGGTTCCCAACCTTTTTTTTAAATCAGGGACCACTTGACCAGGGAACACTTTCACCAGGAACCATTCTCTAATATTAGTACCAAAAGGGTTACGAATCAGGTTTTGATCAATTTTAGATTGGGTTTGGTTATTTCGGGAGCTGATTCAGAAAACTGCATTGGCTAGACCACATCAGCTGTAGTTTCTGATACAGAACATATGCCATCCAGTAGTTGCCATCTGCTCACCCATAGAAAACCATATTTAATAAGCCTCAACACCATAGGTGAGTTTCACAAAACCAATTGCTCTAGTTGCAATAGTGTAGTAATGGTGAGGCTACAGACCATATTTTAATTCTTGCGGATCACTGGTGGTCCACGGACCACAGGTTGGGAACCACTGCTTTACACCAAATCAATACCACAAATTATGATGGATACCAGCACTGCAGAATTTTGGTTACAAGATTTCCACATCACCTATCATCAAATAATTTTTATTGCAAATATCAGGGACAGAACCAGACCCAAATGCCTGGGGCAGCATTTTATTGTGGATCTGACACCTGATCCAATAATATGCAGTTACGTGTCTGAGCACATAAATCATAGTGAGAACTCTAAACTAGCTAGAGTCAAGCATTTGGCCAAGATATGTGGAATTCCTCTACAAAGATTCACATGGATTCTCTAGTCTAATCAACTTTTTTAAAAAACAAAACATATGCCAATCTCAAGAAAGGTATGTCCTTTAAAAAAAATCTTATGCCCATCATAATCGTATTTTACCTGTGAGCATAAAAAAGACATGTTGATGCCTAGCAGGCTAATGCTAGAAGCAGATTACAGACCTGGACAGATTATGTTCTGATTAAGCTATGCAATTTTGACAGATTGTGTGTGTGAGAGAGACAGAGATTGAGAGATTGGGAGAGAGAGATGGGAGCAAGGAAGCTGCTGCCAAAGGAAATACTACAACAGACTTTACCCGCTTAAAAACCCACTACCTAATTTCCAAAGTCCTGCCTATGTATAAAAAGATTCATACATAGACAGCACAAAAAACAAAAATCCATATTAGTGATTGTCATAGAAATCAAAAGTACTTAGCACCCTTGGAAAGTGCTCTGTAAAAAAGAAGTCTACAAAATATCATATCAAATCAATGTAGGTAAATAATGGGGTTTTAGAATCCTATTACTTTAACATAGCAGAGCATATCAAGCTTTTCAACTATACTGGCCACAGTTTATCATGAAAAAATATTTAGAAATCCTATTTCATTCATAACTCATGTGGATCCTAGCTAAATCTTTTGCCACATGCAGGGGTATGAGGAAAGATGCCAGTATACCTAAATTTCGTTGAATAATGGTAGGACTTTTGGAAAACTTAAACCAAATGCACAACCGCAAGCCATTTTTCTTATATTAAACCAAGTTATAAACTTGACATCAGTGCATCATGTTTGTTAAACATCTTATATAATGCAATGGCTTGTATATTCCTAAATAATCATTCTCCTAATTTTATGGGGAAAAATATCTGTATTGAATACAGTGAATTCTGGCTGAGAAGGTGTCATAGCACAGAGACCCAATAAGCCAAGCCCAGAAGTAAAAGGGGATTTGTTATCCCCTTTTACTTCTGGGCTTGGCTTCTTGGGTCTCTGTGCTACAACAGAAGGCATGTATTGATTTATGCTATACATTGGTTTATGCGGTGCAAATTTATGTTGTAAACTGCAAAGCCGAAAAACCTTTATAATCCCTGAGAAAGAAGCAGCATTTATGGGTATATATGCCAACATCTATTAACATCCCATTTCAAATAAAATAAAATGTAAGGTTAACATGATGGTTATACGAAAAAACAGCTTTGAAAGTTATGCCAAAAATAAAATTGAAGGGAATTTTCTCTAAATACTGTATACTGTATGTTCACGCTCTCTATCTCTCTCTATCTCTTTCTATATATTTAAATATATAGCATAAATATGCAAAACTATGTACAAAATGGCATGCCATATTGATTTTTAAAATATATTTTGTATGTATGTGTATAGATGGAGAGGAATACACACACACACACACACAAATAAATAAATAAAAACAAGTAAAAACATGAGAATCAGCATGCAAAAAGGAGCCCATCTCTGAAGTTTACTAGCTCTAAATATGCTATAGGAGGTATGGGCCAACTTAGGCCCTCCAAGTGTTTTGGACTTCAACTCCCAGAATTCCAAAACACCTGGAGGGCCGAAGTTTTCCCATGCCTGTGCTATAGACTTGTTTAACAACTGATCCTCTTCACTGACTTATTTCTGGATATGAAACTCAAACGGAATAGATTTTGAATATTTGCTCTGATTTAATTTCTTGCAGAAGGAAGATATATGGTGCATGAGACAGACTTAAACCTATGTTGAAAGATGCTGAGGCATAAAATTCTCCATCACCAGCATCCCTTTGCACCCCCAAATCTCTTCTCCTTCCTTTAGTTCCTCCCATGTCTTCATTTCAAATCTTGTAATATTTCACATCCTTGCCCCGATACACAGATGAAACCCAATATTTTTCTCTCACACATGTTTCATCCTATGTTGCCACATATATCCTGTTTGTTATGCAATGTGCATCGGTAAAGTATGGTTATGGGGAAAGATGCAGAGGAGGCTTACCTGAGAAAAAGAAATCAGCTTGCTCTGCTTCAGTTTCTGGCTGTCATAGTAGCCAAGGCAATGCCTTTCTTGGGGAGAGATGTCAGTCAGCTCTGGTTTCCTGTCGAACAAGCTGGCTTCCCTCTTCCTTTTATTTCCTCCCCCTTTGGATTCCACTTGGCAAGGCTGGCCTTGGATGCTGTTCCTTGCATCGCTTGTGAGTCAGCCACTGGATTGCAGATCCCTCTTCCTCTCTGGCTGCCTGGGCTGTGGCTTGAATGCTACTGCGAATGAGGGAGATGCTCTCTCCCTTTTACACACATCTTCTTTCCTTCTGGGGTGGACCAGATGGAGCTTAGGCTGCTGCTTCTGTTGCTATTAGGAACCTAAATGGCGCCTGCCATGCTCAGCAAAGCTTTTCACTGCCACCTAGCAAAGAAAAGTGGCATAGCCAGCATTCACAAGGGCTGCACTGTTCTTTATTTATCCCAAGCTTGTTCATTTCTGCCATACATTTTTTCCTCGCATAGTGAGAAACTATGGCTTTTTGCTCATCCATGTACTTCTGAAATTACAAAGTCTAGAGGAAGATTCTTTGGAATTACAACTCCCAGAATCCAGCCCATATCCATGAATACAGCAATTTCAGGGTTATAAATTAGACACAATGTGTATCTGCATTATTTCTTACTTTGTTTTTTTCCCAGTTAGACTAAAGCAGGATTTCTTAGATTTTTTTCCATCTCTTTCCATCCCAGAAATTTCTACACCCCCCCAAGTATAAAGGTATCTAAAATAGGTATAAAAATCAAAGAGTTACTGGTAACAATTGTTTATGGAATACAGTTGAAGCATTTCCTGCAGCGTCCATTGTAAACATTGCACATGTTGCTTATAGATTTGTGTCAATGGGTGGTGTTTGGAAGCCTTTTACTGTGGTCAAATGTTTCAGGACCCCAATATTGATCTAAGGGGACTACAGTTTCTGAAGTGGTGGGATAGAGGATAAATGAGAACAGTTTTTAAATGATCAGTGCATCTGGTCTTCATGCAAATAAAAATATTCTGACCCTGAAATTCATCCTCACAATCTCCTAGATATATTTTCAGTGATGAGGGAGAACTGCACATGTTCAGAGGGTTTCATGTTATTATTTCACAATTCACATGTACTGAAGACATGTTTGACAATACTGTGTAAAGAAAAACTTGTTTTAAGTTCAGAATCAGTACTACAGTGACAATAAAACTGTGAATATAAATTGATTTTTGTAATGCAAATGATCCTTGAATTTAATTTTGTATTTCACATATAATCCCGATATGAACTAGAATGCACAGCAGATTTAAAAATAGCTCTTCTTTCTGTTCCACATTAAGAAAATCAACACTTGTGCATAAATAGAATACAAGAGACTCAAAATGGCAAGATTCGCCAAATACGCAGAGTAACCTGACAAAAAAAAATCTATCATGTGTTGTCTTGACTTCTTAATTTACACCTCCTACTAAATTTGACCAGAATTGTTTTTGAAAGCTTAATCACTAAATTTATCATCAAATGCTGTAGCTACTTTATGGTTCTGGCTGCTCAAGTTGAGAATATAAGAATGTCTTCTTTGAGACTTTAAAAAATAAAATGAGGAACAATGCAACAGGGAGTGAGAATAGAACAAAATCAGGAATAGGCATATTTGTTTATTAAAATATAAGCTATGTCGGTGGGGGGGGGGTTGTGTAACATTCTGAAATAGCACTTTCTTAGCAATATGCATTTAACTGTTTAACAAAGCCAAACAATCCATATGCATAACTGAGTTCAAGAAAACCTGTCTTTCTCAATATGGATATAACACTATTCTGCATTTCTTTACTTGGGATGTGCACTAAAATTCATTCCTAAAAAGCTGGCTTAATTGCCTCGACAGTAGAAACGTGTTCCCCCAACCCTTAAGAAAACAATTGTTTCAAGGAAAGAATGGATGCGAATGGACTTATATAGGATGTGTGATTCCAGATAGGTAGGTTCTTTTCCACCTTCATATAATCATCTTTGCAGAAGGGAAAATCACCCAAGGATCTCTTGCAACATCAATGAAGTCTTCAAAGACTATATAACCATGTGTTGCACCCTAGCACTGGAACACTCCTTTCACCCAGCACCACACCAGAATCCAGCGATCCAATAAAATAATGTTTATTAAAGAAAGCATATAAAAGGGGGCAAATCCAAAAGAGACAGGATATAAATTGCAATACACAAAAGTGACCAGAGTTCAGTAGCAGTAATCCAAAAAAGCCAAAAGAAGAGACCAAATCCCCATTAGCAATGTTATCTCCTCTAAGGGGCCTGGAACCAAACCACTTAATTTAAACCTGCCAGGCACACATGACATCATGCCTAACACATATGGGCTTCAAAGTCTTATCACGAATTCTCTGAGAATATCTAGTCTGCCTGCTTTTCACACCCTGCCTTCTCAGGTCTAATCTACACTCGCTTGAAAATTCCTTGGCTTCCCAAGACCTTTTCTCAAAAGAACTCGTACTTCCAATTCCCCCTGTTGCCTGGGAACCAGGTGAAGAATTCCAAACAATAACCTCGCCTGCCTGCAATGCTCCCCAAACATTCACAGACTTCTCATTTTGGAACCCATCATCCTTCTCATCTTCTGCAGATTCAGAAAAATCCTCCGATGCTTGCCAGACTACAACACCATGCTTTTTGTCCTTGCATAACACCATGCTACTGCAAGTATATAACAGCATGTTCTTGTGAAATGTTTAGGCTAAGCAGTCGAATATACAGATGAAGTTTGACAATACAATGGGGCCTTAAGGATCCTTAAATCCACAGGATGTGATCAGCTGCTCTTTTGAAGTGTATTTAGAGATTCATCCCAAAGTAATGGAATTTCAAGCAACTATCCAAGCAATGGGAGCACACTTCCTCCTCCTATGATGTTTACCTCTCATTTTGCTGAAGAAAGCCAAAAAATGTGGCTCATTTTATTGGCAGGGAGGCAAAATGTGGGTGTTGCCCCTCAAAAGTATTCTATTCCAAAATGAAATTTTCCTTCAGTCCCCAAGTTCCTGGCAGTAATTTAATCTGAATATTTAGAAATGCAGTTTAAACATGCAAAGAATAGGGACAGAAAGGCAAAATTACCAAGAGAATTTTAGAAACAGCAAATGCAAGAATTCTAGGTGTGAATGTTTGCCAGTGTTCCACTCTGTAATCATAGAAATTTGGGAGCTCGAAGGAACTCGAAGGAAAATTCATTTGGGAGAAAAAAATCTTACTTGGAGGAGCAATGCTTTCATCTCCCTCCCACAGCTACACCACAGGACATATAAATGTTCACAGAAGTTCTCCCACTTCACCCTACAGTTGCTGGATTCCTTGCCAAACTATTCACAAAGAAAGAAAGAAAGAAAGAAAGAAAGAAAGAAAGAAAGAAAATACAAATAATATATTCATGCTGCTGTTTGCCCTTGTTTCCTCTGCTAAGGATATATGTGCACATGTAAGCATAGTATGTACGTACATATATGCCTATTTGTTTGTTGAAAAGCAGTGGTTTATTAGAGTCAGTTTTTGAACCATTGCAAAGCACAAATATCCCATACAATTGCTGTCTTTATAGCTAATGTGGCCAGTCTTCAGGGGAAAGGACTATTCATCTGAGAATGCTCCAGTCCTACATTCAGATGGACAACTGAATTAATGAACCTGAGTTCTCCTTACTGGTCTCTGGGGGGACAGTTGCTGCAGATGTTGCATATCTGGGCTGCCTCCAAACAGCAAGTCTTGCTTTGGGTAATATATGTTAGCTCAGCACATAGCTACTATTTCTCTAAAATGATAAGATTATAAGTCAGCTGTCCTCTCTGGGTTGTTTAAGGTCAACAGTTTGCATTAGTTAGTTCCATTCTATTTCATATTTCTTTATGATGCTTCTTGATGATTCTTCCCATCTCCCTGTCTAAACATTCTGTTCCTTTTGAGGGAAAATTCAGGCCTACATCTGTTGAATGAGGAGGACGTATCACCTTATCACATTGAGAAATTTTCCAGTCGTGGGACACTTTAGCCTCTTTTCAAGCATGGAGAGGCACTGAGCTCATCGCATGAATTAAACTACTTCCGGCTATCATGCATAGTTCTCTGTGATTGAAAAAAGGCAGAAGTGTCATGAAAGGAGTAAATTCTGGACATGGAGCAGCAATCGTGTTCAGAGTTCCTACATCTCTTATCACACTTTACTTCCATGTTTACAATTGAGAAACAGGTGGGATGGGAACCATCAAAATTTTCCCATTCTGTTTCATTGCCCAGCCATCAACTATCTCTTGTATCCTATGGGGTTTGAGTCAGAACAATTTTTCTCATGGAAAGAAATGGTTTTAACCTGGAGCACTATGTCTTGTATAATATGAGGTTTGGTACACAACAATATTATCCCATGAAAATAAATGGTTTTAACCTGGATCACTCTCTCCTGTATCCTATGGAGTTTGGGGCAAAACAATTTTATCCCATAGAAAGAAGTGGTTTTAAACTGTTGTCAGCCTCCTTTAATGTAAGACGCTTTGGGCAGGGCAGAAGAACTCTTGGCTTTGGATATTGTTTTTCCTGATTTTTTAAAGGCAATACTGATTGTGTGATGAATGTAAGATGAATGTATTGCCAACTCTTAGGTTTCCACGTGTGAGTGTGATGGGGAGGCAGAACTTGAAATGGGACTGCTGATTATACAAGAGGGGTGATTCTCTGCACTAAAAGGACAGTCACCCATCCTTTCCCATCTCAATGTGAAGAGGTCAATAGCATATATAGGTGTGTCCAGTATCCTTTTTTCACCCTTTTCATTTTGCATTCATGTGAATTTCTGCTTTCCAGTTCTTACTAAGTCTCCTTAACTTCTCCCTGATGTCTCTTTATAAGTTCCTTTAATTATTATTTTATCAATCCCTTTATAATTGGAGTGCTAAAGTGCTTTAGTCCATTAGTACCTTTGTGCTGAGTACCTATGAGCTTAATGCAGGGGGAGAGCAGAGGCCTCAAAGGAAACAGAGCAGAAGAGGGAAAGCAAATACTGTACAGGCAAAACAACCACGCTCACAGTGTTTTGTCTTGTTGATGTGGATCACTTGAGTCCAGTGGAGGAAATATAAAATCGGCTGAAGTCTATGAAAGATAATGCTACCAATATCTTTCTCCCAGTTAGCTTTATGATGTGGGGACTGGTAAAATCCCATATTTCTACCATGTCGGTTTACAAGGTAAATGTCAGGAACTGACTGCTGATGTTTCTTGCAAAAGCCTTTGGTTGGCCTCATATAAAGAGCATCTGTCATCTTTAAAAGTGGAACTGTGCTTCTAAAAACCATCCTTCAGATGACGCTGACCTAGTTTTATGGCACGCTCTAACGACTGCCCTGAAAAGCAGGAAAATATTTCAGCAAAATCTGTAAGCACATCTCTATGTGTTTCACAAGAGAGTGTGTAAATGGTTCTGTGCCCGAGGTGACTCTTTTTGGCAAAGGGCCAATATATAAAGGAGCATTTTGTGTTGTAATATATGAGCCTTTTCTCTCATGAATTGGTAAGTGAAAGAAAGAAAGAAAGAAAGAAAGAAAGAAAGAAAGAAAGAATGGACTGGTGCAATGAGAGACTAATTTAAACCTGTATAGACACATTCTCCAAACCACGTTGTTTATCAGAGAGCATTAATTTTTTTCCTCAACCCTCTTCCAGATGCCCTGTTAAATTGCTATTAGTTCAAATTATCAATGTTGCACTTTAGGATTCACCTCATTCTACAGCAGAAGAAGAGATCTTTCTTTCATTTTGAGGGTCACATTTTCTCACAGAGAACCTTCTAGGAAACTTTTTGCAATGTTGCATAGAACCAGTGCCACACACTTGATGCACACACATCCACCCATGTACACATACACACCACAAAGTCCATTCATACTATGGAAGGATAGTGCTATGATATTGTTTTACCTGATGTGTTTCAGTCCTGCAGACCTCTGGGATTTAGAGTTTAGGGAGGGGTGGTCTAAAAAGCCAGAGGACCCTACAAAGACAAGAAGCCAAAAAGAACTACTCTCGGAGGACCAATAAATGGACTTAAGGTGCTTGTCTTAGAATGTCAATGGGATGAACAGTGGGAATAGGAGGAGGAGAGTCTTCCACAAGCTATATAAAGAGAGAGCCAATGTGATAGGATTACAGGAAACTCATATTAGAAAGGAGGATGCAAAATACTTGAAAAATGACAAACTAGGGGTGGAATTTATAGCGGCCATAGACAGCAAGAAAAAAGAGGTGGTCCTATATGTCGACCCAGCCCTACAACCAGAACAAGTATTTGTGGATAGGGAAGGGAGGTACATAGGGGTGGCTATTAAGAGGGAAATGGAAACAATTCTGCTGTGCAATGTGTATGCTCCAAATGGATGTAAAGTTGGTTTTTTCCGGGACTTAATGAGGGTAATAACTGGGGTGGAATTTGATGAATGTATAATGTTGGGGGACTTAAATGGGGTCCTTAACCCAGGGATGGATAGAAGCACTGAAAAGGGCAGGAAAAGAAAATCGAAGGGGAAACTCCCGGGTAACTTTCTGGAACTCATGAATAGCTTCAACTTAATTGATGTGTGGAGAGAACAGCACCCAAAGGAGAAGGATTTCACCTTTTTCTCAGATCGCCATAACTCATGGTCGCATATTGATCTCTTCCTGATATCCGGTGGTCTGTCTCCCCTAGTAAAAAGAACCAGAATAAATGCCAGAACAATATCCGATCACTGCTGTATCGCCCTGGAAATGAGGGGTAAACACAGAGAATTCCATTGGAAGCTCCCAACGCATATAGTGGAAGATAAGGAGATTAGGGAGGAGGGGGAAAGAATAGTGAAAGAATTTTTTGAAATCAACTGCAAAAACAACAAGAACACTAAATTAATCTGGGACACGAGTAAGGCCTACATGAGAGGATTCTTCCTTAAAAAACAAGCCTTCAAAAAGAAACTAAGGGAGAAAGAGGTGAGGGAAACTAGTGAAAAACTGGAAAGGGCAGAAAAGAGATTAAAGACCAATCCAAGATGTGTGAGAAGCAAAAGGGAGGTAAATTTATACAAGAAACAACTAGAATGTTTGGAGTTAAGGAAAATAGAAAAGAATCTGAAATATACCAAACAAAAATATTTCGAATCGGCCAATAAAACAGGGAAGTTATTGGCATACCAATTAAGGGAGAAAAGAAGGGAGAATGTAATCAAGAAGATTAAAGTAGGACAAGAGGAATTCACGGGAGATGAGGAGATTAGGAAAGCTATAGCAAACTACTACAGGGAGATGTACAAAGGAGAAGAGGTAAACAGAGAGGAGATTTCGAAGTACCTAGGAGACTGCAGACTGGAAAAAATCTCTGAAGAAGATAGGAGAGAACTAAACAAAAGAATCACCAGAGAGGAAGTAACCAAGGCAATACAAACACTGAAACGAAACAAAGTGGCAGGCCCGGACGGCTTCGCCGCAGAATATTACAAAAAATTCCAGGACGATCTAGCAGGGATATTGGAAAGGCTGTTCAACGAGATATTGCAGCAAGGAGAATGCCCGGATTCATGGAAGGAATCAAATATTACGTTGATAGGAAAGGAGGGGAAAGATCTGAGTGACCCAGCGAACTTCAGGCCCATCTCCTTACTAAATTTTGATTATAAAATATTCACGTCTATATTGGCCAACAGATTCAAAGTATTCTTAAATAAATGGATAAAGGAGGACCAAAATGGGTTTCTACCAAGAAGACAAATCAAAACAAACATCAGATTCATAATTGATATATTAGAGTACTACGATAAGAATAACGAAAAGGAGGTGG
Source organism: Anolis apletophallus (assembly GCA_030556195.1). Lineage (NCBI taxonomy): Eukaryota > Metazoa > Chordata > Lepidosauria > Squamata > Anolidae > Anolis > Anolis apletophallus. The sequence continues at coordinate 80,195,991 of JARBWK010000006.1, read as the reverse complement.
CCCTGATGTTCCTGGACGCGGAAAAGGCATTCGACAGGATTAGTTGGAGTTACTTGGAGACCCTGGTGGGAGAACTGGACTTAGGGTTCCAGATAAGGAATGCAATCCAGGCCATTTATAGGAAGCAGAGAGCAAGGATAATAGTCAACCAACGGAAATCGGAAGAAGTGGAAATTGGCAAAGGAGTAAGGCAAGGGTGCCCCCTGTCCCCGTTATTATTCATCCTTGCTCTGGAGATCCTGCTAAATAGGATAAGGGAGGATAAGGAACTCAAAGGTCTGCAGATAAAAAAAGACAACATAAAGGTGAAGGCTTTCACAGACGATGTTGTATTGATAATGGAGAAGCCAGTGGAGGCTACAAAAGGGTGGATAGAGAGAGTAGAAGAATTCAGAAAGGTGGCGGGGTTTAAAATCAACAAGGGGAAGACCAGTTTAATGGTCAAGAATATGACGGAAAAAAGGAAACAGAGACTACACGAAGTCACTGGTATGAAAATACAGGAGGGGGTTAGATATCTAGGCATTAATTTGACATCTAAGAATTCGAGGCTGTTCAAAAATAACTATGTAGAATTGTGGAAGAAAATCAAAAAAGATATTGAGAAATGGAGTAATTTGAATATTTCCTTCATGGGGAGAATTGCAGCCATAAAAATGATGGTACTTCCCAAGATTAACTTCCTCTTCATGACCCTACCAATAATAAAGAATGAGAAGGTATTCAAGGACTGGGAGAAAGACATCTCAAGATTTATATGGGGGGGGGGAAGGAAGCCCAGAGTGAGGATGAAGACCCTCCAGGACCTGCTGGAGAGAGGGGGACTTGGAGTACCCAACTTGAAACTTTACCACGAGGCCAGTTGTTTGAACTGGATTAAAGATTGGATACTCCTAAAAAACTACAAGTTAACTAACCTGGAGGGACATGATCTTAAATTTGGACTACATGGGTACCTGATTTACAATAGGAGGAAAATGGATGCAACCTTTAACTCCCATTACATAAGGAGCTCTCTATTAAGGGTCTGGCAAAAATACTCCAATGTACTGCATGAACAAAAAATCCCACTGTGGACATCAGTGAACGAGGCCTTCAAAATCAGGGAGCTAGCGGATAATAACTGGACAACGTACAGGGAATCATTAAAGCGAAATGGGGACAGCTACATAATTAAATCAAAAGAAGAACTAGACAAGGAAGGGATACAACTAGGATGGTTCTCATACTTACAAATGAGGGAAAAGTTCAAAGAAGACCAAAAGAGGGGGTTCATTGCAGAGGAGAAAGAATTGGAAAGAAGGATGTTGAGGGAAGAGGAGAAACCAATAGGGAAAATATACAAATTGCTCTTGGAGGCAGACACAGCAAAGAATCAGGAAAGGAAATGTATGGCCGAGTGGTCTAGGAACCTTGGGTTCAAGATCAAACCCCAGATGTGGAAAAACATCTGGTGCAATGTAGTTAAAAATCTTTAAGCAACCCCTTTAGGGAGAATTGGGTCAAAATGATATATCATTGGCATCTCTCTCCGGATAAACTAGCTAGAATGTACAGGGGGGTTGATCCAAAGTGTTGGAAATGTGGAAACAAGAATGGTACCTTCTTCCACCTTTGGTGGACATGCCCCAGAGCCTCTAGGTACTGGGCAATGATCCAGAGGGAAATCCAAAAAATGATTAGATTTAACTTGGAAAGAAAACCAGAGATCTTTTTGTTGGGAATGGTGGAGGGAACAATGATACCAATCGAAAGAAAAGTATTATTGATAGGGATAACCATGCTAGAATTTTGTATGCCAAGGGTTGGAAAACACAGACCATCCCGACAAGGGAAGAATGGTTTGTGATAGTCATAGAGACTATACAAATGGACTGGCTGATGGAAAGTCTGCGGAACAAACAAAAAATGAACCGGAAAGGACGAACTGGGAGGCAATTCGGGACTATTCCAGAAGGGAATTTAATGTTGACCTACTCCTAGACTAAAGCTAAAACTTACCGCTCTTCTACTTAAATGTAGGAAACAACAAAGGAGAAGTTACCCAGGAGGAAGTGAAGATGATGTAACCAGGAAGAAGTCTCTACTTTTCACACAACTTTGTCCACACACTTCTCTCACCCTTGTCTGATTCTTTGTAACCTCGGGAGCCACTTCTGGGTGCCCCGAGGATTACTTTCTGCTCACTCTTTTTGTTAAATGTCTTTCTTTTCTGTTTTATACTTTCTGAAAACTAATAAAGACGGTTTTTTTAAAAAAGCCAGAGGTTTCTAGTACCCACCTGTGGTGACTCGTTATTCGCCAACTTTTACACCGTGGCAGGGCAGGCGATCCCACCGCTGCCCCACCAATTTGTGGTGACGTAGGCTATCCTTTCAATTCCACCACTCTACCACCAATTTGTGGAGAAGCGTATTAACTGGCCCACTATTTGTGGGTACTCTCGTTTCCTAATGTCTTTTAAAACTGTGGAGACTTGTGAAGATTTGTGGAGAGGCTATCAACTGGACAGGGTGGACCCTCTTTTAGAATCCCGCCACTCTGTCTCTAATTCACTACATAAATCCTTGTCTTTAAACTGCTGCCACCATTTTGTGAGAGAGAACTACTCTGAAACACTTTTGTGAGGGAAGCTCTTTGTGAGGTAATGAACGCTTTCATGCGACAGGAATAAACTTTTGAAACGAGGCTTGACTTCGAAATCAATGGCACAGAGAGGTTTTTAGATGAAATAACAACTAATAGTTTATTCCGGTACAAAGCTTGGTTTGGTATAACTTTTCTGAGGAGGCACAACTTTAAAAGGTTACTAATTCTAGTTATGGGAAAACCAAAGTTACAATAGCCTAATAGGCATGAGAAAAAAGTTATGAAAATGAAAAGAAATCGGAAGGGATTTGTATGTATGGGACTTTCAAGTTTATATGGATCGCAAGGCCAATCCCGGAAGTGGACTTTCTTTTTCGCACTCCCTGGGTCCAAAATTTCGTTAGATTATTAAATATTTCGGATGCCCCCAACAGGAAAATTTCCCCCTCCAAAATAGCTTTGCAGACATAACTCACAGTCAAATTGGGGCCTTTCCATGCTTGAAGCCTAATTAGAGTGAAAGGCCTCTTCCAGGAAGTGAAAAAGGAGCCGGAAACCATAGAGAGATCCAGATCGGCACTCCTAGAGGGGCTGGAGGACTGCTAAAAAAAGCGATTTAAACACCCAGGAAGGGGGTTTAGATAGAAGGACAGAGTAGAAGGACATAAGAACTGCTGAGAGAAGGGCAGCAGGAGTGAAAAGAGCACAGAGAGGAGAAGGAAGAGTTCAGAATCAAGAAAAGCCATAGAGTTCAAACGGAGGTCCTAGACTGCTATGGTAAAACTGAATGGGAAAAAGCTGGAGTGAGGAGAACTCTACAGATTAGCAAGGCCTGCACCAGAGGTATTTAATAATATTAATAATAATATATTAATGCATTATATCTCCCTGCAAGGAAACCAAGGGAAATGTTGCCCCTTGATTTGCCTGTGGTTAAAACAGTATCAGTCCTGTTTCCCTGCTTTGCCTACTTTAGAACTACTAACGAATTTCGTTAGTAATTATGTTACATTTTAGAAATTTAGCTGGATAAGCTGTGACCAGCAGTACTGTAGAATTTGAAGAGGCATGAATGGAGGGAGCAATGTGCCAAGAGGAAGGCATGTCAGGCCAATCCTGACCGGGACCGCCTTCCACTTGGAAATCGATGCCCTCCTGCGGGAGAACATGCAGGTCAAGAGTAGGGCTCTACAGTCACCTACATACCCACCACCACAACATCAACTTGGAGGACAATCTTACTCGGACAACGAGAGATTGCCTAAGTAAGTAAGTAAGTGCTATAACTGTGTATTGTGAAAGGCCCCTATTGCAAAATTGACTGTCTGGATTAATTAAACACACAAATGCTCCTAGCAGAATCAATTATATGAGATGAATATAGCAATGCTATTACAATAAATAATTGCACCAACACCTTTTGTGGACAATATTCCATTTATTATACTTTATTGTGTTGGTTTATGAGAGCCAGTGTGGTGTAGTGGTTTGGATGCTGAGGTAGGACCTTGGGAGACCAGGGTTGAAATCTTTACTCAGCTATAGAAATTCAATGTATGACCTTGGACAGGCCGTAATTTCTGAGTTTAAGAGAAAGGCAATGGCAAACCTCCTATGACTATGTCTTGCTAAGAAAACCTTATGATATGCTCATCATAAATAGGAGTCAGCTTGAAGGCACATAACAACAAACATATCATTTCCTCAAAGCTGGGACTCAAGGCAGCTCACAAAGAGGCTTATTTAATCTAGACCATCTGTTTCAATCCTTCAGCTGTTTTTAATCTATTTTCAAAAATTCCCTGGAATTGCAATTGGTTTCACAAAATTAAAGGCATTTATCATGCTATGACACCAAGGTTGTTCAACAATATGCTGTACATGAACAAGTGAATGTTAATGTTGCTTTTTCCAGAGTTAGATTTCTTGGGATCATACTAACGCAAGGCAACGTACACATCACAGCGAATGACAGGAAATCTGGAAAAGTGGACATTTTAAAGGCGTTCTTTCTTACGACCTCCTCATATGCAGGGAGGGAAGTGTCTTCTCCCCGCTTCCCTATGCTGCCAGCACAGAGTCCCCTGGAGCCCATCACATGACACAAGGCTACTTCTAGCAAAACAATGTAGGGCTCTCTTGTGGCAGCATTGCAGAGTTGGGTGTACATCTGACTCCTCATAGAAAAAAAGTCAGAAGAGCTGAAGAAGATGTGGGAGACAGTGGAGAATGTCATATGAAGGGGTACCATGGACCCCGATGGTAGGGAATACAGCGTGACAGTTCCCTACATTGTCACATGATTTCCCCTGCTTTTCCTTGCTTCTGATGAAGTCCTTAGAAAGGACATAAACAGCAGAGGTAAGTATATGCATTCCAGTACAGAGAGTCCCCAAGTTATGAATAAGAATGATTATATAGGTTTGTTCTTAAGCTGAATTTGTGTGTAAGTCAGAACAGGTACATTTTAAGTGTAGCTCCAGCCAAATATATAAGAACTTTGGTTAGCATAGGGAAGGGTTAACACCCTGTGGTGTTTGTTTTGCTCTCTGTGCCCCTGTTTAGAAGATTTCACCTCACTTTCTGTCCCTTTGATAATTGGATTTTGAAAAATGTGGCTTGTTGTGAAAACAAGGATTGATGAGAAAGCTTCAGTGGCGACACCTTTTCCCCATGATAACTCTTCCAGGGGTGGATTTCCCTTCCAAGGGGTAGATTTCTCTCACTTCTGTAAGAAGATTTCTGTTGCTGTAAGAAAATTTCAGGATGTGTGTGTTCTAGGCTAGGCATGCTGTAGGGTGAACCTAGGGATGCACCATTTTTATTCTTCGCATTTACTGTTTTAAATTATTTTAAGACTAGTTTGTTTAATATGATTTTAATCTTAATTTTTGCATGTCTTAAACTAACCAGTGTTTTATTTGTATTTCTGTTCAACTACAGATTAAAAACAATGGGTCCCACTCCTACTGTTGAGAAAAGGGCAAAATATGATTGATTGGCTGATATTTTCACTTTCACTGCAGAAATTGTGGGGTATGTAGGCAGTCGCTTAGCAAAATTCCCAGCTACGCAGATAGCTGTACCCACAGACTATTCTGAGATGTCCTTTTAATCTCTTTTCCCACAAAGGCATCATACAACTATGAAATGGCTTTGTGTCATGCAGAATTTCATTTTGCAGATATTAAATACATTGAAGAATGGAGAATCATGGCTGTGCTGGCTAGCAGATTCTGGGAGTATAGTCCAAAAAGTTTTTTAACAATTGAAACAAATAAGTGAAGGCCCGTCCAGACAGTACCTGCATTGAGGTATCTACCACAATAAAAGAGGAGCTGTTCAGACAACGTTCTGGACAGTTCCGAATTAATTCAGTACAAAACAGGTTTGTAGTGAATTAATTAGATAGTGGGTTTATTCTGCCCTTTCTTGGATTGCAATATTCTGTTGTATTCCCACAGACAGTATTTCCACAGTTTACTGGGCTAAATAAGCCTAGTACACTGCGGGAAGACCCTTCCCCCTCCCCTCAAGCCCTCAGACCCCTTAGAAAAGTAATGGAAACTTATCCAGCCCCTATTACATACTTCGGCCAGCTCTCTGGGCACGTAGAAATGATAGGCCAGGAGACTTGCCACCTTTCAGTCAGCAGTGATCTTTTACTGTTGGCGATTAACTAGCTGTGCTACAGCCCAGTTTAACTGCATTGAACTGCATTATATGGCAGTGTAGATTCTGCACTGCCAGTTGGATTGGGGTCGCCTTCCAGGTCGGAAGCCATTTCTCCAAAGAAGCTCCATCTACACTGGCTACTCAGGTCAATATAGAGGAGGATCCACCTTGAGTCAGCCAAATGTCAATAACAGGTGTTGGGTTTCATCCCTGACAGCACAAGTCTCCAGTCCTCAATGAGGAGAAGTTAGCCTAGCATTGCATAAATATACAATTACATATTATATTATTTAAATAAGGGGAAAGGGAGGGATGGATGGAACACATGAGGGGCATTAATATACAATTGCATATTATATTATTTAAAAAAGGGGAGAGGGAGGGATGGATGGAACACATGAGGGGCATTAATATACAGAATATCAAGGCAGAAAATCCCACAATCTCTGCTTTGAACTGGAATATATGACTAGCCACATTGATCAGCATTGAATGGCCTTGCAGTTGAAAGGTCTGTGTGCTTTCATTCTGCCAGTTTACCCCTGGCTGATTCCATTCAGTGCAAGTCATCAAAGTAAACTTAGTAAACTTTACATTTAAAAGAATGTAAATAATTCTGGGGGGAGGAAAAGGAGGGGGAAAGGGGGTGGGAGGCCTTTCCTTGAGCTCCCTCTCATTCAATTCCCCCCTCCCTCCTTTTCTCCTCCTCCCCTCTCCTATGGCTGGCCGGTTCTCTCCTTCTCATTAAAGAGACAGTTCATGAAACGCAAATGAAGGGGTCAGAAAGGAAGGGGCTTGTGTGTGTGTGTGTGTGTGTGTCTGAGAGAGCCAGAGAGATCTTCCCTTTGCGCTGGGGAGAGGTGTGCCCAGGGCAGGTCCCCCTCCTCTCTCTCTCTCTCTCTCTCTCTGTCACTCACTCACTCATGCTCTCAGACACACTCCCTCCCTCCCAAACCCCTTTTGCTTCCCTGGCAGCAATCCTGAGGAGGAGGAAGCGGCGCTGCCAGGGGAAAGCCATGCGCCGGGTCGCTCTTCCTGTTTGCTGCCAAGGGGCGGGGCCCGAGACATCACTCCCTCCCATTGGCCCCCTCCCTCAGGAGAAGAGGAGGTGGCCAATAGAAAGCCAAGGGGCGGGACCAAAAAATAATAATAATAAATAATATTTTTAATTGAAAAAAATATTTTTAAAATATTTTAAAAATATATTATTTATTGCAGGAGGGTAAGGGGCCGTAGCCAAGGGGCTAGGGGGCCGTGGACAGGCCTGCCTTAGTGGATAACAGCTCTGGATTCCCAACAACAGGAAACAACCCTGGAAGTCATAGACAAAGCATCTTGTGACATGGACTTTGGGAAGCATCCTAAGATGCTTCCAGGATGTTTCCTCAACAGAGCCCATCATACGGTGTAAGGCTACTTTCCATGGGGCTCTGTAAAGTCCTCCAGTGTTCTCATTGACCTATGGGGACCTATGGAACCAACTAGGTTCCTGAATGCCTTGAGGGATTTGGAGCCTGCCAGCGATTCGCTCGGTGAGCTGGTTACCACCTGGAACCACGCGCTGTCCTCTGCTCTCGACGGGATCGCCCCTAAACGCCCTCTCAAACCCCGCGCATCCTGTTCACCTTGGTACACAGATGCACTAAGATCTATGAAGCGGGAGAAGAGACGGCTAGGCGCAGGTGGAAGAAGCTCCGCGACGGGCCATCGACATCAGCTTATAAGCTTTTTATGGATGCTTATGAGCATGCTGTCAGGAGGCGAAAAAAGTTTATTATGCCTCCTTGATAGCGTCTGCGGATTCACGCCCAGCTCAATTGTTCAGGATAATTCGGCAGCTGACGATGGTCCCTACCATCCCAAACAATGACAATTCGGCCCTTTCTGCTGAGGTTTTTCAGAATCACTTCGCAGACAAGATTGCGTTGCTCCGCCGGGGACCTTCCTTCCACACTTGATACAGTCCAGGAGCTGGAGACTCCGTGGCCCTCCGCCGGGTCCACCTTCGACCGGTTTCGACCACTGGACGCAGAGGATGTTGACAAGATTGTCGCAGCCCTTAAGTCGACCACCTGCTCCTCGACCGTGCCCCTCCACGCTGATTCGAGCTTGCGTGGAGGGGTTACGAAACCCTCTGTTGAAGATAGTCAACTGCTCCCTTGAGCAAGGGGCTTTTCAGAGGAGCTTAAAAAGGCGGTGGTCAGTCCATTGCTGAAGAAGCCCGGACTAGACCCCGCGGTTCCTCCAATTACCGCCCAGTGTCGAACCTTCCGTACCTGGGCAAGGTGATTGAGAGGGCAGCAATGGACCAGCTGCAGACCTTCTTGGATGACGCAACCTGGCTGGAGCCCCTTCCAGTCCGGCTTCCGTTCAGGCCAGGGGACGGAGACTGTCCTGGTCTCCATCACAGACCTACTCCGCTGCCACTTGGACCGAGGTGGATCGGCGCTGCTCGTGTTATTGGACCTCACGGCAGCATTTGATACCGTCGATTACCAACATTTGATACACCGCCTGGCGGTGGCGGGAGTGAGGGACAGCCCTCAACTGGCTGTCCTCCTTCCTCCAACGCCGCCAGCAGCGAGTGAAGTGGGGAGGGGCGGTCTCCGGAGGCTCCCGCTGAGTTGCGGGGTGCCTCAGGGGCTATCCTCTCCCCGCTGTTATTTAACATCTATATGCGACCACTCGCCCAACTGGTACGGAGTTTTGGGCTGGAGTGTCATCAGTACGCTGATGATACCCAGCTCATTCTGAGGTTGGACCCGGGGCAGTCTCTGTACCCGATAATTTCCATCTTTGCCTTGAAGCCGTTACTGGATGGCTGCGAGCCAGTAAGTTGAAGGTGAACCCGGCGAAGACGGAGATCTTGTGGCTGGGCCGCCCGGGGTAGTGACCCAGTTGCCAACTTTCGATAGTGTGGCCCTCTGCCCTCAGCCATCGGTAAAAGTCTGGGGGTCCGGCTGGGCGCCCACCTGTCCATGGAGGAGCAGATTGGCTGCACCTGCAGGACAGCATTCTACCACCTACGGTTGGCTAAGCGCCTGGCTCCCTACCTCTCCAACGCGACCTTGCTACGGTGATCCAAGCCACGGTCATCTCGAGGCTCGATTACTGTAATGCGCTCTACATTGGCCTTCCCTTGTCGATGATCCGGAAGCTTAAGCTAGTGCAGCACGCCGCAGCACGCCTCCTCCTGGGTGCTGCAAGATCTGACCAGCGCGACCCCACTCCGGCGCGAGCTGCACTGGCTTCCGATTGAATTCCGGGTCCTCTTCAAGGTGTTAGTTCTCACCTTTAAGGCCATCTATGGTTTGGGGCCAGTGTACCTGAGGGAGCGACTTATTTATTTATTTATTTATTTATTATTGCGATTTCTGCGCCGCCGACTCCCGGGGGCTCGCGGCGGCTCACATACTACTGGCTCAGCGCCAGGGAATAGTACAAAAGAAAGAGTGTAATCTAACAGGCAATACAATTAAAACAGTTAAACAGATTAAAATGGCAAAATTAAAACAGCAGTTTAAACAGTTTAAACAGCAGCAGTGTGTGGGCCTACTCCCAAAAAGGCCTGCCTATACAGACAGGTTTTGCAGGCCCGTCTGAAGGGGAGTAGGTCCCTCAGGGCTCTGGTCTCGGCCGGGAGGGCGTTCCATAGCGTAGGAGCTATCACTGAGAACGCCCTCCGGCGAGTAGATGTTAAACGGGCTGATTTGGCAGATGGAACTACCAACAAGTTGGTCTCTTCGGACCGCAGTGATCTCGATGGGCAATATAGGGCAAGACGGTCCCTCAGATACGCTGGCCCCAGGCCGTGAATGGCCTTAAAGGTGAGAACCAGCACTTTGAAGGCGACCCGGTGCTCAATAGGCAGCCAGTGCAGATCCCGCAAGATTGGAGTTATTCGGCTACCTGCTGGAGCCCCAGACAGGAGCCGGGCGGCGGTGTTCTGCACTGGCTTGAGCTTCGGATCGTCGACATAGGCAGGCCAACGTGAAGCGCGTTACAGTAGTCCAGCCTCGAGATGACCGTGGCTTGGATCACCGTGGCCAGGTCGTTCCGGGAGAGATAGGGGCCAACCTCCTCGCCTGGCGGAGGTGAAAAAGGCAGCCTTGCTGGCCATGGAGACCTGAGCCTCCATGGTCAGCTGGGAGTCAGGTGGACGCCAAGGCTTTTCACTGACGGCGCTGGTTGTAGTGCCGCACCGTCCAGGGTCGGAAGCTGGGCACCCATCCCGCCCGGGTGGCCTAGCCACAAGATCTCCGTCTTCGCGGTTCACCCTCAACCTACTGGCTCGCAGCCATCCAGTAAACCCGAGGCAGTGCTGGAAATTATCGGGGGCGGACTCCGGCCTGTCCCCATCCCCAGAATGAGCTGAGTGTCATCAGCATATTGGTGACAGGTCAGCCCATAACTCCGCACCAGCTGTGCAAGCGGCTGCATGTAGATGTTAAATAACAGAGGGAAAGGATGGCCCCTGAGGACCCCGCAAGTCAGTGGGGAACCCTCGGAGACCACCCCACCCCTCCTCACATGCTGAGACCGCTGCGGAGAAAGGAGGTCAGCCATTTAAGGGCTGTCCCCTCCTCAGCCATGGCCAGGCGGTGGATCAAAAGATTGTGGTCGACCGTGTCAAGCGCTGCCGTGAGGTCCAATAACACGAGCAGCGCAGACCCGCCTTGGTCGAGCTGGCAGCGGGTTGATCTGTGATGGAGACCAGGTCTCCGTCCCATGCCCGAACGGAAGCCGGACTGGAAGGGGTCAAGCCATGTTGCATCATCAAGAAGGACTGCAACTGCTCCATTACTGCCCTCTCAACTACCTTGCCCAGGTACGGAAGATTCGACACCGGGCGGTAGTTGGAGGAACCGCGAGGGTCCAATGATGGTTTTTCAGTAATGGAGCCACCACCGCCTCTTTCAAGCACTCTGGAAAACCCCTTGCTCAAGGAGCTAATGATCTTCAACAGAGGCCCCAGCCCCTCAAGCAAGATCTAACAAGCCAGGAGGGCACGGGTCGAGGGAGCAGGTGGTAGGGCGAGCTGCAGTCACTATCTTGTCAGCAGCACCTGCGTCCAGTGGCGAAGCCGGTCGGTGGGCCGGCGGAGGGCCCACGGAGTCTCGAGCTCTTTTACTGTATCAGCTGTGGCGGGGTCCCGGCGGAGGCTCAGTATCTTGTCTGCAGAAGCTCTGAAAAACACCGGCAGTAGGGCCTGATCACTATTTTTTTGGGACCCAGTAGGGACCGTCGTCAGGGATAAATCACCTTAAACAATTGGGCCGGGCGTGAGCTTTGCAGACGCTATCAAGGCAGAGAAGTATTCATTTTTAGTTGCCTTGACAGCATGCTCATAAGTCTCCTTTAATAACATAAGCTGATGCTGAGGCTTCGTCACGGAGCTTCCGCCACGCGCTCAAGTCGTCTCCTTTCCCGCTTCATGGTCCTGAGGTCCCTGTACCACCAGGGGACCGATGATGCGAGGTCGGAGAGGACGCCTGGGCTGTGTCTCGTCGAGGGCTCTGGCTAGTGAGGTGTTCAAGCCTGGACAAGCTCCTCGACTGAGGCATTGGTGAGCTCTCAAGATCCTTAGGCGTTCAGGAACCTTTCCGGGTTCCATGAGAGTCTCCTTGGGCGAACAAAAATACGTTCGGCGCCCTTGCATGGAGGGAGGCGGTTGCTCAGCGGATCATAGAGCACAGTGGTCCGACCATGGAACCTCTATTACGGAGGCTAGGTCCACTTGAACCTGAACCTGAACACCAAATCGAGGGTGTGTCCGGCCCGAGTGTGTGGGTCCCGAGCTACAGAGGAGAGGCCCAATGTCGCCATGGTCGATATTAGGTCCGCAGCTGCAGATGGAGTGGGGCTGCATCGGCGTGGACATTGAAGTCCCCCAGGACAATAAGCCTGGGAAACCTCAATGCCCACTCCACAGTCTCCAGCAGCCGCGCCAGGCTCGCTGGTGCGCTAGGCGCGCACAGTACCAGCAGATCGCCAGAGCTCTCAGGGACTCCACTAAGGCCGACCTCTCAAGGGGTGACAATTTGCAGGGATCGAAAGAGTGTAAACCATCTCGGGAGAGTATTGCCACCCCGTCCTCGTTCCTATTCTGAGTGCGTGGCACGTAGCCAGGGGGACCCACTTCTTGGAGGCAGATGGAGTCGGCTCTCTTGCAGCCAGGTCTGTGTACAAAACAGGTCCTTTGAGATCTTCACAGAACTCCCTGACGGTGGCGGTCTTGTACGGACAGAGGCGGGGCGTTAACCCAGCACCAGAGTGGAAAGTGGGAAAGCTGGATGTCTACCAACAACGTGTGTCTGGGGATAGGGCGCAGGTCAGAACCGGCGAGTCCGTCTGCGACTCAGGCCGGTTCTCGCCGTCACGTTAGCATTGGGCCTGCGCCCTACTGCATTACTCACCTGCCCGAGATCACTGGGATATTTAACGGACCTGCTTGACAAGGACTGGTTTGGGGTTGAGCTTCCGGCACACCCCGTAAAGGAAGCCTGCGTGGGATCGGGCATTCGTCACCTGGTTGTGGTAACTCCCTGGCCTCCGGTCCCCATTCCCAATACAAGAAACTGAGTGGTCGGGCCCACGGTGCCCATGCCTCTGGGGATGACCCAGTGGGCTGCTTGCCCATTCGGCCACTAGAGTGGCCCTTCAGCCCAGTGGTGGTTTGAGCGCTCGGCCCGGGCGGTTCATGAGTCCAGCTAGCGGTCCTCCTTGGGAATAGCCAGCCCCCCAGAAGGTCCGTGCTCGGAAGGGTCTTTCAGTCGGAGTTAACCCTTGCTCCCTCTGCGGGAGGCTGAACTGTTCTCGGCCTAGTTGGTGAGGTTCGGGGCGGCTCAGCGCCATCAGCTGGGGAAGGGGGCAGTCTGCTGCTGGGACCCTGGAGTCGCGGTTAGGGCCCCCAAAGGCTGCTGGCTGTCATCGGGTCGAGTTAGCAACAGCTCAATTCTGAGCGAGCTGAGTGGATACAAAGCAGGGGCCGGCGGGCGACTGCCAGTTCGTCTCTTCCTCAACTTCTCAGCTTCGTGCGCATATCCGAGCCGGCTTTCCGGTGGGTTCTTCGGAACTGTTGGGCCGGCGACATAGGCCCTGGGCAATAAGCAAGCAGCCGGCGGAGTCGGGAGGAAAGGCGGCCAGTAACGGCGTCAGGCCGTCCCCAGGGCCTACTGGGACCTGAGGATGTTTAGGGTCCTTGGCGTTGGGTCCGGAGTGCCAGGCCGCCCTGGGGCAAGAAGATGGAACTGTGGGCGATGCTGTTGGCAATGTTGTTGAGCGTTGTTAAAGAGCTCCAGCTCGGCACAGGGCGGGGTTATGTCCGATGACATCGGCAGGAGGGAGGGCTAAGGAGCGAGCCAGGAGCTCAGGCGCCATGTTGGAATAGGCCACCCAACACCCCTCCTGCTGGACAAAGGGGGGACTGGGCACTCAGGGCCTCCCAGGCTCCCGCACCAACCTCGCCGGAGGGCTCTCGCTAAGCAATCCTTCTCCAGTTGGGGCCCCCACTCCCTTCCTCGGCCATGTTCTCACAGCTCCTTTCGGGGCCTGCCAGTGCCCAGTCGCTGACCTTCGCGGGCGGTGGGTCCAACTGGCCTCTGCCGTCGGCTGCAGGCGCTGCAGGTCTCCTTTGGGCTCCCGCCAGCCCAGCGACCCAGGGGGCTCAGGCCAGGGCGAAGCAGGGGAGAGGCAGGCTGGCACTTGGGCCTGCCTCCTCGTCTCACGGGGCAGGACAGGTCACGTCATAAGCCCCCACCGGCAGGAGGTAGCCTCACCAGGCGCTCCAGCCACACCGAGGAAAGGTGAGCTCCTCAGCAGCCTCCCGCAGTCCTGCAGGTCGCCCTGTTCCTGGGAGCTTCTTCGGAACTCTCGGTCCCTCCCATGGGGGAGGGCGGCGGCAGGTCCCCCGTGGGAAGCGGCCTCCCACTGGATAGCCAGTGGGGGCGGACGCCAGGTGTCGATCCACCTGGCTGGGGTCGTATTATATTGTATTACATTACAACATTATCAATATTATATGCATATACAATTATATAATACTAGCTGTACCCGGCACGCGTTGCTGTGCCCTATCTAGGAGATGCGAGAAAGTCTGAGTATGTAAGGGTTGGAATTGTTGTTAGTGAATTGGGTGTTTTATGTTTGTGCCTCAGCTCTTTGCCTGAAGTCCTTTGAGTTTGACTTGTACCATGGCCAGGACGGATCAGCTTGGGGAGGGCTTGTCCTGTCAGGGGATCTCTATCTTCACAGGTGCGTCCAGTGTCTGTTGGGGGACTGTTAAAAATCCTTTCTGTATCCTTTTTAGCCACCTTTCTCAAGATCTTCATGTCTAGCTTACTTTCTGCTCCTCTCTTTTTCAAGATGTCCTGCTCTGTGTCTTTTGCACCCATTGGTCGATGTCCGATGAGGCTTTCCTCATGGACAGGCCATCTGAGGGAGCTCTTCCAGCGCTGGGCATCAGAAGGTACCTCCATCCCTTGGAGCCAGCATATAGAGGGGCTGGAGCACCCTCCTTGGCAAACCCCATTGTTACTGGATGGTCCTCTTATTAATGTGGAATTCCAAGCCACTGGGAAAGGAAGAAGAGCTCCCTTGAATGGTGTTGATCTCCATCATGGTCTTCTGATTTGAAAGTGTTGGAGGAGGCTCTGGCAGTCATCTGACAGTTTGTTATGGGTCGGAATGTTCATGTTGGCTGGCCAGTACAGCAGTTATGCAAATCTGCCCTTATTGGCAGCCAATCATGTTGTCAGAATGTAGAAGCTGGGGGAGTCTTTGGCAGCCCCGGAGGATGCTGGGAAATGTAGTTTTTTACTCATTGTTTTGGGGGCCTTTTAGGTTTTGGGGGGGAAAGTTTCTTTGCTACAAATGTACCTTGCTTGAGGCCTATTTCTGTTGGCAAGTTTTGTGTTTCTGCGTTGTAAGGTTTCTCTGTTTGAGGTAGTCTTCACATGACGACTGTTCCTTTATATATATATATATAATATATATTATTATATCATATTATATATATTATTATACAATTATATAATACTATATAATTATATAATATATAGTATTATATAATATTATATTGTTGCTGGGGGAGGAACTCTGATGTTGCAAGTGACAAGATGGAAATGTCTTCTCTGCTCCCTTCTTTATTCTGGCCCTAGAGCTGCCGTTGGTGGTGGGCGAAGGGCTCTTAGGCTTGTCAGAAGTCCCTAGTCATAAGAGATGTCCCTTATTAGAAGGTTGTAAAGCTTTTTCTTTTACTTGCACTGAACAGGATGCCGAAAGAAATCTGGTATTTTTGAGCGTGTGCCCTTCATGAAGACAGGATTGTGTGCATCATGTCATTGATAAATGTGGACAATAAGGTACTTGTACAGAAAAGTTAACTGAAATCAATATTTTCTTTAGATTGTGCACAAAGTTCTTAATAGTTACTTCCTGATTGTCAACCCTACATGTTGTGAATTTCAACGTTCCCTTGTTGCTACTTTGAAAACCCGGCAGCGCTGGCCTTTGAAGCAACTGGAAATAATTGATTTCATTATCTATTTGTAGGCTAAGCTAAAAATGACCAGCGGTGAGATATTTATCATTCTGAACTGATTTTGCTGGCCCTCTCATTCAATATAATGGATAATGAAATATAACTTTTAATAAGTATCCTCTGCAGTATCTCTTCTAGGTTTAGATATTGCGCATGAGGTTGCCGTAGCAACAGATGGTGTCATAATTGACATGTCAGCCTTTCAGATACACTTTATCTTCCTACATCATTCCTTTCTCATCTACTCCATTCCAATTACAGTGATAATACTTAGACAAATATTGTCTCATGGGTCTGCCTCTCTGTGGTTAGCTATGCAGTTTAATATGAGATCCTTTATTTCATAACTCTGCTGAAATCCAGGAACAAGACTGAAGGGTGGTATATGCTGTCTGATTCAATTCTGTTGGAAGAGACAGAGAGGCTGAACTTTCATTAACTGCAGCAACTTCCTCATCCTGTTTGTAACATGATCTCTAAGTATAGCAAATGCTCTTCCTCTTCTCAATCTGCTGAAATTACACAGATAAATCTGACATCCACAATCCATTTTAGTAGAGCTGTTAAATGTTGTCTTTCATGAAATATCTCTGGGTGCCTATAAAAACTGTGCTGATGTACAAAAAACGGCTTGGGAAAACAGATCTTTACTGAATTGAAGATAAAACAGTCAATGAACAATCTTGTTAAATATTTCACAGGCTGAAAGGAGAGGAAGAAAAGAAAAAAGGAAGGAGAGAGGAAAAAGAAATTGATGTAACTTTTCTGAAGTTTGTGACAGGAGTTAGTGTTAGTGTACAGTTAGTGTTCGTAGGATCATTGCTTAAAATCTGGAATGGATCACAAAGTCTATCTAGTCCACCCTTTGCCATGCAGATAATTACACATTTACATAATTCCCCAAAGATAATAGAATCATAGAGTTGGAAGAGACCTTGTGGGCCACCCAGTCTAACCCCCTGCCAGGAAGCAGGAAAATCGTACTCAAAACAGCCCCAACAGGACTTCCGGTGCAGCGTCCATTGAGGTAGGCACGACTTGCTCTAGCTCCTGAGCAAGCCACCCGTTCCAGAGGTTTGGAGGACAGGATTGTCCCACCACAGATCCCGGATCGAGGGGATCTAGTGGCGCGTAGCCAGCAGGTCCCTTTAGTGCCCTCAAAGTCCCCATCCCTCAAGGAGGGGGGCCAGAGGGTGCTGGGATAGACCGCGGCAAGCGGACCAAGGACAGGAAGGAGGGGGAAACCCCCCCATTAACTACCCAACGCTCACTCAACATCAAAGAAGAGGAAGAAAAGAAAGAGAGCCAACAGTAAGTCTCTCAAACTTTATTGAAAGATTCGCAATCCTGCACTATGGAGACACCACCAAAAGAAAGGGTGGATTAAACAGCCGAAACCCAAGATAAGAAAAATTAGATGGTGATTTGGCCTTTCCATGAAACAAAGTAAATTTTGAATTAGAGTTTAAGATCAAGATTAAGACAGAAGGAAGGATTTCTATGAAGCCACTGCCGGAGAGGGGAGGAGGGACGGTGTAAAGCTGAGAGTGAGGAGCCAAAAGAGACTATCTGCTATAGTATTAAATAACCCTATTGGAAGAGCAAAGCAAGAATAAAGAACCGTGGGCCGGGGCCAAGAAGAGGAGAAAGTCAGCTGGAAAGAAAGAACATTTACAAAATGGCACTGACCTTGGGCCGAGATTGTTTTGTCTACCTTCCTCCTTCTTCATAAACAACGAGCGGCACCTCCACAGCTCCTCCTAGTGAGTGATCACGAGGGCGGAAAGAAGTCGGAAAGGGAAGAAGGAGACACCCACCATAGAGTAGAGCTTGGAGGACCGGGCAAAGACAGGAAGTGAAGGAAGGGGGGACAGTATTGCGGTGGAACCGGAAGCCAGAAACCGGATCCAGGAAGAAGTAAAGGACCATAGAGCTACAAAACTATAGAGTAAGGCCGAAGAACCAAATAAAAAATAAAAAAAATCTACAAAGCTACACAAAGAAGGATCGAGGACGAGAAGCAGACGGGGGACCCCAGAGGAGAAGGAGAAGGAGGCCGTGGCGG
Source organism: Anolis apletophallus (assembly GCA_030556195.1). Lineage (NCBI taxonomy): Eukaryota > Metazoa > Chordata > Lepidosauria > Squamata > Anolidae > Anolis > Anolis apletophallus. Next base: position 80,178,121 of record JARBWK010000006.1, on the reverse strand, counting down.
GAAGGCGAGGTGCAGGGCCGACGGACCGGGAAGAGAAGCAGACAATATCGCTGAGACCAGGACGAGAAGCAGACGAATTCTGGAAATCTTAAGCAGTGGATCAAAGGGAAAGCAGCTAGTAAACGGTGAACAATTTGGCGGATCCTGTAAGCGCTCAACATTGACACTGTGACACTGTGATATTGTGAACCGATCCTGGAAGAACTTAAAAGACGGAGTTTATGTAAGGCTTGAATTAATTAATAGGAGAAGGCTAAGGGCCTGGATTAATTAATTAATTAATTGATTGATTGATTGAATATTGCCAGGAACTTGATTGGACTAATTAGGACTGAATTAATTGGGAAATAAGTGGAAATAATCGGGAAGGGAAGGGAATTGCCTTGAGATCTAAAGGGGAGGTAGTGGGTCTGCACTTAAATTATATTGAAAATAGATGAATTGATGAACTGATGAATTAATTGAGATTGGGGAAGTGAGGTATTGGTTGATGAATTGCCCAGTTTGATTAATTAATAACTCGGGGATTAAAGGGGTGATACAATTAACTGTGTGAGGGAGGAGAAATATCAACCTCCTCAATAACAAGTGAGTTAAATAAGTGCACTAGAACAGCAAAGAGTATGGCTGGGCCCAAAGGTAAAGATGGAAAAGATTTCAAGGCACTACCCAGAAGAGGCTCATTCTCTGGTCAAGGGCCAGAAGATGGAGGTCTGAAGGAATTGTTGAGAGATATTCAGAAGGATATACAAAAAATGGCAGTAAAACAGGATGAACTGGCTGAGAAACAGGATAAATTACAGAAATTAGCCGAAAAACATGAATCACAACAGAAAGTCACACAAGATGAAATGTCAATGAAGAAAGAATTGAAGGAGGATTGGAGAGTCATGAAGAAAGAAGTGTCAGATGCGCTACAAGACATTAGCCAAATAAAAACCGAACAAGGTAAAATGGAAAAAACACAGAAGAAGATAGAAAAGAAGGTGGACTCCATTGAAAAAAAGAGCCTTTTGGCTGAAAAACACAAGAGAGGTTGGAATATAGTGAGATGGAGCACCAGCTGAGATTCAGGAATTTGGTTGAACAAGAAGGAGAGAACATTAGAGACACGGTGATTCTGCTGGTTGCAAAAGTAATGGATTTACCGGAGAGAGAGGTGGACAGAGAGGTGGACAAGGTTTTTAGAATACAAATTAATTACGCAAAGAAAAACAAGGTTCCCCGAGATGTGATTGTGAACTTCATACGCAAAAGGTTACGGGAGGAGGTATGGAGAAGAGCAAATGCCAACCCAATTGAATTTAGGGATATGAAGGTTATGGTTCTCCAAAAATTCCCGATCTCCATGTTAAATCGGAGAAGGAAATATTTTTTCCTCACCAAAGAACTAAAGCACTTGAACATTAGATTCAGGTGGGAACAGATAGAGGGAATAATGGTAACCTACAAAGAGGAGAAGATTTGGCTGACATCAGAAGAGAAGGCGAAAGACTTTTACAGGAGACTTGAAAAAGAAAGGAAAATCAGAACCCCACTCAGTTCACTAGAAAAGGAGAAAAGGCAAAAGAAAGCGCTTCCAACACACCCGAGTCCGAGGGGCGGCTGCCCTGTTTTCAGCATCCACCGACCCACTGGAAGGACTAGAAGAAGAATTAGCAGAAGGGGAAGAAGAAGAACTAGAAGAAGAAGAAGACATTGAATTAGATATAGATAACATATTACGTAAACCTCGAGATGTCTAGCTTGAATACTATTCAAGGAATTAGATATAGGATTTCAATTTCAGAATGCGATAGATGCAATATATCAGAAACAAAAAGCAAAGATCTGGATAAATGGGACGGCAACAGAAGAATTCAATATAGAAAAAGGAACCAGGCAAGGATGCCCACTTTCCCCATTGATCTTTGTCTTTGCTTTGGAGATCCTCCTGAGGAAAATTAGAGGCCAAGAAGAATTAAAAGGTTTGAAGATTGATAAAGAAACATATAAAATAAGAGCCTTTGCAGATGACGTGATTTGCATCGTAGAAGATCCTAAAAAGAATATCCTGAAATGGTTGGATAGAATTGAAGAGTATGGAGAAGTAGCAGGATTTAAATTGAACAAAAAGAAGACAAAAATTTTAATAAAGAATATTACGAAACAGAACCAGTTAGTTTTGCAAGGAGCTACAGGAATAGAAATTACTCCGAAGATAAAATATCTGGGGATCTGGTTGACCACAAGGAATTTACAACTACTAAAAAATAACTATTCTAAACAATGGGAAAAGGTGAAAGATGAATTAGGAAAATGGAAGAATATGAATCTCTCGTTACTAGGGAGAATCGCAGCTATCAAAATGAACTTACTACCAAAAATGCTTTATCTTTTTCAGAATTTGCCGATAATAAGGAATATGGATTTATTTAAAAAATGAAAAAAAGACATAATGAGCTTTGTATGGAAAGGCAAGAAACCACGAGTCAATTATAACGTAATGACTATGCAGAAAGAGAAGGGAGGCTTTGCCCTCCCGGACTTAAAGCTATATTACGAGGCCTGTGCATTATCATGGGTGAAAGACTGGACTCTGTTAAACAGAACGAAGATTTTAACATTGGAAGGATTCGATCTACGTAAAGGATGCCACTCTTACCTATGGTACGGAGGAATTCAAAAAGAAAAAAAATTGGAAACCACTTCATTCGATCTTCTCTGATAAAAGTATGGAATAAATACAAAAATTATTTTTATGACAAGACAAGACATGGCTTTCATCTTTGGAGGCGAATCAAAGACGACTGCTGGGCTGGACTGAGTGGCCTAAGTATAAAGATATCATACAAAAAAAAGGAAGTACCTTTGAATTGAAAACGCAAGAGGAAATCATGAGGAGATTTAGTAACGTAAGATGGCTCCATTATTTTCAATTAAGAGAACAGTTTGATATTGATAGGGCCAAAGGATTTAGTGATACTGACAGCTCCTGGGATAAGATAATGAAGACACAAAAGAAAATAATATCAAAGACTTACCTTATGCTATTGAATTGGGCAACAGAAACAGATGTAATTAAGAATTCAATGGTTAAGTGGGCACAGAATATTGGGAGACCAATTCAATTTAAAGAATGGGAAAGGATCTGGTCTAAACAACTGAAAATAACATATGCGACAGACCTAAAGGAAAACTGGCTAAAAATGTTACACCGTTGGTATATAACCCCTAAGAAACTAAGTATAATGTATAAAAATGTCGGCAACAATTGTTGGAAATGCAAGAATCAGGAGGGTACATTTTTTCATATGTGGTGGACATGCCCTAAAGTAAAAGAATTTTGGCAAATGATACATAAGGAATGTAAAAAAATATTGCAAGTAGAATTTAAAATGAGACCGGAATTGTATCTAATAGGGGTTATAGAACAAGAAATATTTCCAAATGAAAATGTGGAGAAACTCTTTGTGTTCCTCTCAACAGCTGCAAGAATGGTGTTTGCAAAACTGTGGAAACAAAACCTCCTCCCAACGAAAGAGCAATGGCTAACTAAAATAATGGAGATAAAAGACATGGATGAATTAACTTATTGGTTAAGACAAAATCATGGTAAAGGTGTTAGAAAGACAGATTGGGCCGTGATAGAAGAATATCGATAAGAAATATAAACAACTAGCTGAACCCGGCACGCGTTGCTGTGCCCTATGTTGGTGATGTGAGAATGTCAGGGTATGTATGTTGTGGTAGTGATGTGAGTATGTTTGTTGTGTGTATATGTATTTGTGTTTTTGTGTGTTTTTAGGTGTATGTGTGTTTGGTTTTTTGGGGGTTTGTGTGTATGTGTGTGTGCTGGTATTGGTTTGTGGTTATTTGTGTGTGTGTATATGTGTGTGTGTGTGTGTGTGTGTGTTTATAGTTCTTGGTATGTGTGTATATATTTGTGTGTAGTTTTCTGTGGGTGTTTTGTGTTTGTGTACGTGTATATATATGTGTGTGTTTGTATATGTATATGTATGTATGTGTATATATGGTGAGGTGGTGATATGTGTGTGTATATATGTGTATGTATTAGTGTGGATGTGTATGTTTAGGTGTGTAGATATATGTGGTTGTATGTGTGTTTGGTTTTTTGGGGGTTTGTGTGTATGTGTGTGTGCTGGTATTGGTTTGTGGTTATTTTGTGTGTGTGTATATGTGTGTGTGTGTATGTGTGTGTTTATAGTTCTTGGTATGTGTGTATATATTTGTGTGTAGTTTTCTGTGGGTGTTTTGTGTTTGAGTACGTGTATATATATGTGTGTGTTTGTATATGTATATGTATGTATGTGTATATATGGTGAGGTAGTGATATGTGTGTGTATATATGTGTATGTATTAGTGTGGATGTGTATGTTTAGGTGTGTAGATATATGTGTTTGTATGTGGTTGTGTTTTTTATATGTGTTTTTATGTTGGTGTTTATATGTTGTTTTGTATGTATGTGTGTGTTTGCGTGTGTATATGTGTTTATGTTTGTGTATGTATTGTGTGCCGGGGGGGCGGTGTGGTACCTTCGTTAGGAGGATGGCTGGTGTCCTGTGTCTCTTCCTGCGGTGTCCTCCTTCGGGAGTGGCAGGGAGCTGGTGTGCCACCGCCTCAGCGCTCTTCCTCGCCACTGTCACCTCCTTGGCTTCCTCCGCTGCCTTCCTCATGTTCGTGGACTCGGGTTGCGTGGGTTGGGTCCGGGAACGTTTGGGAGGCTGGGAGATGGAGGAGGAGGCGGGTCAAGGCATGGGACTATCCAGAAAGCTCCGCCCCTGCTTTCCAGGGAGCATCGTGGAGCCTTCTGGGAGGTGTAGTGCCATGGCCTTACCCGCCTCCTCCTCCGTCTCACAGGCTTGTAAACATTCCCGGACCGAACCCACGCGTCCCGGGTCCACGAACATGAGGAAGGCAAGGACGAAGGCAAGGAGGAAGGCAAGGAGGCGACAGTGCCAAGGAAGAGCAGTGAGGCGGCGCCCCAGGTCCCTGCCACTCCCGGAAGAGGAGATCGCAGGGAGAGGCATCGCAGAGCAGGCGTCCTCCACCGCATGGAGCCGGGTGGTGCGGGCGCTGCCTTGGGCTCCTTGGGCTTCTGGCCCTCTCCTCCTCTGCTTCCAGGCCTGTCCCTAACCTCCGGAGGGCATTCAGGCGGGGGAGGAGGTTCCGCTCTCCCAGTGGAGAGCAGGTGAATGCGCTGTGCTGGGGATCGGGCGGCGCGGGCGCCGCCGGATCCTCCTCCCATAGGTTTGAATGGGCTATTTTGGGGGTCGCGTTTAGGGGTCTGCGGAAGTTGTAAGGGGGTGTTGTGCCATGTTTTTACCTCGTGGTCTGGTGAAATGTGTGTTGTGGGTTTTGTGGTTCTGGGGGTTATAGTGTGGCCGTGCATAATCGTCAAGCCACGACCAGTCGATTTTTATATATATAGAAGAAAGGAACGCTGTCGGTAATTGATAGTTAAGAAGAGCAACGGGGATGTCTCGTGCTTGAGAAAGAAGATTTAGATGAAAATGTATGATCAGTGCAGAATGAGAATGGAAGTCAACATACCTTTTTTGTATTCTTACCCCCTCCCCCCATCCCCTATCCCAGGGCTGTCCAACTTCTACCGGACCTGTGGCCGGAATTCCAGTTACTGATGACCTGGGGGGCGGAAGGGTCTGCCTCCGCCCATGGCTCCGCCCCCTCCCAGGCTCGCGCCAGGCTCCGCCCCTCCCTGGCTCCACCCTGCCCGCCCCTCCCGGCTCCGCCCCTCTCCCGCCTTGAGGTGTCTGTGGAGGACACCGGGGCTTTGACTTTGAGATAGAGATGAACACCAAAATCCCAGTCTCAAGTCCCAGTCCCTGCTTTGAACTGGATTATATTGCAGTGTGGACTCAGGGCCCTTCACACAGCCATATAACTCAGAATATCCAGGCAGGAAACCCCACAAAACCTGCTTTGAACTGGATTATATTGCAGTGTGGACTCAGGGCCCTTCCACACAGCCATATAACCAGAATACCTGCTTTGAACAGGATTATGGGAGTCCACACTCATATAATCTGGTTTAAAGCAAATAACATGGGATTTTATTCAGATATGTGGAAAGGAAGTCAAATAAGAAGCCAGGGCCCTTCCACACAGGCCTATAACCCTGAATGATAAGGCATAATATTCATTCTGCCTCTGCTAATAATAATAATAATAATAACAACAACAACAGGTTCCTGGAGTAGGAGACCTCCATGGGCCATCCAGGGCCATCCAGTCCAATCTCCTTCTGCCATAAGGGGAAAATACAATCAAAGCATTCCTCACAGATGACCATTCAGCCTCAGATGATGATAATAATAATAATATTAATTACAATGGGTTCCTAGAATAGGAGACCTCCAAGGGCCATCCAGTCCTACCTCCTTCTGCCATAAGGGGAAAACACAATCAAAGCATTCCTCCCAGATGGCCATTCAGCCTCTGATGATAATAATAATAATAATAATTACAATGGGTTCCTAGAATAGGAGACCTCCAAGGGCCATCCAGTCCAATCTCCTTCTGCCATAAGGGGAAAACACAATCAAAGCATTCCTCACAGATGGCCATTCAGCCTCTGATGATAATAATAATAATAATAATAATAATAATAATAATAATAATAATAATTACAATGGGTTCCAAGAATAGGAGACCTCCAAGGGCCATCCAGTCCAATCTCCTTCTGCCATAAGGGGAAAACACAATCAAAGCATTCCTCAGCCATGTTGAATCAAACCTAAACTCTCATGAGAGCAACAGAAAGTACTGAACCTTGAGTTTGGGAGTTGTAGTTCTCCTCCATCCAGAGAGCACTGTGGACTCAAATAATGATGGATCAGGACCAAACTTGGCACGAAGCCTCAGAAGAGGAGGAAGCCGGAAAGGGAATGGATGAGCCCCCCGTGCTCCGAATTCGGCCCCGCCCCTTTCTCGCTCTGGCCACGCCCCTCTCACTCGTGCACTCTCTCTCTCCTTCCCTCTTTCCTTCAGGTGGTGGAAGGGGAAGGAATGAAAGGGGGCAAGAGAGTAAGAAGGAGGGAGGGAGAGAGAGGGGGAAGGAGAGAGGGAAGTAGGAGGAGGAGGAAGAGAGCCTGCTCCTCCTCCCTGCCCCGCCCCTCACCCCCCCCCCGCGAAAAAGATAAATAAAAAATATTCCAAAAAATATTCCAAAAAATATTCCAAAAAAATATTTTAATTTTTTTTTAAAATCTTAAAAAGCAGATATCTTGCAGGAGGGTAGGGGGCCGTGGGGAAGGGGCTGGGGGGCCATATACGGCCCGGGGGCCACCAGTTGGGCAGCCCTGCCCTATCCCTTCCCTCCCTATTGTGATGATGTAAGTCTTATAAACATAAAAATTTGTCAATAAAAATCATTTCAAAAAAACCCAGCCCCAACAGATAGCTATCCAGCCTGCTTTAAAGCCTCCAGCCTCCACCACACTCCAGGGCAGAGAGTTCCACTGATGAACAGCTCTCACTGCTAGGAAGTTCTTTCCTACAGTTTGAAGCCATTGTTCTGCATTCTAGTCCCTAGGGCAGCAGAAAACAAGCCTGTTCCCTCCTATGACTTCCCCTCACATACTTTTACATGGCCATCGTGTCTCTTCTCAGCCTTCTCTTCTGCAGGCTAAACATGCCCAGCTCTTTAAGTCACTCTTCATAGGGCTTGGTCTCCAGACCCTTGATCATTTTAGTCACCCTTCTCTGGACACCTTCCAGCTTGCCAACATCTCCCTTAAATTGTGGTGCCCAGAATAGACAACCGTATTCCAGGTGTGATCTGACTAAGGCAGAATAGAGGGGTAGCATGACTTCCCTGGATCTAGACCAGTGTTTCTCAACCTTCCTAATGCCGTGACCCCTTAATACAGTTCTGCATGTTGTGGTGACCCTCAACCATAACATTATTTTCGTTGCTACTTCATAACTGGAATTTTGCTACTGTTATGAATCGTAATGTAAATATCTGATATGCAGGATGTATTTTCATTCACTAGACCAAATTTGGTACAAATACCCAATATACCCAAATTTGAATACTGGTAGGGTTGGGGGGTTGATTCTGTCATTTGGGAGTTGTAGTTGCTGGGATTTATAGTTAACCTACAATGGAAGAGCATTCTGAACTCCACCAACAATGGAATTGAACCAAACTTGGCATATAGAACTCCGATGACCAACTGAAAATACTGGGAGGGTTTGGTGGGCATTGACCTTTGGTTTTGGAGTTGTAGTTCACCTACATCCAGAGAGCACTGTGGACTCAAACAATGATGGATCTGGACCAAACTTGGACCGAATACTCAATATTCCAAAATGTGAACACTGGTGGAGTTTGGGGGAAAATAGAGCTTGACATTTGGGAGTTGTAGTTGCTGGGATTTAAAGTTCACTTACAAAGAGCCCCTTGAACCCCACCAACAATAGATTTGGGCCAGACTTCCCGCTCAGAACCCCATGTCTTGAAGAGACTTGCTAGCATGAGTCTCTCTCCAGCCTTGCACTCTCTCCCTTGCCTGCACATGTGTACCATGCTGCCATGCTTCAAGTATGCCTGGTCTCCCCTCCCCACTTGGAGACTCAAAAACAGCCCTCCCCTTGGCTGAGAGGCCAGGCAGTCACAGCAGAGGAGGGCTTTTGGTGGGAGGATTTGCCATCTGTTTCCAGATGGCAAATCTGGAAAGATCTTCAGCCTTCTCTATCAAAGAGGTTCCTAAGACCATAAGAAATGTATGTTTTCTGATGCTCTTTGGCAACCCCTCTGAAACTCCCTCATGACCCCTCAAGGGGTCCCGACCCCCAGGTTGAGAAACGCTGATCTAGATACTATGCTCCTATTTATGCAGGCCAACACCCCCCCCCCCCCCACACACACACACACTTTTTTTTTGCTGCCGCATCACATTGTTGGGTCATGTTTGACTTTTTCACACCTACTGCTGTCAAGCCAGGCATCCTCCAGTCTGTATCTTTGCATTTCATTTTTTCTGCTTAAGTCGAGTATCTTGCATTTGTCCCTGTTGAACTTCATTTTGTTAGTTGTGGCCCATCTCTAATCTGTTAAAATCACTTTGAATTCTGTTCCTGTCTTCTGGGGTACTAGCTATCCCTCCCAATTTTTGTGTCATCTGCAAACTTGATGATCATGCCTCTGACCCTTCGTCTTAAGTCATTAATAAAGATGCTGAACAGAACCGGGCCCAGCACAGAACCTTGAGGATATCACACTCTGTTTGTAAACCTACAAAAGAAAATACTATAAAGGAGAGGTAGTTTATTTCACTGTACAGTATTCATTTTTTAAAGTTATTCCTAATATTTAGGTAGAAATTTTGTTCTTATAATTTGCATCCATTGATTTGTGTCTGAATCTTTGGAGCAGTAGAACACAAGCTTACTCCACGTACTGCATGACACTCCTTCAAATATGAACAGATGGCTCTTATAGCACCTCTCAGTCTTCTTTCCTCCAAGCTCAATGTACTAATCTCCCTAATCAATTCCCTATAGGCTGGGTTTCTGGTCACTTCACCATCTTCCTTGTACTTCTCTGGATATATTCCAGCATGCGGTAGATCCCAGTAATCTTTTTTTGCCCCTGTTTGCCTATGGAAAACCTTTGATACCACCATTTTGCCTTTGGTCTTACCCATTATTTGAACTTTAGCCCCTTTTTCTTTTTGAAAATTTAATAAATATTTTAAATGAAACTCTAATAATCAAGTAGGAACCTTTTTCATTGTAGTGCAAAGCAATCTCTGTACATTTTTATCTCCTAAAATTCTCAGATGAAATTGATTTGTTTGGTAAGGTCAAACCATAGTGAATTTTCTTTCATAATTCACCTCCTCCTACATGTTTAATAATGTTGGTGGTATCATTGCTTTTTCCATCAATGTATGGGATCACAGTGGCACAGCAGTTAAACAGTTGAGCTGCTGAACTTGCTGACTGGAAGGTTGATGGTTCAAATCCGTGGGACGGGGTGAGCTCCCACAGTTAGCCCCAGCTCCTACTAATCAAACCATTCAAAAACAAATGTGAGTAGCTCAATGGATACTGCTTTGGCAGGGTAGTAAACAGCCCTCCATGCAGTCATGCAGGCGACATGACCCAGGAGGTGTCTACAGACAATGCAGGCTCTTCAACTTAGAAATGGAGATGAGCACCATCCCCAGAACAGGAGATGAAGGGGAGACCTTTACACTTATCTGTGTTTCATTGTTTCAAGGCATTGAATGTTTGCCTAATGTCTGCATATGCTGGAATCTGCCCTGAGTCCCCTCAAAGAGATAGGGTGGAATACAAATAAAGTGTTGTTATTATTATTATCTGGGATAGAAATTACATTGAGAGATTATAATTAAGTTGTAGTTCCTCTGCATTCAACTGGTATTACATCTGATGGATTACAAGTTTTAGTTAATAAGTCAACAATTTCACACACAAAATTAAGATTCACTATTGCAAAGCTGTCTTGTGACCTGCGTTGTGCTATTAATAGGAAACATTCCTGGCATTATGTATATAGGGGAAATTCTCTGTACTCTCTAAAGAAACAAAGGAAATAGGGAGCATAGCGAATCAAAGATTTCATCCTCACAAGAACATTCTTGAGACAAATGCTGCTATAATGTAGTGATTAAGCGACTGGATTAAGATTTTGGAGATTCAGGTTTCACTGTGTCATAAAACACACTGAGTTACTCTTGGGCATTTAGTTTCTCTCATCCCAATTTTTCAAAGCACTGTTACAAAGACAGAGTGAAAGGGAGATGAAAAACAGCTGAGTATGCCAGTTCTATCTCATTGGTAGAAGATATGTATAAATACAGTGTTCCCTCACTTATAGCTGGGGTTAGGTTCCAGGACCTCCCACAATAAGTGAAAAACCACAATGTAGGGAAGCTCTATATATTTTGATATTTATACATTATTTTAGTAGTTATACACTATTCTAAGTATTTATAAACTTAAGATAAAGTGAAGGAAAGGCCCTTCAAGACTGGAGGGAGGGAGAGAGGACTGAAGAGGGAAAGTGCCTTGGAGAGCGGCGGTGGCAAAACCCCAAAAAACAGTGAAAATACCATGATATATATTTTAAATTAATATTTTTTATAATCCGCGAAACAGTGAGTCCACAATAAGTGAACTGCAAAGTAGCGAGGGAACTCTGTATAGCTAAGAAACAAACCAATAAAATAATCCCCACTTGGATTGTTGTAAATGTCCCTACATGTTTAGAAACTCATTGGAGTTTTTTGTAGGTCCAAAACACTGCAGCTTGATGGTTGATCCAGGCTGGTTATAAGAATTACATAGCTCACTTCCTGAAACAGCTTCACTGCCTACTGGTTCATTTATGGGCAGAATTCAAAGCCCTGTATGACTTAGGTCTAGACTATGTGAAAGATCTTAAGTCATCATATAGGCTTGACCTGAGTATTAAGGTTTTCAAGGAAGGGCCCGTCAAGACCCAGAAGCTCCCGCAACAAACAGGAAGGTGGCCAAATGCTGTTCCTTGTAAACGCAGAAGCAATAACTACAAACAGCAAAAAAAAACCTCCTGAGATTGTGAAGTGCGGAAATATCCCGATTCTGAGCCAAAACCCCACATTTTTGAATGTCTGTATGTCCTTGCACTTGCAAATCAGAGGATTTTTTAATCTGGGTTTGTTCCTGGGTTTTAGATGTTTGCTCCGGATTGGTTGGTTCCTAAAAAGAAGGTGGCAGTTGAGTAGAATGTTAAAACGTTATGTGCCAGAAACTTCATGAAACATATGGAATGCACATTTTCTCTGGGCAAGACAAAGTTGTGGCCCCCTAGTCAATATTGTACATCTTTTCACAATAAGAGCAATCAGGAACAGACACTTATAACCCAGGAATTATGCCCTGTCAGCACAGATGGCCCTGCAGCTTATAAAACCCAGGAACAGAACTTACACAATGATTCACATCTTCGCACCTTAAGTTTTTTTTTAAACGTCAAAATTTCCGTCGGAAGTCCCACAGTGGCCGTCTTGGGCATTGCAAAGTCCCACAGCAAACCAGCTAGTGTGGACGACCAAGGCATACCTTCTGGGACCAACAGTTGTGTTGGACATCTTCTCAGGTCCTGGGTTTATTTGCCCGACTAAAGTGTGCAATTTGATGCTGTTTGGAACCACCCTCAGTCACATCACCATTACAGCTATGTCTAGTAAGGCCCTGAAACAAAGACTACTTGTGGTCTGCTTCCAAACAATAGAACTCTCCTTCCAAGGAGACTCAGTTGGTTCCCTCCTCTTAAAAGAGACCTTATTATTAATTCAACAGGCCTTCAGCTTTTAACTGCTTGAGCTTACTGCAATGGGCATGCTGGTTCTTAATGTGCAATAGGCTTTAATGTCTTTTTTACTGTTCTGTATTAATGTTTTTAAGTGGGCTGCTATTTCATTTTTTTTAAAAAAATCTACAGTTGGTTTTAGATATTTGACTTTTAATGTGTAAGATAAGCTCCTTTGGGTCTCCTATGGGGCTGAAGTAGGATAAAAATTAAATACATTAATTCAATAAAAATAAAATAGCAAGTGTTAGTTAGAAGTATGTGTGAAAATGTGACACCTCCCAACAGCTTTTCTATTTTGCTTGCATTATTATCACTCCTCCATTGGTAGTCTACATTTGAAGCTTTACATATTCAGTTAGGTGATCTATAAATGTCTCAATCCCTATCCATCTGTTGGAAGATGTTGCCTTCAAAATCTCTTGCCTTCAATTTTTACACTGAAAGCCACTAAAGGATAATATCTCGTATCACACTCCGACAACCTTGGGAGACTCAAAGGGAGTCTGAAGTATAATAGTATAAATATCAATATGAAAATATTTAGTAAAAACCATTAAGATAAATGTCTGGATTCCAAGAGCTTGTTCTCCTCAGCTCTAAGTCAAAAGGTTTGTACCCCTCTATTTAATGACATCAGTGTTTCCAGCATGAGTCATAATTAGACTTTAGAATTAATTATAAGGAAAATTGGGGAATCTATTATGAATAGACTAAAGTAGAAATTAATTCAGCCAGGATAAATAGGCATATCCTCCTCCTCGGCTGTTAAATCTGCTCTTCCATGCCAGTGGTAATTCAAGCTAGACCAATTTGTCAAGGCCAGGTTTTGTTGCAGGAGGGCGGAAATGCACACAACTGAAATACTTTATTAGGGCTTTTAATCACTAATTGGCTTTCTGTTTCCCCAACATGGGGGAGACAGAAAGCCAAGAGGCTGATTTCAGCTTTTTAAATGAGCATTTTAATGATTGTTTGCCCTTGGTGAAATTATCTCTAGGAGTCTGAATTGGATAGGCAAGAGGCCATCCTCGAACTGAATGACAAAGTGCTGAAAGCTGGAATTGGGACATGAAAATTAGCACTTCTATAAAGAGCTCCTCTAGGAAGTGTATACACACATACATACAAAATAGGCTGAGGTGGTGTCACATGCTGCCACCTTATAAATAACCATTCAAAGCCTTTCTTTTGCAAAGCACATTTGGTTCTATTTTTACAAAAAGGTCAATTGTCATCTGCTTAGGAGTGTGCGGAAAGCTGGCCAGTTTTTGCCTCGGTGCTTAAGTACATTCTCAGCAACTATGAAAAGAATCTGTGCAATTTATAGGTGATTGAACAATTCCATTCCTGACATAGCTAATAAGCAAGTGAGCTAAAGGGAACAGCAATTTAAATGGAAATAGACTGATAGGCAGCCAGGGTTTGTCACTATGGGAAGTCATTGTCCTTCAAATAAAAATTCGGCACCATCAATGAAATTCTCTGGGGTGCTTTGTGGTTTTCTCTTGACAGCTCACCTCCATCTGTGGCTGTCCTCTTTAAAGATGGAGTGGAATGTCCAAGGAGAAAGAACCATTGTTTGTTAAACTAGTGAGAAGGGTGTAGTTAGTAAGCTTGGAAGTAGCCTTCCCTGATGCATAAGTTGAGGATAGGCTTTGGGGCGAAATTATGGATTTTCACATGACTCATGGATAAGTTGAGTTTGAACCTCAGAGAGAGGAAAACACCAGTGCTGCCTAAAGGATCAACCACCCTGGCTGCTGCTCACTGCCATTTTTCCACCCAGGAATTCAAAAAGGTCAGAAGTGGTGCTGTGTTGGAGGAAGTAGAGGGCATCACCGCTTCTTTTAGGTTCTCCCAGGATCAATTAAGTTCTCACCTTTCTCCACTCTACTCCATGATGGTTCTTTTTATGAGAATTAAGGTACAGTATTACACTGACCCCCTGGACAAGCCAATCCAGGGGTCTTTTGGTGAAGTTTTGGATTAGAATTTCTAGACTTATATATAAGTATCTGCAATACAATTCCCCGAATTTTCAGTGCTTGGAAAGATTCTGGGACCTAGATCAAGCTATAGAGACATACCGCAAATGGGGTGTCTCCATGCTACTATTTCTGTGTGCATCCAACTGGGCAAGCTGCTAGGAAGGTTATTGATGAAAATGCCCTGCTTTTCACTTAATAAGAGAAGGTATGAGGGTTGAATGAAAAGTAATGCCTCCGCCTTTGTTACTTGGGTTTGGATGGGGATATTTTAATAAAACAATGCAGAAATAATCCTTAGAATTTGCTCTTTAACTACCACTATTCACTTTTCCACATAATTACCAGACAATTGGATACATTTCTGCCAATTATGAACAAGTTTTCTGAAACTGTCACGGAACGCTCTGTTTCCGTCAACACTCTGTTTCCGCAACCAGTGTCTCACAGTTCTTCATCAGAAGCATAATGATGTCCCCGCAGATCTTTTTTCATTATTGGGAACAGATGGAAGTCAGATAGTGCTAAATCTGGACTGTATGGATGCCGGACGGTGGTGAGATCCAGTCTCTGAAGTTCTGCTTTGTACCCATCATGTACAGATCTTCCGATAGCCAAGCAAAGGAATAATGTGACCCACACATTCTTGTGAAATGCCAATTATGCTTGAAATTTCTCTCTGAGTGATAGGGCGATCATCCTGAATCCATCTGTCACAGGATGTCCAACTCTTTGTTTGTCATGCAAGTCAGATGTTCTTACTTCAACATCTTAAAACTTACTTGTCCAATGACGCACAGTACTCACATCAACACAATCACCAAATTCTCTGATGAATCTCCTTTGGGGTGACACCTTCTGCTGTCAAGAATTCATTGACCGACCGTCTGCGCAGGGTTCCATACTTTAACTTTGCTAAGGCTTCCTGCCAAAATGGAACTGTAGAGGAGAGTCTACTGAACAAGCTAGTACCTGCTGCATACCAGTACTGCCATCTGTTGAGGAGTTACGAAGATGGGAGCATTACTTTTCATTCAACCCTCGTAATTTGATGCAACAGAAGATTGGATTGAGCAACCTTCTGCTATGTACTTTTAATCCCCATGAGTCTACATTCTGGCCAACAGAGAATTAGCAATTAGGAGAGAAACTGAAGAACGCACAAAAGTTGCTTTTCTAGGCAACGTGGTTGTAGAAATTTGGAAGTTGCACTTTTCCCAGCTTTAAGACAGCCATTATTATGAATGAGCTTTCATGCTCATATATATTTCTGTCTTCATACTGCAGCCTGGCAAGAATTACTTGAACTATGTTGTCTGCTAATGCTTGTTTCTAAAGACAGTGATATCGTATTGCTTCGAAATGAAAGAATTCGTGTGCTTGATCTACTTTTCCAAGTTTGCAGGGGAAGGTGGAGAACAAGCAAGAAGGATCACTCCTTCGTGGATTTTCTCTATTGAAAAGAAGCTGCAAAAATAGTAGGGAAAACATGAAATGATTAGGGATGGAAGATGCAGTTGTCATGACTCCTCTGCAAATGTCTGCGAATGAGGCAAGGCAATTTCATAAAGAAAGTCTTGTTTGGAATCACCCAATCTGCTAACGCTATCCCCACTTCAGTGTATAGCATTCAATAGAAAATAGTTTCTTTTTTTAGGCTGGATTCTTATGCTCTTTTACTTGAGAGTATGCCACATTTAACAGCATTTGATTATTCCATGGAGAAAATATGTACAAAAGCATTTTCATTCTTCCGTACCATTCACTTGTAAGCAGTGCTCCTTATGTTTATCTTGCTCCTTTAAAAAAAGGTGATTTTTTCAGAATATCTGACATTTCACTCCCCAAGGATCATTCCAAGAATCATCTAGGTCATGCCTCTAATACAGTGTTTCCCAACCTCTTATGAGCCGTGGCACACTTTTTACATTTGCAAAAATCCTGGGGCACACCACCAACCAGAATGGCACAAAATGACACTTTAACACAGTAATACAGATAGTTAATATGTTTTTAACTGTATTTATACACTCAGTGTGAAACTGGGCCTGGATGAACACAACCTGATATCCTGGCAGGAATGACAGAAAGACACAAACACAGAATAACCAAGAGAAAATGCTATAAGAGTTTGAATTGACAGTTGTAGTTCAATATCCACAGAGTACTTGGACTCAAACAACACAGAACTCCCAATATGCCCAAATATGAACGCAGATGGAGTTCAGGGAAATAGACCTTGACATTTGGGAGATGTAGTTGCTGAGATTTATAGTTCCCTACAATCAAAGAGCATTCTGAACCCCACCAATGATAGAACTGGGCCAAACTTCCCACACAGAACCCCAGGAGGCAAGAGGAGGTCTCTACTTGGGAAAGGGAGGCGGGACTTCCCAATGCATGGAGAGGAGAGACCAAGTAGACAATGGGTGGGGAGGGGGGTGTTTGTAATTTTGTGCCTTTATCGAGGTAGGTTTCTTAGGGTTTTTATACTTCAACACACTAGACTCTCCCCCCCCCCCAGGTGCCAATTTCCCACGGCACACCTGATGGTCGCTCACGGCACACTAGTGTGCCCCGGCACACTGGTTGAGAAACACTGCTCTAATACATGCGTAGATGAAAAATATATCTTTAGTTCCATTCTGGGGACTTTCCAGATCTCATTAAAAATTAATTCCTACACTCAGGGCCGTATCCAGGATTTTTTGCCCCCCTGGCTACATGCCTGTCTACACTGAAGCTTTGTCACAGTGGAACAAATTAGAAGTTAAGCAAAATATGCATTCCCTGTAATATTTTTCTATATCAAAAGGCTAAATTAGCTACTTCTTGAAACTGAACCTATGTTTTCCTTCTCATGATTAATCACAAAATAAGCGATAAACAGTTGAAAATAATCACCAGATATGACAGATACCTTTTACCACTAGAAAGAGCAAGTGATAATATGTATAGTTTGTCCCAGAGTTACTGAATTATCCTAAACTTTAGGAAGCCACTGGAAACCAAATAGATGTGTAACAAATAGTAATATCTATTTTGCATATGGACAAACATCCCACTATGAAATTTTAAAATATTGATTGGTTTTTTTTCTGAGTAATAGATGCAGAATGTGTTGTAACTTTTGTACCTCTTTTGTTTTGAAAGTTTAGGCACACTAGTTTGTCACAATCCCAGTGGCACAAGATGGGGAGAAAATAAAAGTCCTGTTCTTAGGCATCAGGTACAGTCATCCCCCCCCCACACACACACACACACTTGCACATTTAACTTTAGTGGATCTGATTAATCACATATTTGAATAATATCTAGGTTCTTCATTGTGACTCTACAGTCAATTTATGGCAGACCTTGAGCAGCAATAAGAGGTCCCTAGAGAGCCCTAGACCCAGGGCCGTAGCCAGGATTTTGTTTCGGGGGTGAGTTTGGTTCGGGGGGGCTGAGACTGGGTGGAAGAGGGTCTACCCTAGCAAACCTTTTGTATTGTTATCCCAATAACCCCATTAATGTAGGATATAATGAGCATGGTGATCAGATCATGATATGAATAAGCATAACAGTTTAAATAATGTATCAGTAAGGCCTTTTCGCGGACCACACTGAGAATTTCGAGGGGGGGGGCTGAAGCCCCCTTAGCCCCCCCTGGCTACATGCCTGCCTACACTGCCATATAATCCAAATTATCAAATCAGATAATTCACATTATCTAGTCTGAACCGGATTATCTGAGTATACACTGCCATATAATCCCGTTCAAAGCAGACAATCTGAATTTTATATGGCAGTGTAGAATGGGCCATTGAGAGAACACCTCTGAGACAGGGCATAAAACACTCTTTTGTTTCAACAGTGGCTTATTTCTAGCTGGATATATTGCAGTATATTCCTTTTGATTGAGAAATATTTGATATTACAGGTACATGTGTATTTTTTTAAATGGTAGCTGGTGGTTCCCATGTCCGTGGGCGGACTAAATCCATTCCATTTTTAATCAAAAGTCCAAAGAGTGATCCAACATGCTGAACCTTTAAGGGAGTTATCCAAGGTGCTGAACCCTTCTTTATTTTTGGATTAAAACTCAGAACAGACTCACCTACCTCCCTACTGCCATGGTAACCACCAAATCCTGCTTTCAGTGACTTGGAACTTATGAGCTAGCCAGAGGGTTGGATCGAATGCTAAAACTATAGCTAAAAACATGTTCATGATCTATCACACAATAGTCAGATATGATTTTTCTATAAACAAACATGTGTTCTCCAGATGCAAACTGTGAACAGCAACTTTTGGACATACAAATAAGTTACATAATTAATTACAGCATTCAGAAGTAGCACAACGACCATCTACATGAGTGCATGAAAAAACAATGTAGGATCTCATTGTTAATGATCTGTTAGTTTCAGGTGCAGAAATGCAGCTCTGCAATGTACAGACACTCTCTGTAAGGTTACATAAGACTTTCCCAAGATTTCTTATTTATTAAGGTAAGATATATTATAGCTTGGAGGAAAGGAATAAGAGCAAACGCTCTTCTATCATTGCACTAGTGCTAATTGTAATAGTTCTGGAAACAGTTTGTAGTTGTACTCTGTGATGATGAGAAGGCAGATTTGCTCCTCCTGTAATTTACAATGAAAAAGAATTGTATGGTACACTGCACATCTGTGTTCCTACAATGCATTCTGCCATCTGCTGGACACAGAAACCAATCCAACGTAGAACTTCACCACCCTCTGCAGGAAACTAAAGCATATTTTTAAATTGTTGTTATAATTATAAGATTTAACTGTAAATTAGTCACCTGTGAAACACAATATTTTGCTTTACTCATATCCACACAGAAATAAATTCATTGCTGAGTCAGGGTCAGACACAGGCAACATTTCAACATACTAGCTGAACAATTCTAGAAGCTGTAGCCTTAAAAGAATATTTTATTTTATTTTATTTTATTTGTATCTCACCTTACTCCCAAGGCAGGAATGCAAGACAGTTGTGACAAAATTCAGAGGTGCAAATGAAAAAAAATCATTATTTACTATATTTATACCCTGCTCTTCTCACCCCAAAGGGACTCAGAGCAGCTTACAGATTATGGCAAAATTCAATGCCACATTATACATACAAATAAGAAATATAAGATTTCAAATTATAAAACAGTTAAAACATATAAATGCAATAAAACAGATTAAAAACAGAAGTTTCCCAATCACCCCCTCCCACAGGCCAAACATAAGCCTGCTAGTAAAAGTGGTCTTATGCGTTATTACCATGGGGTGCCATTTATTCGTTCAGTTGCTTCCGACTCTTCGTGACCTCATGGACCAGCCAACTCCAGAGCTCCCTGTCAGCAGTCACCACCTCCAGCTCCTTTAGAGTCAAGCCAATCACTTCAAGGTTACCATCCATCCATACATCTTGCCCTTGGTCAGTCCCTCCTCCCTTCTCCTTCAATTTTCCCCAACATCATTGTCTTCTCCAAGCTTTCCTATCTTTTCATGATGTGGCCAAAGTACTTCATCTTTGCCTCTACTTTATTCCCTCCAATGAGCAGTGGGGTTTGTTTCCTGAAGTATGGATTGGTTTGATCTTCTTGCAATCCAAAGCACTCTTAGAACTTTCCTCCAATACCACAGTTCAAAAGCATCTAGCTTGCTTCGCTCAGTCTTCCTTATGGTCCAGCTCTCACATCTGTAGGTTACTACGGGGAATACCATTACTTTAACTATGAGGATCTTCATTGCCAATGTGATGTCTCACCCTTCACTATTTTATCAAGATTGGTCATTGCTCTCCTCCCAAGAACTAAGCGTCTTCTGATTTCCTGGCTGCAGTCTGCATCTGCAGTAATCTTTGCACCTAAAAATACAAAGTCTGTCACTGCCGCCACATTTTCGTCCTCTATTTGTCAGTTATCAATCAGTCCAGTTGCCATAATCTTGTTTTTAAAAAAATGTTTAACTGCCACCCAGCTTTTGCACTTTCTTCTTTCACCTTGATTAGAAGGCTACTCAGCTCCTCCTTGCTTTTGGCCATCAAAGTGGCATCATCTGCATATATAAGGTTGTTGATGTTTCTTCCAGCAATTTTAACACCAGCCTTGCATTTGTCAAGCCCCGCACATCGCATGAAGTGTTCTGCATGCAAGTTGAATAGGCTGGGCGAGAGTATACAACCCTGCTGAACGCCTTTCCCAATCTTGAACCAGTCTGTTGTTCCATGGTCAGTTCTTACTTGCTACTTGGTCATTATACTGATTCCTCAGGAGACAGACAAGGTGATTTGTTATCCCCATACCACCAAAAACTTGCCACAATTTATTATGATCCACACAGTCAAAGGCTTTAGAATAGTCAATAAAACATGGGGCAAGGCAATATAAACTGTGAGCGTGGAGGGCTAGAGAATAAGGGTACAAGCACCACAATGATTTTAAAGTGCAGGATTCCTGAGGTTTAGATCGTGTAGTGAAGTATTTGATTTCAACACTAAATGTCCAGTTTAGAGTGGAATTCACTGACCAAGCCACAATGATTAAACCCATTTTGACTATTGAGTGGACCCATTGAGTGGGCAATACTCAAAAGAACTCTGGAATGATCTGGCTGGATTAGGCCCAGAAGGGCCATGTACTGGCAGCACCGGAGGCAACAAAGGCAGTGGAGGGGCAATGGAAAAGATCCCAGCACAGCTGAGACAGCCACATGCCAGCAGAGCTAGATAACATGAAGTGCGGCTGCTGGCCTCATGGTCCCCTCATGGGTAAACCCAGGGCTAAGCAAGGCAGCAAAGCTGGGTGGCAAATACTAAGGCCCCAGGGTCTCTCCTGCAGCTAAACATAATATATGGTGTATGCCTTCAAGTTGTTGCTGACTTATGGTGACCCTAAGATGAAACTATCAAGGTGTTTTCTTTGCAAGATTTGTCCAGAGAGGATTTGCCTTGACCTTCCTCTAAAGCTGATAGAGTGTGGTTTGTCAAGGTTGTTCAATGGGTTTCTGTGACTGAACAGGGACTTGAATCCTGATCTCAAAAGTCATAGTTCAACACACAAACTGCTACACCATGCTGGCTCTCTACATTAAAATAGACTGCTAAAATAAGGCAAAACCCAAAATCAGATAATGTCAATGCATTTATTGAGTGTTTATGTGCCTTCGTAAAGGTGGCAGTGGGGGATCGCTGCAACATTTAGACTCATGACTGTCAGAAACATTGCCTCCATTTGTAATATGGACACCAATGCCTCTGTTCTGGAAAAAGACATTGGGCCAGAGCAATTTCCACCCAATGAACACTACTTTGGGCTGGTCAATTTTGGTTTAAATGCCTTCAAGTCACCTATTGACTGAGGGCAACCCTAGGAATTTTCTTAAGCAAAGAATACCGAAAGGTGCAACATACATTATGCAAGCTATCAAAAATCTCATCAGGCATGGATACTAAACATTATTTTAAGGGAAGAAATGTGACAAATTCAGGTCACAAAGCATCAATATTCATCAATATTCAATAGCCAAGCTTATGATAGTGGTGTAAAGTGGTTACATGCAAGTAAAGGCCGCATCCTCCACCATCATTGTTGGCCATCAGGCATTTGGGTCACAAAAACAAGGCAAAGGAGCAAGCTTATTTTCTCCATTGTTAGGAACAAAGTCAATTTATTCCTTTGAGAGCTATCCCATATGTGTCCTGTGCAAACCTACAAGCCATTTCGTACTCAGAATATACTGAATATACAGCTTCACGAGGTATTTTCTGTAATGGGTGTTTTGTTTGTTGGTGTTTGCTACTTGTTTTCTTCTCCTTCTTTTTCTGAATTCAGAGTTCAAAAATAAAAGTGTATGAAAATATATGAAACTCCTGAGACATAAAAGTTAGCAGGAAAAGTTTAGTACAATCAATTAATTATTTTACCAGGCTCATACAAAAAAGTGGGAGCTCTCATAAAACAGTGTTGCACTTGGTGCTAGGAATTGCCCGTCTGAGTTCCTTCAGTGTCCATCACAACTTCTCAAAATGTCCAGCTTTATTACTATTGTAAAAGGGGAGAGGGAAAATGAAATATGTTATATGACCTCATAAGCAACTCGACCAGTCATCATCAAGATCTCAGGACATTCTAGGCCCGTGTTTCCCAACCAGTGTACCGTGGCACACTAGTGTGCCGTGAGCTATCATCAGATGTGCCATGGGAAATTGGAACCTCCAATACCCTTTCTTCCCCCACCAATTGAGAGTTTGGTTCAATTCCATTGTTACAAGAGTTCAGGATGCACTTTGATTGTGTGTTAATTATAAATCCCAGAAACTCCCAAATGTCAAGGTCTATTTTCCCCAAACTCCATCTGTGTTCACATTTGGGCATATTAAGTATTCATGCCAAGTTTGGTCCTGATCCAACATTGTTTGAGTCCACAGTGCTCTCTGGATATAGGTGAACTACAACTCCAAAACCCAAGGTCAATGCCCCGCAACTCTTGTAGTATTTTCACTTGGTTATGGGAGTTCTGTGTGGGAAAGTTGTGTCTTTCTGCCATTCCTGCCAGGATATCTATGTTGTGTTCATCGAAACAGGTCCAGGTTTCACATACATTTTAAAACATATTCACTATATGTATTACTGTGTTAGAGTGTCATTTTGTGTCATTTTGGTTGGTGGTGTGCCCCAGGATTTTGTAAATGTAAAAAATGTGCCACGGCTCAAAAAAGGTTGAAAAACACTGCTCTAGGCAACTAGACCAATCATCATTCAGATCTCTTAAGGATCCTATCATACCTATTGGATGTGGATGTTGTGAGATCTGGTAGATTATTCTAAAAGAAAGAATATTCCATAGATCCTTTATGTAAACTGTATGGGGTTGTCTGGTGCACCCTCCTCATAGAAAGGAAAAGGAATGGCCAAGAAACCTGGTATGAACTGCAAGTATTTAACCATACAAGTATCTTGGAATTTTGTTGTTGTTGTTGTTGTTGTTGATATAATATATCCTGGAATTAAACTCTTCACCCATCATCCAGGTAAAGAGACAATATTGTTTCTGGTGCCTGAAATTGCCAGTGAATAGCATGGAGCATAAATGTTATCTAGTTGGTTTTTTAAAGCAATCCCTGAGTACAGCAACAACTACAGCAGCCATCAGCAACATTTACTCCATCTGGAGGAATCCACTAATAAGCTTAAAACCCTTATCAAATCTGCTGACATTTGAAGGGAGGGAAAAATCAATTATTGAGTTTATGTTTAATTGGCATTTAAATTTAAGTTAAATAGCTACACTGAAAGCCTCATTTGGACTAAGTGGCAAAATGCCATGCATGCTTTCAGTCCTCTTCCATCTGTTCATTACATCCCTACTTTACCTTTGGAGAAAAAGAAACAGATGAATGGAAGCTCCATTTCTTATTTAAGCCACTATAGAGTGCAATTTACCCTTTCTGCTCATGATATCATAAGAGACTGTAGCAGTGGCCACTGGACATCAAACTGGTGATGGTGGTTACTCAGTGCCTATAGTAATGCTAGATAGATCAACAAAGTGCCATGAGAAGGGAAGGGGGAAATGAGGAATTGCTCCTCCGTCTGCCCTCGTCTGATCACCTTATTACTCCACCTAGTGTCGCTACAGGCAACAAAAGACCACTGCCACCAGTTTGTGCCTGGTGGTCACTACTATGGCTAGAAAAAAAGGGAGAAGGTAAGTGCCATTCCCTGTATGCAGGCTGCCCAAGCTTAGGCAAATGGGATGGCTGTGTGAACAGCTCTGCCTGCTTTCACATAAGAAGTGGTCCAACTGTTTACACTGAACCAAAATATGGGCACCGCTTTTTTCATGTGGGAGAATGCTACATTAAGTGGCCTCATCCCATGTTAAAGTAAATGGATCCTGTGCATCATGTGGATGCCACAAAGTCCACTCACTCCTGAGCTGACTCATTTGGCCTGTGTCCTTAGGTCAGTGTTTCCCAACCTTTTATGAGCCGTGGCACACTTTTTACATTTGAAAAATCCTGGGGCACACCACCAACCAAAATGACACAAAATGACACTTTAACACAGTAATACAGATAGTTAATATGTTTTTAACTGTATTTATACACTCAGTGTGAAACCTGGGCCTGTTTCGATGAACACAACACAGATATCCTGGCAGGAATGACAGAAAGACACAAACTTCCCACACAGAACTCCCAGAACCAAGAGAAAATGCTATAAGAGTTTGGTGGGCATTGACCTTGAGTTTTGGAGTTGTAGTTCACCTATATCCAGAGAGCACTGTGGACTCAAACAATGTTGGATCAGGACCAAATTTGGCATGAATACTCAATATGCCCAAATATGAATGCAGATGGAGTTCAGGGGAAATAGACCTTGACATTTGGGAGATGTAGTTGCTGAGATTTATAGTTCCCCTACAATCAAAGAGCATTCTGAACCCCACCAATGATAGAACTGGGCCAAACTTCCCACACAGAACCCCCAGGAGGCAAGAGGAGGTCTCTACTTGGGGAAAGGGAGGCGGGACTTCCCAATGCATGGAGCGGGAGAGACCAAGTAGACAATGGGGGGGGGGGGGGTGTTTGTAATTTTGTGCCTTTATCGAGGTAGGTTTCTTAGGATTTTTATACTTCAACACACTAGACTCTCCCCCCAGGTGCCAATTTCCCACGGCACACCTGATGGTCGCTCATGGCACACTAGTGTGCCCCGGCACACTGGTTGAGAAACACTGCCTTAGGTCATTGAGTTCTTAGGCAGCCTGGATACAGGGGATGGCACTTACCTTCTCCTTTTGTTCTAGCCATAGTGGAGACCATCAGGCACGAAATACTAAGAGATTTTTTTTTCTGGTTCCTTCCTTTGAACTATAGCCTACAGCACCTGGTATTCATTGAGGTTCTCCCATCCAAGTACTAACTAGAGCTGATCCTGCTTAGCTTCCAAGATCAGATGGGATCTTGTACCTTTAGGACCTATGAATGCACTTGGCAATGAAAAGAGAAAAGATTGCTAATGAAAGAAGAAAAAGTTCAGTCCATTTCTCTCAATTTCTTTTACAAATTTCTGTCTACACACATGGGCTCCAGCTACATTGCCATATATTGCTGTTTTCAGTTGCTTTAGATGGTCAGTGTAGGCTCACATCATACAGCATTGAACTGCATTATATGAGCTTGCACCCAGTAGTGCAATTCCAGACTGCAATGTCTGGCAGTATAGATGGAGCCACAGATAGATGAATAGCAAAATTATGCCATCTTTTTTCAAAGAAGATTTTAAAGATCAAGTCAGGAGCTGCTGTGGTTTTCAAGCATTAAATATGTTTTTATGGATTATAACTGCATTTTAAACCAATGATATTTGATTCTGTTTTAATGTTTGTATATGTGTACATTTTAAACTATATTGAAATGATTTTAATGTAAGCCACTTTGAGTCTCCTAGTGGAAATAAAAAGTGAGATATAAATAAACAACAACAACAAACTGGTGGGATCACAAGCCTGAAAAAGTTACACAAAATGAACATGTCAAACTATTCT
Source organism: Anolis apletophallus (assembly GCA_030556195.1). Classification (NCBI taxonomy): domain Eukaryota; kingdom Metazoa; phylum Chordata; class Lepidosauria; order Squamata; family Anolidae; genus Anolis; species Anolis apletophallus. The sequence continues at coordinate 80,152,229 of JARBWK010000006.1, read as the reverse complement.
GAGACTTCCGAATTCAGACTGACAGAGTTTTGTAGCACAATACTCCTGACCTCACGATCGTGGGGGAAAAAACATAGATGGATCATCACTGTTGCAATCCCAGGTGACAGCAGAATTGGCGAAAAGCAACTGGAAAAGCTTACAAGATATGAGGATTTAAAGATAGAACTGCAAAGACTCTAGCACAAGCTAGTAAAGGTGGTCCCAGTGGTGATCAGTACACTGGTGCAGTGCCTAAAGACTTTGGCCTGCACTTAAAAACAATCTGCGCTGACAAAATTATCAATTGTCAGCTGCAAAAGACCACCCTACTCAGATCTGCATGCATTATTTACCGATATATCACACAGTCCTAGACACTTGGGAGGTGTCTGACATATAATCGAAGACAAAAGGCAGCATAAAGATCTTGTTTACTGTGTAATAATCATGTTGCGTGATGCTGATGCTGATGATAATTCTCACTAACTTTATTTCTAAAGACATTACAATCAGCCCTCTATATTTCTGTATTTGACTTTTCTGGATTTGTATACCTGTGTATCTGAATAAAACATTATCTCTAGTAATTTCTAAATCCTTCAGGAAGGTTCTTTGGGAGTATGCTGGAGGACCTAGAGATTCTTAGATAGATACTTTCGCATGTTTTACAAAAATGCAGTATTCTATTCACATTTTCCTCCTTTATTGTGCTCCTACCCCAACGAATGTGAGGGCTGACTATATGAATCCTTTGGCTTACTGCCATCAACTCTCTCATCTTTACATCAGCTTTCTTAGTACCTGTGTATTTGCACAGAGCGATTTTTAACATTTCCCCTAGTGATTTCCAATCTTGACAGCTTGCCAAGGTACACCTACTTAGCTTCAGCAATAGAATATTCCTTCAGGGTACTCTTTGAGACCATCTTCTTTGCACTTATTCCCTAGTAGACAATATAGGCTTTTTGAGTATGACAGCAACTATGGAACTTTCCACAACATAGAATTACATATTTCATGGGCAGTTGAGATCAAAAGCTCCCTCTGAGGGTGTCTACAGTTGGCTTTCAGATGTCTATGTTTTACAAGGAATCCATAATGTTCCTGGCCTCAAACCCTCATAATAACCCTGTGACTGATAGAAATTGTGGTGACGACGACTGAGGGCATCTATGGTGTCAGTAAACTCACTCTCTCCTAATTTCCCTTATTGTCCCCTTGTTAACATGTGCAAGCTGAAAACCTTATCTTAGATTAACAGCCAAAAGGCTGTTAACATTTGACATTTTAAAATGTCTATTTTTTAGATAAGTAGCAGACTTTTTGCTACTTCCAGGTGTGTGTTTGTGTGTGTTATATTTTGTCTTTGTAATAAACATGACAAGAAAATTGGCCTCTGGACTAACCACAGTTGTCCATTTAAGCATAAGAACTCATGAAGGTCAGTGCATCAGTGATGAAATGGTTTGGGAACTGCTACAGTTGGCAAAAAAATTGCAACATCACTGGCTGTCTCAGTAATTAAAGAGAGGAACCAAGAAACAAGCAAACGAGGAGGAATTGTGAATAGAAACAAGGGAACAAGAAACAAGGAAGAAAGAAACCTGAGGTTTTGCTAGTAGCAAGAGATCTTTCCACGCTGTTTTACATATTTCAGAGTAGGCGGTAGCTGTTGTATTTGGAAACCTGCTATAGCCTCATCTGACACTTAAACCTGCAGACTTCATTGTTCTGTAGCTCATTCCCTGTCCAAAGTCACAGTTCAACTGATTCCTCTCTCCCAGACAAACAAACAAAAATGTGGGGTGGACTAGACAGTCCAGCAAATATGGTACAGAAAAAAGGAATGGAACCACAGCATGCAGCAGGATCACCAGTTATCTCTTATTATAAGAGATGCCCGGCATTTGAGAGCTGAGTATTTTGTGCCTTATTGGTAGGCAAGAGAGGCTGAATTTACACTTCCCTATAATGAAACTTGGAACCGCATTCTATGATTAGTGTAGACCCATATAATGCAGTGCAGTGTAGTTCAGAATGCACTATATGGATCTACACTGCCATATAATACAGTTTGAAACTGCATTATATGGTTAGTATAGATACCTAGGCAAATGCAAAGTATTATAGCTTCTGTAAAGTTGCAGAAAACTTGAGCTTAAAAACTTGGCTTAAGAATACATTGGATAAGACTGTTGTGCAGGGAGATTCATAGCAGTAGCAGGGGAAAATAATGGAAGTGACATTGGAAAATATTATAATATCACTTTTGACATTGTTTTTTTTCTTCCATATGACAAGGTCGTTGAGTATTATTTGTATATTTTATAATCCCAAGAGACAGGCATGTAGCAGGAGTGGGGAGCAGCTTGAGGGGCTTCACCCCACCCCCACCCCGAAATTCTCAGGGTGGTCCGCGAGAAGGCCTTACTCATACGTGCCATGGTGCCATTTAAACTGTTATGTTTATTCATATCATGATCTGATCACCATCCTCAATATATCCTATATGCATAGGGGTATTGGGATAACAATACAAAAGGTTTGCTAGGGTAGATCCTCTCTCACTCAGATTCACACACACACCCCAGAATCAAAATCCTGGCTACGGGCCTGCCAAGAGATAAAGCAGAAGATAATGCAAATAATGTGGGGCCTCATGCCATGACTTCTCTAAAATGAATGTAAGAGTTCTATTACTAATTATACTTGTAATTAGTCAGCTGCATCTTTTAGCATTGCAAGCACAATAGTATACAAAACTTGAGAACACTAGCAAATGTTCAGTAGTAACAGGTGTTTGTGAGAATGATGCAATAAGAAACAATGGCCAGAGTGCCAAGGGACTGTACCTTTTGGTTTTAGCTGGAATGTGCATGCAATTTTTACCATGTTTTTATTGATAGCCCCCTCTCCTCCACACATATCCCACAACATCAATGTCTGCAACCACACAGACACTCATGCTCAAGGCAAGAAAGATGCAAGCCCACAGCAGGACCATTTTTTTCACATGTGGTTACGTTAGCTGGACACTTTGCAGACTTGCAGTTTCCTTTCTCATCAGGCCCTTAAGCACTACACGGTCTGATTGCAATCAAGGTGACTTTCCTTATTAACTTGGTGTTTTCTCTAACATGTCGGTTACCTCTGTTAACTTGTTTCTATGCATACATTATTGGACAGATAAGAACATGAAAAGTTTCTACATGAGCAAGCACATCTGTACCTATCTAATTTCATCTAAATGTTGTTTTTGACGTGGAATGTCAAATAAATATAGTTTATATTTCTCTCAACCTTTCCAAGCATCATATTCTTAACTGATTATCCATTGGTTTTAGGATGATACTGTCAGACATCCCTATGAAAGAAAGTCAGGCCAAACAGCTTTAGGATATTATATGATGTTTGTCTAACCAAATTATAAATGTGCCGCTCAAAGCAGCTTCCTCTGGGATTTAAATAGGGTATAGTTTCAAAGGCATACAAATGCCCATTGGCTTTCTCCTTTTTACCTGTTTATTTACCATATCTCATTACCTACTTTACTTTGGTCTAGTCTTAGACCAATTATTTATGTGATTAGTTCATCTTTCAATTAGCTTTTGCAGTGCTAAGCTTTTTAGCTAAGCACATTATTATTACTAAATTTTGTGAAAGCTGCTAGGAAAAGGACTTTCCACAAAGATTTGATAGAGCTACAATTGTCGGAATGTAAAGTCATTAGTAGTCCTCCATGCAGTTTTATTTATTTTATTATTTATTTACTGTATTTATATCCCACCCTTCTTACCCCAAAGGGGACTCAGAGCGGCCTTACAATTGGCAGCAATTTGATGCCATATCAACAGACAATAGAAAATAAACATATACATTAAACCAAAAAATTAAAAAGCATTAAAAGACATTACAAATCTGGCTGCCACCCTTTGGATCACTTGAAGCTTTTGAACAGTCTTCAAAGGCAACGCCACGTAGCATGCATTGCAGTTGCCTATTCGGGATATAACAAGCTTTACCTTATGCAATTTCAGTTATTAGCAGTCAATAACAGCCTGAAATATTACACCACAAAAAGATGTTCTGAAGGTTCCTATTACTTAATAATGCTAATAATACTAATAATAATTTTTTTTTTATTTTTATACCCTGCCTCCATCTCCCCGGAGGGACTTAGGGCGGCTTACATGGGGACGAGCCCAAAACAAACATAGTTAAAATATAACACACTAAAATATAAAAACAGCTACCTAAAATAGAATAAAATAACATTATAACAGAATATAAGAGCAATGATCAAACCAACAACCAATGAACCTGTAATAATAAACAATTTTGCAGTGCTAAAATTTACTACAGTATATTATTTTAATTATTCTATTTCATTATAGGTTATTGTTGTTATTATTGTTACTATGCCCATTTGTTAATTAAAATGCTATCATAGATATGCATATATAGGAATAAATATAGCATATATGGGGTTCAGTACTATCCACTGTTTCAGGTATCCATTGAATGTCTTGGAAAGTATCCTTCATGGATAAGAAGAAACTCCTGTACGTGGAATTTCAACACTTAGAGAGGGGCCAAACATTCAGAGATGTACAGATCACACTAGTATCATCTCAGTTGAGCTTCAAACAACAGAAAAAACATTTTGGAAATAAAGAAAGTGGTTCTACTGCTTCCCATGACTATCTTCGATAGGAACCAAACAGCTGCATTCTGCATCAGGAAACACTTCCTAACAATCTTTAGCAACATCATATACAGAACTTAGTAGCAAGGTCATAGCCAGGATTTTTATTCCAGGGGGGGGGGGGAGTCTGCGTGAGAGAGGATCTACCCTCACAAACCTTTTGTATCATTATCCCAATACCCCCATGCATATGGGATATATTGAGCATAGTGATCACATCATGATATGAATGCACATAACAGCTTAAATAATGTACCAGTAAGGCCTTCTCATGGACCACCCTGAGCCCCTCCACCCCACCCCCCTAACTCCGGCTACATGCCTGCTTAGTAGCAATCAGACTGAGAACTTTAAAAAAAATTAAAGCAGTCTGTCATTAAAGCATAAAATGTGGATATACTAAAGTTAATTATGTATTTGCAGGTAATAACCCCCTTGAGAGCCAGTGTATTGTAGTGAAGCGGTTTGAGCTATGTCTCCAGAGATAAGGGTTGATTCCTTGTTTAGCTATAGAAATCCTCTGGGTGACTTTGGGTAGGTCATACATTCCCAACCCCAGAAAACCCTGTAATAGGGTCGCTCTGGGTCACCCTAAGTCAGGTAAGTCAGATATCTGCCTTATCTGCCTGCTCAAGAAAGAAGGTCTCCTTTTTGTTCCCTGGAACGTCCACTTAGCAGGACCAGCTGGCAGTTCCCCTCTATATATTTAGTATATCATGGCTATTGCCTTGTTTAATTTTAATTTAATGCTCACTTTCTATGGCTCAAAGCAGCACATATATCAGCTCATATATCTCCAAACAGTTTACATGGCGAATTATAACATTTTGAAATAATTTGTGCATCATTACATGGCAATGATATGATTTAAACAGCTGGACCATTTTCAAAGCATTAATAAGTAAATCAAAACAACTATTAACCAGTAATTTAATCAAAGGACTAGAACGAGAAATAAAGAAGTGGTTTTGAAACATATTTTCCTAGAGAACTAACATTTGTCTTTACGATTGCTTCTGACATCTTCAATGGCACGAGGAGCCTTAGGAGCTGGTTTCAGTCAGAGCACGACTATCCCAGGCCCAATAGAAAACATCTGCCACACTGAGAGCAAAAGCCAGGCAGAGCCAATATAATGGGAAGTGATGTTTGGTAAGGCACCAGCATGATTTGGCAAAGAAAGCTAAAGGCTTGAAAACTGCAACTCCCATGATTCCATGGCATTGAGCCATGGTTGTTAAAGAGTTGTCAAACTGCATTAACAGCAGCGAAAGAGCACTCTAAGAACCTACATAAGCCTTTGCAATTTATGAGCATCCCTGTGCCAACAACTTGTCATGATGCTTCTTTAGTGAAGAAGGTTTAGAAGAGACTGAAAGCCAATGCATTTGTTTTCTTTCATACTCTCTTTTTTCGTGTCAGGAGCAACTTGAGAAACTGCAAGTTGCTTCTGGTGTGAGAGAATTGGCCATCTGCAAGGACGTTACCCAGGGGAGGCTTCTCTCATGTCCCCACAAGGGAAGCTGGAGCTGACAGAAGGGGCTCATCCACGCTCTACGGGATTCGAACCTGCAACCTGTCAGTCTTCAGTCCTGCCGGCACAAGGGTTTAACCCATTGCGCCACTGGGGGTTCCATTTTCTGAGTCTGTGGGACTCAGCCCCAAAAAGGGTGTGTCTTCTTGACTATAACTGCACTAGATCCTCCATATTTGAATTTTTGTGTTTTGCATATTTTGTTATTCATTAATTTAAATAAAATGTTCTCTTTTGAGATCTCTAGGTCTTGTTGACTTCCATCTTCCTTATTCACTGGTTTTGTTCTTGCTCATCTGGTACAGTCCTCTTTATTCTCTAAAATTGTCACTTCTTTCTTTCAGTTCATCTTCTTTAACTATATATTAGTGGTTTTTCACTTTCATGGGATGCCCCTAACCCAATTGAATGTGGAGGATTGACTCTAATCTTGTCACATTGGAAAGACCACAACATTTTAGATCAAGCATGAGGAAACTACAGTCTGGGGGCCGGGTGTGGCCCCCTGAGCGCTTTCAACAGGCCCTCCTCATTTTCCCTGTCCTCTTGGCATGAGGACATGGTGGTCCGCTGCATCCTTGTGCCAAAAAGATGGGGTAGAAGGCATGTAGCAGCTGACCCCACCCTTATGCTTGAGGAAGTGACCCCACCCTTATGCTCGAGGAAGGCACGCGGTGGCTCAGAGCCCTCTGGAACACACTCAGCCACTGCCTGTCCCACCCTCTTCCTAGCATAATGCCAAGAGGACAGAGGATGGGAAGGAGGATCGGGGCAGTCCTTACGTGTCCCACCTGTCTCCCAGCCTAAGGATGGGATGAGCAGCTCTGTCCTTATGCTGGGAGGACAACCTGAGGATGATCCGGGCACTGCCATGTTCCCTCCTTGCCCCGTCCTTTCCCAGGCCCTCCGCATCCAGCATGTGCTCGGCCCCCTCCCTCCTGGCCTGACCCTCCCAGCCGGGCCCTCAATTTGGCCCCTAGGCAAAAAAGTTTGCCCATGCCTGTTTTAGACAGTAGACTGTGATGGTGGATGGAATTGAAATGTCAAAAACTGCAATATTGTGTGGTCAATAGAGTATATCACCTAAGTTGCTCATGCTAAAAGGGTGAGGTTGGGTTAGGTATAGTAACGGGAAACATCTGTTTGTGGGTTGCCTATGAAATCTGTGCATAGGAGAGAGGAAAGACAATGAATGTTTGAAGAACCCTACAGGAAATACATTGTACACATGAATGATCTGTGTGTACAATGTTAAATTGCCAAAACCAAAATAGTATTCCAAGTTGTGGAACAATTTTTTACACTACAGACATAGATTGCCATAGATGCAGGCGAAACGTCAGGAGAGAATGCTTCTAGAACATCGACATATAGCCCCAAAAAAACCCCTACAACAACCCAGTGATTCCAGCCATGAAAGCCTTCGACAATACAGTTTCTACCGTGTAGATCCATCCTCCTTTTCGAGTTGCTCTTACACAACATCAAAGGAAGAAACTGATCAAACCTGCTGGATGAGAGTTCTACATATTGAGAAACATGGAAATGACAGCTATGTATATCTTACACAATCCACTCTTCATTTTCTTCCACACACCCTTTCGTAGGAGTGGCTGGGAATGCTCTGATACTCTGGGAAGTCACTGTAGTCAACACAGAGATTCCAGACATATCAATATAATACTATCCATTTTACATAGTGAATATCCATTAATTAACAAGGACAAATATAAGAATTTAGTCAAGGAGGAATTAATAACTGATTCAGACTCTTTTTCCAGTTCTTTTTTTAAAAAGATATAAGAAACAGCATCAACACCACAGACAATGCCTTCCTGCAACCTTTTATAACAATATGGAATAAATAAATATTTCACCATATTTCAGCTCTTATATCTGTTATCATACATCACGTATTCTTGCATGAAGATATCATAAATATTGAAATTGTATAGATTGTTAGGGTCTACCTTCCCCCCACAAAATCATTACATATCTAAACAGAAAATAATAGAAAATTATCCAAAGATTATGAGAGTACAGAATTAATAATCTTTTCTAGGAAATGTGGGAATGATGCAAAAGGCTAACCTACCACTCACTACTAATAGACATCATGTCTGGCTAACTGGACACCTGGAATGCTGTGTCCAGTTGTGGGCACTACAATTGAAGGGAGATGTCGGCAAGTTGGAATGTGTCCAGAGGAGGGTGGCTAAAATAATCAGGGGTCTGGAGAGCAAGCCCTATGAGGAGTGGCTTAAAGACCTGGGCATGTTTAGCCTGCAGAAGAAAAGGCTGAGAGGAGACATGATGAGGGCCATGTATAAATATGTGAGGGGAAATCATAGGGAGGAGAGAGCAGGCTTGTTTTCTGCTGCCCTGGAGACTAGGACGCAGAACAATGGCTTCAAACTTCAAACCTGTGGGTCATGAGGACGAAAATCTGGACTGCAAGCCTCCTCCCTCTATGGCTATTTATTTTATTTCTGTTCCTTTCATGCTGCCTGACATTCCTTCCCTGTTGGTGACCATGACATATGTTCTGTATCAGAAACCAGAGCTGATGTAGTCTATCCAAATGCAATTTTCTGAATCAGGACCCCCAAACTGAATGTAAAGTTGACCAAAAACTGATTTCCAACCCTTTTTGTACTAATGTTGGAGAGTGGTCACTGGTCAAGTGGTCCCTGGTCAAAAAAAGGTTTTGAACCACTGAACTACGGGAAAGGAGATTCCACCTGATCATGAGGAAGAACTTCCTAATGGTGAGAGCTGTTCAGCAGAGGAACTCTCTGCTCCAGAGTGTGGTGGAGGCTCCCTTTTTGAAGGCTTTTAAGCAGGGGCTGGATGTCCATCTGTCAGGAGTGCTTTGATTGTGCCTTCCCTTCACAGCAGGAGGTTGGACTGACTAGCCCATGTAGTATCTATGGTTGTACAGGAGGAGCCCCTGGTGTAGAACCAGGGAGATTCCACTTGAACATGAGGAAGAACTTCCTAACTGTAAGACCTGTTCAGCAGAGGAACTCTCTGCTCTGGAGTGTGGTGGAGGCTCCTTTTTTGGAGGCTTTTGAGCAGAGGCGGGATGTCCATCTGTCAGGAGTGCTTTGATTGTGCCTTCCCTTCACAGCAGGAGGTTGGACTGGATGGCCCATGTAGTATCTACGGTTCTATAGGAGGATCCCCTGATGGTGCAGTGGGTTAAACCCTTGTGCCGGCAGGGTCCGGAAGCTGTGGGCATTACACACATTCACGCACATTCCACAACGGAGGTTGTGAATAAAGGAAGGCGAGAGTAGCACACTGAGGGCGGGAATATACTTCGTAGTTGCATTTGGTAGAAGGATAAAAAGGAGGGGTTAGAATAAGGGTTAGGGTTATGGGTTAGGTTTAGGTTTAGGGCAGGCCCGTAGCTGGGGGCGGGGGCTTGAGTGGCTTCAGCCCCCCCCCCAATTCTCAGGGTGATCCGCGAGAAGGCCTTACTGGTACATTATTTAAATGGTTATGTTTCTTCATATCATGATCTGATCACCATGCTCAATATATCCCATATGCATGGGGATACTGGGATAACAATACAAAAGGTTTGCTAGGGTAAACCCTCTCTCACTCAGACTCAGCCCCTCCCCCCCAATAAAAATCCTGGCTTAGGGTAAGGTTTAAGGTTTGGGTTAGGGCAGGCATGTAGCCAGGGGGAGGCTAAGGGGGCTTCAGCCCCCCCCCCCCAAATTATCAGGGTTGTCCGCGAGAAGGCTTTATTGGTACATTATTTATACTGTTATGTTTATTCATATCATGATCTAATCACCATGCTCATTATATCCCACCTTCATGGGGTTATTGGGATAACAATACAAAAGGTTTGCTAGGGTAGACCCTCTTCCACCCAGTCTCAGCCCCCGGAACCAAAATCCTGGCTACGGCCCTGGGTTAGGGTAAGGTTTGCGAGTAACGGTTCAACCATTAAAGAACTCTTACATTCCTTCTATAATATCTGTGTTCCGTTCTGCGTTACGCAAACAGCACTCCCGAAAGAGCGAAGCAGAAACAGTGTAACGCTCAGAGCTTCCGGACCCAGCTTTCATACTATTACCGCAGGACTGAAGACCGACAGGTTGGAGGTTCGAATCTTCTCACTCCACATTCCACAGTTCTACCTTCTGTTTTCCTTGCAACCATACTGTGTGTCATAAAAGTAATGGTTTTACTATTTGATTGAAGCCCCCTGTGGCGCAATGGGTTAAACCCTTGTGCCGGCAGGACTGAAGACCAACAGGTCGTAGGTTCGACTTTGGGGAGAGCGCAGATGAGCTCCCTCTGTCAGCTCCAGCTCCCCATGTGGGGACATGAGAGAAGCCTCCCATAAAGATTGTAAAACATCAGTGTCTATACGAACTCTCCTTCACAAAGAATTGACTCCTGTTATCTCACCCTGAGTTTTTAACATTTTCTCTTGTGCATGTGGCCCGCCTTGTCATTTGTGATTTTGATACTGTATTTGCATATTTTTCATTTATTTTATTGTTCATACCTGTATCCCGCCACTCCCCAGGGGCTCGGAGCAGCTCACAAAGAACAGAAACAGACATAATAAACAAACAAATTTAAAACCACACTAACAGAATACGAATGCCTGACGAAGCAGGTGTTCCTTGCACGCCCTGCGGAAAGTGGCTAGATCTTAGATATATTGTTCTTTTATTTATACATTTGTATTTTTATTGTGTTGTTGTTGTTATTTTTCATTCTTATTTTATTGTAATTTGTTGTTTCGGCTTGGCCTCATGTAAGCCGCCCCGAGTCCCCATCAGGGAGATGGTGGCGGGGTATAAAGTTGTTTATTATTATTAATAATAATAAAACATCAAATTTATTGTGTTGTTGATGATGTTTTTCATTCTTATTGTATTGTAATTTGTTGTTTGGGCTTGGCCTCATGTAAGCCGCCCTGAGTCCCCATCGGGGAGATGGTGGCGGGGTATAAATAAAGATTATTATTATTAATAATAAAACATCAATTTTATTTATTGAATGTTTTTCATTCTTATTGTATTGCAATTTGTTGTTTAGGGCGGAAGGCCTCATGTAGGCCGCCCTGAGTCCCCATCAGGGTAGATAGGGGTGGGGGGGGGGGGTTATTATTATTATTAGTAATAATAAAGTGGTCAAATTTATTGTGTTGTTGATGATGTTTTTCATTTTTACTATATTATCAATTTTTGTTTAGGCTCGGGGCCTCATGTGCGAGTGTCTTTGAAAGTATCAGGGAGATGGTGTTCTTGGGGGTATAAAGTTTGATTATTATTATTATTAATAATAAAACATCAAATTTATTGTGTTGTTGATGATGTTTTTCATTCTTATTGTATAGTAATTTTTGTTTGTCGCTTGGCAGGGTCCTCCCGGGTCTTCATATAGTCCCCATCGGGGAGATGGTGGCGGGGTATAAATAATAATAATTACTATTATTAATAATAATAATAAAACATCAAATTTATTGTGTTGTTGATGTTTTTCATTCTTATTGCATTGTAATTTGTTGTTTGGGCTTGGCCTCATGTAAGACGCCCTGAGTCCCCATCGGTGAGATGGTGGCGGGGTATAAATAATAATCATTACCATTAATAATAATAATAATAAAACATCAAATTTATTGTGTTGTTGATGTTTTTCATTCTTATTGTATTGTAATTTGTTGTTTGGCACTTCCAGCATAAATAATAATACCCAGCTTACTATTATTAATAATAATAAAACATCAAATTTATTGTGTTGTTGATGTTTTTCATTCTTATTGTATTGTAATTTGTTGTTTGGGCTTGTCCTCATGTAAGACGCCCTGAGTCCCCATCGGGGAGATGGTGGCGGGGTATAAATAATAATAATAACTATTGTTAATGGAACACTGTTTTTAACATAGGTGAATGCATAGGATGTGTAAAACATCAAATTTTAATTATTTTGTGTCAAATGCTGGAGGTTTTCATTCTTTTTATTGTAATTTGTTGTTTGGGCTTGTCCCTTTTTGAAGCTGCTCTGAGTCTCCATCGGGAGAAGATGGCGGGTAAATGGTAAAAATAAAGTTTATTATTAATAATAATAAAACATCAAATTTCTTGTGTTGTTGTTGATGTTTTTCATTCTTATTGTATTGTAATTTGTTGTTTGGGCTTGGCCTCGTGTAAGCCGCCCCGAATCCCCATCGGGGAGATGGTAGCTGGGTATAAATAAAGTTTATTACTATTATTAATAAAACATCAAAACATCCGAGTGTCCCCTGTGCAACATCCTTGCAGGCAGCCAATTCTCTCACACTAGGAGCGACTTGCATTTTCTCAAAATAATAAATAACAATGTCCCTGTGAGCCCCCCACAGCTATGGGGAAGGTGACCAGAGACCAGAGAGGCCTTTCTTTCTCTTCTCTCCCCCTTTTGAAAGGCTCTGAAGCAGAGAGAGAGGCTCGCCTTGGCCGACGAGGAAGTGCTGCCTCTCAGCTGAAACCCCAACGCGTTGAGGAAATCGCTGGAGAGAAAATGAGGAAGCGAGCGCTTCACTCATCCTGAACGGCCTTTGGGGGCCGAGGCGAGGCGGAGGGGGGCAGCAAGTGTGGGGCAGCGGGAGCCCAGGGCCAGGAGACGGCTCTCTTCGGACTCCTGAGCTGGGTTTGGGAAGGAAAGGCAGGGAGAAACTTGGAGCCGCGGCTGCCGATCTCTTCCCGCAAGGCGGACGGAGGAGGAAGAAAGAGGGAAAGAGAGAGGGGGATCGGCTTGGCTTGCTTGCGCCCTCCCTTTCCCCGCAGGTAAGAAGAGCCCAAGGGGGGCAGTTGGGGAAACAGGGGCGGAGGAGGGAAAAGGCTTTCCTTGGCTGTGTGGTCGCCAAAGTGGGGAACCTTAGGGTCGCCCCAAGCCACGCCTAGAATATAAACTCGGGTGGAAATGCCACGAAAGGGACAAAAACCCTCAAGATGAGTAAGTATTCAGAAAGGAAAGAGTGAGGGGCTGCGTACAAGGGAAGTGTTTGTTGCGTTGCCCTTGACGCGTGTCTACATTCCGTGCTAGGAACCAAGCATGGGCCAACTTCGGCCCTCCAGGGGTTTTGGACTACAACTCCCACAATTCCTAACAGCCGGTAGGCTGTTAGGAATTGTGGGAGTTGTAGTCCAAAACCCCTGGAGGGCCGAAGTTGGCCCATGCCTGCTCTAATGGTTTGACATCCTTTTTAGTCGGGTCTGACAACGAGTGCTGGAGCCCCACCCAACTTAGAAAACATACAATTCTGAAGCCTTGAGCCTTGGCAGTGAAAGTGGAGTCAAGCCGCGTTAATTCAGCAATGTAGATGGAGTCAGGTGCGTTTCTATACTATGGAGTTTTTCAACCCTTAGATGTTGCTGAGGAAGAATCATAGAAGGTGTTGGAAGGTAAGATGGAAATTTTTTAGTTTGGAGGGGTGTGTAGTTTAGTGAGGCTGTTAAAAGCTCCTCCTTAAACTACAAGTTTGGGTACATGATTTGGAGGCAGTTAAAGGCTCCTCCCTAAACTACAAACCCCACAATTCTGTAGTTTGGGTAAATGATTTGTAGGTGGTTAAAGGCTCTTACCTAAACTACAAACCCCACAATTCTGTAGTTTGGGTAAATGATTTGTAGGTGGTTAAAGGCTCTTACCTAAACTACAAACCCCACAATTCTGGAGTTTGGGTAAATGAGTTGTAGGTGGTTAAAGGCTCCTCCCTAAACTACAAACCCCACACTTCTGTATTTTGGGTAAATGATTTGTAGGTGGTTAAAGGCTCCTCCCTAAACTACAAACCCCACAATTCTGTATTTTGGGTAAATGATTTGTAGGTGGTTAAAGGCTCCTTCCTAAACTACAAACCCTACAATTCTGTAGTTTGGGTAAATGATTTGTAGGTGGTTAAAGGCTCCTCCCTAAACTACAAACCCCACAATTCTGTATTTTGGGTAAATGATTTGTAGGTGGTTAAAGGCTCCTTCCTAAACTACAAACCCCACAATTCTGTAGTTTGGGTAAATGATTTGTAGGTGGTTAAAGGCTCCTCCTAAACTACAAACCCCACAATTCTGTATTTTGGGTAAATGATTTGTAGGTGGTTAAAGGCTCCTTCCTAAACTACAAACCCCACAATTCTGTATTTTGGGTAAATGATTTGTAGGTGGTTAAAGGCTCCTTCCTAAACTACAAACCCCACAATTCTGCCCTAAACTACAAACCCCACAATTCTGTATTTTGGGTAAATGATTTGTAGGTGGTTAAAGGCTCCTTCCTAAACTACAAACCCCACAATTCTGTAGTTTGGGTAAATGATTTGTAGGTGGTTAAAGGCTCCTCCCTAAACTACAAACCCCACAATTCTGTATTTTGGGTAAATGATTTGTAGGTGGTTAAAGGCTCCTCCCTAAACTACAAACCCCACAATTCTGTATTTTGGGTAAATGATTTGTAGGTGGTTAAAGGCTCCTTCCTAAACTACAAACCCCACAATTCTGTAGTTTGGGTAAATGATTTGTAGGTGGTTAAAGGCTCCTCCTAAACTACAAACCCCACAATTCTGTATTTTGGGTAAATGATTTGTAGGTGGTTAAAGGCTCCTCCCTAAACTACAAACCCCACAATTCTGTATTTTGGGTAAATGATTTGTAGGTGGTTAAAGGCTCCTTCCTAAACTACAAACCCCACAATTCTGTAGTTTGGGTAAATGATTTGTAGGTGGTTAAAGGCTCTTACCTAAACTACAAACCTCACAATTCTGTAGTTTGGGTAAATGATTTGTAGGTGGTTAAAGGCTCCTCCCTAAACTACAAATCCCACAATTCTGTTGTTTGGGTAAATGATTTGGAGGCGGTTAAAGTCTCCTCCCTAAACTACAAACCCCACAATTCTGTTGCAGGCAGCAAATGGATTGAAAATGGATTCATTCTCTGTTGTGATTAGGCAAAGAGATTGTGGATTTCCCCATGAAAATAAGTGTTCAGTCGATGTGCTGACTCAAGTTTGATCTAAACGGCCATGTAATCCAGTTTCTGAATCCAGATTATCTGCGTTGAACTGGATTATATGAGTCTACACTACCAAATAATCCAGTTCAACACAGAAAAAATGGATTATATGGTAGTGTAAGTGGGGCCTCAGCAATTCCCAGGAGCCCCCCCGTTGGTGCAATGGGTTAAACCCTTGTGCTGGCAGGACTGAAGACTGACAGGTCAGAGGTTCAAATCCAGGGAGAGCACGGACGAGCTCCCTCTGTCAGGTACAGCTTCCCATGCAGGAACATGACAGAAGCCGCCCACAAGAATGGTAAAACATCCGAGCATCCCTTGGGCAACGTCCTTGCAGGTGGCCAATTTTCTCACACCAGAAGCAACTTGCAGTTTTTCAAGTAGCTCCTGACCCGAAAAGAAAAAAGGAAGCAATTTCCATACTCTAGTCTTCCACATGTTTTGGGCTTCAACTCCCAGAAGCCTCAGCTGCTTTGGCCAATGATCAGGAATTCTGGGAGCTGAAGTCCAAAACATCTGGGAAATTAAGAACCACCATGTCAGACTACACAGAAAAGACACTGAAAACCACAAGCATGTTGACAATTTCAACGGAAAGGAGGAAACCATGAAAATGAACAAAATCTGGCTACCAGTATTTTAAAAACTCTAAAATCAGGACAGTAAATAAACAGGAACACTCAAAAACAGGGGAATTCCAGAGATGAAACAATCAGGGTCAGCTGACACCTCCCAACAAAGGATTCCCTCAAGCAGGAATCAGCCAGGCCTTGAAGCTGCAAGGCTTTGCGATGCTAATCAGAATGATTAATTGCAGCATTCACACCTGCCTCTGACAGACAAGAATTCTTTCTCCCATCCTGGACCTTCCATAGATATATAAACTTTCCTTGCTTAGTTTCCAGTATGCCTCTGAGGATGTCTGCCATAGATGTGGGTGAAACGTCAGGAGAGAATGCTTCTGGAACATGGCCATACAGCCCAGAAAACTCACAGCAACCCAGTTAGAGTTTGGGTAAATGATTTGGAGAAGATGTGTTGTCGAAGGTTTTCATGGCCGGAATCACTGGGTTGCTGTAAGTCTTCCAGACTATATGGCCATGTTCCAGAAGCATTCTCTCCTGACATTTTACCTGCAACTATGGTAGGCATCCTCAGAGGAAGGCACTTCTCTGTACACATAGTGCTTGTTAGGAGTCTTCCTGTTGAATGTATAAAAACAATTTGCCCTTCTTCTGCAAGTACCTGCAGATAGGCAGAATAATAACAATATTATTAGAATATTAGAAAGTAAAAGCATTATTATATTATATAATATATTGTTATTATTAATATTATTAATTTTTATTTATTAAATTATATATTTAAATATATTTATATAATATAATGTAAAATATAAATATTAAATTAATGTTTAATATTAATAATATTAAAGCTCAAACTGCAAACGTCGCAACACAGAAAGCCTTAAAGGCCAAACCAGATAGTAATAAAGTAGAGTTTATTCCAAAAATAAAGAGTTAACTCAAAAATCACAAAATCTTCAGTGTAACATGGTAAATAACAGAAAAGAAGACCAAACTGGTCAAAAAACACACAGCATTCTGACATGATACAAGGATTTAAAGATCAAACTTCAAAGACTCTGGCACAATCCAGTAAAGGTGGTCCCAGTGGTGATCGGCACACTGGGTGTAGTGCCTAAAGACCTTGGCCTGCACTTGAACACAATTGGCGCTGACAAAATTACCAGCTGCCAGCTGCAAAAAGCCACCTTACTGGAATCTGCACACATTTTTCGCCCATAAATCACACAGTCCTAGACACTTGGGAAGTGTCTGACGTGTGATCCAATACAACAGCCAGCAGAGTGATCTTGTTTGTTGTGGACTCATCTTTTTGTGTTTCAAATAATAATAACAAAATTATTAGAATATTAGAAAGTGCAATAACAGACTATTGGAATGTCCCTGGACTACTATTATGGATGGGTTGAGAAAGGCAGGTATAAATAGGCTAAATAATAATAATAATAATAATAATAATAATACCTACCTCTCTGGGTTGATTCCCAACTTCAAAAAACGCTCCAGGCTTCCCGTTCCTCAGAGGCTTCCAAGGACATAACACTGACGCAAGGGCTGCCAAAATTGTTCATCCTTAAAGTTTCCTTTGAGTCTTTTCTAATTTATGGTGACCCTAAAGTGAAAATATTATGGGGTTTTGTTGGCAAGATTTGTTGAAAATTGTTTTTCCTTGGCTTCCCTTTGAGCATGAGAGAAGCCCCTTCCACACAGCTGTATAAAATCCACATTGAACTGTATTACATAACAGTGTGGACTTGGATAATCCAGTTCAAAGCAGATATTGTGGATTATCTGCCTTGAGTTTCTGGGTAATATGGCTGTGTGAAAGGGCCCAGAGTGTGACTTCCCTATGGTCACACAGCAGGTTACAATGGCTGAGTGGGAATTTGAACTCTGGTTTCCAGTGTCATACTCCAGCGCTCAAAGAGCTACTACATACACTTTGCTTTAAATTCTAGGGAAGTTAAATTTGCCCGTAAATTAGAGTTTCACAATATAGCAAGCAAAAGATTTAACTTCCCTATAACTTAAAGCTACCGTAGTTGTTACATTGTTGTTGTTGTTTTAAATAATGTTGATGCAGGAGGTGGACATAACAAATCTTCAAAACTGTTGATAAATTATTTAAATCATGCTAAACAGGTGTTTTGCAGATTCAGTTCAGTTATGCAGAGTGTAAAGCAGCGGTTCCTAACCTGGGGGTCGGGACCTCTGGGAGGGAGGTCCGAGGGAGTGTCAATTGAGTATTTCTGCCAAGTTTGGTCCAGATCCGTCATTGTTTCACAGTGCTCCCAATGTAGGTGAACTGCAACTCCAAAACTCAAGGTCAATGCCCACCAAACCCTTCCAGTATTTTCTGTTGGTCATGGGAGTTCTGTGTGCCAAGTTTGGTTCGATTCCAACGTTGGTGGAGTTCAGAACGCCGTTTGATTGTAGGTGAACTATAAATCCCATCAACTAGAACTCCCAAATGACAAAATCAATCCCCCGCCCCCACCTCACCATTATGCAAATTTGGGTGTATCGGGTATTTGTGCCAGATTTGATCCAGTGAATGAAAATACATCCTGCATATCAGATATTTACATTACAATTCATAATAGCCAAATTGCAGTTATGAAGTAGCAACAAAAATAATGTTATGGTTGTGGGTCACCACGGCATGAGGAACTGTATTAAGGGGTCGTGACATTGGGAAGGTTGAGAAACACTGGTCTAAAGGGATTTCAGTCTTTATTCTTTAGAGACAAATTGTGGTTGAAGCATCAACTATTATTTTTAGATCTGTTTACTAGGCATGAAAAAAATGAAACGGAAATTAAAAGGATTCATAAGAGATTCGTATGTAATGGGACTTTTGAGGTTTTACGTATCGCTGCCGCGAACCAGGAAGTAGACTTTCTTTTACGGTCCTTGAGGCCAACAATTTGCGTTAGGATCGTTAGAAATTCTTAAGTATTAATTAATTAATTATTGTACTACTCACTTCTCCCTGTCTTCTCCCCCTCATTTCCTTCCCGCTTTCATTCAGCTTCTTCTTTTTCCCGCATTTCTATGAGGAACTGGAAGTGACGCTGCTGCTAGGTAGGCAATGCATTCTGGAAAGTGTAGTCCTCCAGGCTTCCCCCCCCTCCTTCTCTTCCCCGTTGCTCTGCCATGCCCCATCGCAGGGGCCAGCTTCAGCCCTCCAGGTACGTGTTTTGGACTTCAACTCCCACCATTCCTCACAGCCTCAGGCCTCTTCCTTTTCCTCTCAGCCTGGGCAAACTTGGGCCCTCGCTCCCTCAGGATCGGGGCTAGAGATAGGCGAGGGGGGTGAGCGAGGGCCTCCTCCTCTCTCGCCAATGGCAGGCTGGCGAGAGAGGAGGAGAAAGGCCCCCGTGCGCCTCTCTGCTTCTCTCCAGCCCCGATCCATGCATCGGGGCTAAAGAGAGGCAGAGAGGGTCGCGAGGGCCTTTCTCCTCCTCTCTCGCCCGCCTGCCATTGGCGAGAGAGGAGGAGAAAGGCCCGCGCGCCTCTTTGCCTCTCTCCAGCCCCGATCCATGCATCGGGGCTAAAGAGAGGCAGAGAGGCGCGGGGGCCTTTCTCCTCCTCTCGCCAATGGCAGGCCGGCGAGAGAGGAGAAAGGCCCCCGCGCGCCTCTCTGCCTCTCTCCAGCCCCGATCCATGCATCGGGGCTAAAGAGAGGCAGAGAGGGGCGCGGGGGCCTTTCTCCTCCTCTCTCGCCGGCCTGCCATTGGCGAGAGAGGAGGAGAAAGGCCCCCCGCGCGCCTCTCTGCCTCTCTCCAGCCCCGATCCATGCATCGGGGCTAGAGAGAGGCGAGGGGGGTGAGCGAGGGCGCCGGCGAGCGCGGGGGGGAAAGAGGGGCGAAGGAGGAGGCAAACAGCTGATTGCCTCCTCCTTCGCCCTCCTCTTTTCCCCCGCCCCGCCCGGATCCCAGTTTCGCCCAATTCTGTCATTGGTGGGGTTCAGAATGCTCTTTGATTGAAGGTGAACTATAAGTCCCAGCAACTACAACTCCCAAATGTCAAGGTCTATTTTCCCCAAACTCCATCTGCGTTCACATTTGGGCATATTGAGTATTCATGCCAAGTTTGGTCCTGATCCAGGATTGTTTGGGTTCAGAGTTATCTCCCCTAAATCACTGTCAATTCCTCCCAAACCCCTCCAGTATTTTCTGTGGGTCATGGGGGTTCTGTGTGCCAAGTTTGGTCCAGGTCTGTCATTCATGGGGTCTCAGCTGTGGAAGTCAGAGCTGAATTCGTCGAAGGTACCGCAAATCCCATCATCCGTTGTCCATCCTCCCCCAAACATATTGTTTTTGTGATTAATCCCTATGCTTTAACTTTTGTCAATTTGTAACAATGAAAATACATCCTGCATATTAGATATTTGCATTAGAATTCATAAGAGTAACAAAATTATGAAGTAGCAACGAAAATATGGATGGGGGTCACCACAACATGAGGAACCACTGCATTAATATATATCTCTCTCGGCATTACTTCACGAACGAAGATTCAGGAAGGACTCATCCCACGCTTTTACAAGCGCTGATGACTAAAGAGGCCAATCTGAGATAGGCAAGTTCGGTTGCAGAAAGCACAGCAGAAGGTCTATATATTATACATATATCTTTCTGTTTAATTGCTATTAGGGAAATAAAACGTGAACAAAGGAAGGAAGGAGACAAAGGAAGAAGTAGAGAAGGGGGGAGGGAAGGAAGGAAAGAGAAAAGAAGGGATGGGGAACCAAAGAGCAAAGGAAGGAATGAAAGAAGAGGGTAGAGAAGGAAGAAAGGAGGAAAGGGGAAATAATAAGGGGGAGAGAATCGTACTTCACTTTCAATTGTCCTGAGAGCTAGTAGCTACTACCTCTTATATTTATGTTATACATGTACAGCTCCACTTAATTGCACTGCAGAGGTGAAGGGAATGTTCCCTCCTTGATTTTTAACTGTTTCCTGCTTTTCCTACTTTAGAACCAATTTAGAATTTCGTTAATACTTAACTTACATTTTAGAACTTTTTGCAATTTTTTTGTAAGTCTTTAATATACTAATCAAAAAAATCCCCCCCATTTGATTTTAAAATCGCCATTTTTCGATTTGTTATCATGCCTACTGTTTACGTTTGTTGAACTATTTTACCGCATCCAAGTATATACAGTGTTATAATAAATGTAGTCCTGCTGATTTCCATATGGTTAATCTAGGTTATATCCATATACTGTAATCATATATACATTTAAATCTGTTCCATAATAATAATAAGAAGAAGAAGAATTACTGTTACTGCCATTAATAATACCAACATTCATGCCAAGTTTGGTCCAGATCCATCATTGTTTCACAGTGCTCTCTGGATGTAGGTGAACTACTACTCTAAAACTCAAGGTCACTGCCCACCAAACCCTTCTAGTATTTTCTGTTGGTCATGGGAGTTTTCCTGGAGTGATATGCTGATCTGTGAAAACACAAAAGAATAATATTAACAGGATTTTCTTTCACAAGGTGTAGCTAATGGCCTTCATTTCAAATGAACAGTTTCTCTGTTTAGAATGCTATAACCTGCTATAACCCAATGAGTTGCTTACATTTTTAAAGTTATGTATATGGTAATCTGAGCCAAAGCGAAAGGGGAACTACTTCAGGAGCACCTGGCGTTCAACAGCACCATCCTTAATCCCTTCAGGACAGGCATGTAGCCGGGGGGCTTAGGGGGCTTCAGCCCCCCCCCCCGAAATTCTCAGGGTGTCCGCGAGAAGGCCTTACTGGTACATTATTTAAACTGTTATGTTTATTCATATCATGATCTGATCACCATGCTCATTATATCCCACATTCATGGGGTTATTGGGATAACAATACAAAAGGTTTGGTAGGGTAGTCCCTCTGTTACTCAGACTCGCCCCCCCCCCCCCAATCAAAATCCTGGCTATGGCCCTGCTTCAGGAGTGCCACTAATCCCATTTGATGCTGCGCTGCAGATTCCTCTTTGTTAATAAAGTAGTGGCTATTTTACCTTCTATACTGTTATTCTGTAGTTATAATACAAAAACATTACATATGGTGGGGCAAGCTCTATAGTCAAATATAAATAATAAACTTGAACCAAATGTTAGGACGATAAAACAATGAGAATGCTAAAGAAGTGATTTGAAAATGAACATTATATAGACGGTCCTTATGTCATTTTTATCTGGTTGTATTGCATGAGAGCTTAATTTATCTCCTTATGTAGTCAGTGACAAAATTGTAGTGACAGCTACATTAATGTGGGCAACATTGGGAGTCTTTCACTTCTTACAAAAAACATTTTTCTGAACATGGACTAATGAGAAGTGTATGTACCTAGCAATTCCAGGGAAGAAGGGCGTTCAGCCCATTCCCATGTCACTCCTCCTTGCTAGTCACAAATCTCCCTGCAAGTGCCTGACAGTCATGTTGCATCCGCCAATGTTGGAATGGGGTGCATAAGCAACCGGTGATGATGGGATATAGCTTCCCCTTCTTCTTGCTAGTCATGCAGGTGCAGCACTGACCACAACAACCAGGTGTTCACAGAGATCTCTCTGGTCAGCAAAGAGTGGCAGTGGCAACACAGAGATGAGTCACCCCCTCCCTTGCACTGATCAGCACAGGGAAAGAGTAATGGTGGTTCTGTCCATATGGACAGTGGATCAAGCCAAAACAAACTCATTCTTACTGTCCATATAATGTAACCCAGGATACTATGGAGTTTCCTACATCATCCAGAGTATCTCTTGGCATTGCCTAAAGTTCCGCTAATGGCAAAAAAAAATTCCCAGGATACTCACTGGAAGTTGCCATGTGTCATGTAGACAGCTACACATCTTTTGTGGGTGTAAGCAAGCCTTTTGCCTTAGATTACTTAATTTTATTCTATTGTACATGCTTTCGTGCTTTAAGTCATATTGTGAAGAAATTAGTGGGAATGAGTTTGTGGCTGTATACTAGGTCTAATTATTATCTCACAAGTCACATACAGTGCTTAGATGGGAGACCATCAGTAAATATCAGGTGTTCATAAAGCCCTAAACTGTTTTGGCCCAGTTTATCTTTGTGACCGCAATCCCCTCCCCCCAAAAAATACCTGCTCAAGTGTTAAGATCTGCCGGGGAGGCCCTCCTCTCGGTCCCACCACTGTCACAAATATGGTTGGTGGGGACAAGGGAGAGAGCCTTCTCGGTGGTGGCCCCCTGGCTGTGGAACACCCTCCCCAGGGAGATTAGCGAGCCCCCTCACTGTTCTCCTTTCATAGGGATCTGAAAACTTGGATGTTTAAACAAGCCTTTGAAAATATCTAGCCACAATGCTCCATAATCAATGACACAGCACTGCACTTTCATCCCATGCACTGTTCCTTAGCTACAATTTGCACTATCCCATTCTCTTGTCTTGTTTACAGTTTGGCCATGTCTTACGGTAGTTATCACCACAGGTCATTGGGCGCTGTTCTGAGTTTTAATATGCTATAGTTTTCACTTTATTGCTTTTCAAAACTGAAAGAACCAGTCACACAATACATTGCTCAGTTTCTTAAAGTTGTATTTATTTTATGCTTTGTCTTAGGAAAGTAGGAAATTAAGGTACCACATTGTGGGGAGGCTAGGCTAATTTTAACTGATTTATGAGGCCATAAATATCTCCAGGAAATATGTGAAGGGATGTGACAGCTCCTCCTGGTGGCCAGAAAAGCTGGAATGTCAGTAGCCTCTGTGTCTCTGTCTAAATGTTGTATGTCTATATGTTGCATTGTAATCTGCCCTGAGTCCCCTGCGGGGTGAGAAGAGCAGAATATAAATAAAGTAAATAAATAAATTATTATTATTATTATTATGGACTATATTTAAGAGAAAATGACTTCTAAAAGCATCTCTAAGCTTTCCTTGCTTTAGAAAACTATGAAATTCATAAGGTCACCATAAGACGACAGGAGACTTGAAGGCATGCGGGCGCACGCACGCACACACACATTAGTCAGGATGGCATGAGAAGCAGGGTAAAGGTTAATGCCAGAATGGAGGCATGGCTGGGTCATGAGGCTAACCCCTGTTCTTGTTTCAAGAGCCGAGGCTAGGCCAAACACCTTGAAAGATCCGCCAAGCTCTAGTGCTTCAAAATAATTCTGAAAGGTGGAATTGGAGATGAGGCTCTGTCAGGGACCTACACAAGCAGACTTGAGTTTAGACATCCACCGTAAATCACAAAGTGAGCTCCAGTTTTTTCAGTTCCATATTCTTTTGAATTTGCTTGCTTCTATTCCTTTCAGTCTTTATCATAGGTAACGCCTCCATCTGTCTCTGCTGTGGTGAAAGCCACAATCGAAATTGTTTTCTGGGTTCCTTTTATTCCCCTTTCTTTACTATTAGACTGTTTGTGTCTGGTGTGGTCCTCAAATCCTAAACATCTTGGTGTTGCCAAGTTTATACTAGCTAATTTGAGAAAATTGGCCATCCTAAGTGTTTCAGAGATGATTTTTTTTTAAAGAAAGGATTCTAATAATTTTCAGATTCAAATCAAGAGCTATGATTGTGTCAGGTACATTTTCTAAGTTTGATGGCTGTGACCTCCAACAAAATGAATTCTGGAACTTAACTACCACAATCAATAATGTCATCCTCCTAGAAAAGAATCAGAGACTCATAGACCTTGTGGGCCATCTAGTCCAACGCCCTGCCAAGAAGCAGGAAAATCACATTCAAAGCACCCCTGACAGATGGCCATGCAGCCTCAGTTTAAAAGCCTCTAAAGAAGGACCCTCTACCTTACTCTGGGGCAGAGAGTTCCACAGTTGAACAGCTCTCACAGTTAGGAAGTTCTTCCTAATGTTCAGGTGGAATATCCTTTGTGTAGTTTGAAACCATTGCTCCATGTCCCAGTCTCCAGGGCAGCAGAAAACAAGGTTGCCCTTCATTTGAACACTTCTCCAGAAGGTGTTCAAATGAACAAGTTAATATTTCATTCCTCCTGTTATTCATTGTTCACTTGGATCACACTTTTAAAAAAATCCCTTTGGTCTCTTTGGCACTAGATCTTAGTTCTGTTTTAGCTAGTTATTTGTAATTGCTTTTCAAAACTGAAAGAACCAGTCACATGATACATTGCTCAGTTTGTTAAAGTTGTAGATTAAAGAGTGACTGAAAATCATTCTGCTGTTAGAAAAACAGAAGGAAAGACACACAAACACATAAACCATTTCAATACTTTGTATATTTTTAAAGCCCACAAAGTTTTTAAAATAAACTTTTACCATCTATTTTGGTCTTATCTTTTAAACAGAAGAATGAGATTTATTCCTGTTTGACAGAAATATTGCAAAATATACCCATCGCTGCTTAAGTACTATGTTGGTTCAACCTGGCACTCATCCAAGAGATAAAAGATACAATGTAGAAAGGATAGAATTAACATAAAACCCAAAAAGCTACTTATTATAAACTTGTACTTATTAAAATATTTGTGGAGATAAAAAAAAAAGATTACCGACTGAATTCTATACTTTACTGAAAATACTAAGTGGAAGTTGGATTAATGTTTGATGCAGTCTAGATACAAAATACAGGGTGTTTCACAATGAAGACTCCCTGGTGGCTCAGCAAGTTAAACCACTCAGCTGCTGAACTTGCTGACCAAAAAGTTGGCAGTTCGAATCCGAGGAGCGGGGTGAGCTCCCACTGTTAGGCCCAGCGTCTGCCAACCTAACAGTTTGAAAATATTCAAATGTGAATAGATCAATAGGTACCGCTTCTGCAGGAAGTAACAGCGCTCCATGCAGTCATGCTGCCAGCCATATGACCTTGGAGGTGTCTATGGACAATGCCAGCTCTTCATCTTAGAAATGGAGATAAGCACCATCCCCCGGAATTAGACACATCTAAACTTAATGTCAGGGAAACGTTTACCTTTACTTTTCACAATGATGGACCCAGGTAGTATAAAGGAAACACTGAAATGTTTGCCTTGTTCATCGACAAATAGCATAGCCAGTTAGTTGTGCACCACAAAGGGACAAATCTAATAAAACATTTCACAGATAAAACCAGGGCATTTGTGGGCAAGCCGTATCAAAGGGGCAAAAGTATTAATACAGAAGATTCCACAAACTAGGAAAAGCTGTCGTAGTTTGTTTTTGCCTGAGCCTAATGGGATGGACATAGTGAGTGGAAATTACTTCTGTAGTTTGAAAGGGGGAAAGTGGGAGGAGAAAGAGAAAATGGAACATTTTAAATGCACTTGAAAAAATGGATGATGGGATTAATCAAGACTAAAAATAATTTTCCAGGGGTTGCTGGAAAGTACACAAGCAGAAAGGGTAGTAAAATATCACAATAAGCGAATTAGTATCAAAATATCATATTTCAATATCAACAGTCTAAGAGTTCAATGAGCATTACATATTATAATATGTAATGCTCATTGAACTCTTAGACTGTTGATATTGAAATATGATATTTTGATACTAATTCGCTTATTGTGATATTTTACTACCCTTTCTGCTTGCGTATTGTTTAATACGGTGTTGCCCCCTGCCTTTGTGTTGCTGGAAAGTAGCCAGTGTTTTTTAAAATAATTTTGTGTATAAAGCAAAGCTTGTGTACATTGAACCACCAGAAAGCAAAGAGGTCAACTCTCTCATCCATCCATTTGTACAATTTTGGGTTTTGGAATTCAGAATTTTAGATAAAGAATACTCCACCTATATCATTATGTAATATTTTAGATAGATATTAAATCAGCCATCACTTTATTCATATTGCACCTTTCTCCCCACATTTGTCTGTGTTAACTTCATACCCCAGTGTCAACCTGGAGTTGCTCCTAGGTGTCCAGACAGTAATCCAATCAGGATGTAACTGAAGCACGTACTACTGTGGCCAAGTCAGGCATCTCTGGAAATGGGCCCAGCATAAAGCTAAACGTCTGCGATCTGATTTGAACCCAGAAGTACAATCAACCCTCCACATCTGTGAAGTTTAGCTTTTGTAGAGTAGGTTGTTACTTCTCTCGGATTCTTTTAAATCCTCCAGGCCATTTCTCTAGGAATCCCTAAATCTTTTATGGTCAACTTCCATACAAGATCTAGAGATTCCTAGAGAAATGTTCTCTCGGGTTTTAAAAGGTGTATTTTTATTAGTGTTTTTGGCCCGTTTACAAGTGTCTTGCTCCTCAAATTTCACTGAAAGTGAAGAGCCTACTGTACATCCAAGCTGCAGCCCTGTGTCTTTATGGGGTGGAAATCTCTTTTCCCCAGTCTGTCATTGATCAGAATCGCCACTGCCTCAGGACCTCATCAGACACAGTGTCCTCTACATTTCTCTGTGGTGCTAAAACAGAGTCCCATGAAGGCCTCACATAATGCAAGGTCACTTTCAGAATATCAAGACAAATAACCCACAATATCTGCTTTGAGGCCCTGCTCTCGCTCCCGTCAACAGCACAAAAACATCTGGTGGGGACGAGAGACAGGGCCTTCTCAGCAGTGGCCCCCCGCCTATGGAACACACTCCAAAATGAGGTAAGGTCCGCTTCCTCCCTCCTGGCATTTAGGGAAAAAATAAAATAAAATCATGGTTCTGGGACCAGGCCTTTGGACCGTAGATGTATGTAATACTTTAGAGGGACATTGACTAGAATGGCAATTCGACTGACGAGACTGTTTTATTGTTGTAATGCTTGTTGATGTATTGTTTTAATTATGATTTATGTTTTATTGTGGTCTTACTATTGTAATTGTTTGTATTGGCATCGTATCGGTGTCCAATGTAAGGCATTGAATTTTGCCATTTTATGTGTGAACTGCTTTGAGTCCCCCCCCCCCCCCAAGGGTGAGAAAGACAGTATATAAATACTGAAAATAGAAATAATAATATTATCCAGTTCAATGTGGATTTTATACAGCTGTGTGGAAGGGGCCTCCATTGCAGCAGCACAGAGAAACGGAGGGAAGACTGCATATCAGTAGGGTGCTACCCAGTTCCTAAGGGGAGAAGCTGGAGAGAGCCAGGTAGAAGTGGGGAAAGGATGTGGGATGGCGCCCATCCTTGAACATGGAAAGGCACAGGACCTGAGGGGAGGAGATGAAAGAAGAAAGTTCCCTTCATTTTTTTGCACTTTCCCACTTTATTGTGATGAGCTCCTCACTTGGACTGGGGGCCCTTCCACACAGTCATATAACCAAGAATCTCTTGGCTTTTCTTCACAAATGAAGATTCAGGAAGGACTCATCCCACGCTTTCTACAAGTGCGTTGATGACTAAAAAGGCCAATCTGAGATAGGCAAGTCTGGTTGCAGAAAGCACAGCAGAAGGTTTCCTTGAGTGATGTTGTTTCTAGGTTGTGGTTCTTTCTGCGTTGTCGTTTCTCTTCAAGATTTGTTCAGTGTGACTTCTCGAAAGAGGCCGCAGCATTGTGGATAGTGCATCTCCATGCCTCCTGATGTGAGGCCAGGGTGGACCATTGTTGGTGATAAATCTGGCCGAGCCTGAGATGTTGTTTCAGGGAGTCCTTATATCTCTTTTTTGGGGGCACCTCTCTTGCGCTGACCTGTGGCGAGTTCACCATAGAGTAGTATCTTTGGGAGGCAGTGGTCCTCCATCCTAGAGATGTGCCCTGCCCAGCAAAGCTGCCTTCTCAATAGCATGGCCTCAATGCTGATGATCCCTGCTTACTCAAGGACAACAACATTCGTCACATAGTCAGTCCAGCGTATATTTAGGATTGTGCGAAGACTGCGCTGATGAAAGCATTTGAGGAGTCGTGGGTGTTGGCGATAGGTGACCCATGTTTCAGACCCCATAAAGGAGAATAGATAGTATGATAACTCTGTACACACTGATTTTTGTACTTTGCCTCAGGTGCTTGTTGCTCCAGACTCTTTTGTGAAGCCTTCCGAATGCACTATATGCCTTTGCTAACCAAGAATATCAATGCAGAAAATCCCACAATATCTGCTTTGAACTGGGTTATCTGAGTCCACATTGCTATATATTCCAGTTCAGAGCAGAAAAAAGTGGGATTTTATTCAGCTGTATGGAAGGGGCCTAAGTTTTAACCTGTTCACTTTCATCCAGTCCATCACTGTCAACAGGCACTGGTTTAGGGCAAGAGACAACTTCTTTGGAGTGAGATAGAAATGATAAGAGAAAGCTGGTTATTATCATCAACATATAAGTGACACCTGACCCCAAGATTGTGGACAATCACTCTCAGTCACATCATATATTAAATAGCATGTTGGAAAAACAGAGTACTGTTTAAATAGAACTATGGAAGTCAGACCCTAAAGCAGTTCCTCTTGTTTTCCAGTCTAAACAAAGAAGCAGAGCAGTTCTTTGTTACTTCCTCAACACAGTGGCAAAACTTTGGAGACTGTCTGAGCCTGCTCCAAGGGAACTGTCATTTGGGGTATATTTACCTTGTAGAAGTAATGCAGTTTGTCACTGTTTTAACATGGCTCAATGCTGCAGAATCTTGGGGGTTGCGGTTTTACAAGGTCTTTAGCTTTCTTTTCCAAATAATGCTGTGGTCTCACTGAAATACAACTCCCAGGATTCCAGAGATTGAGTCATGGCAGTTAATTGCTTACATTTATTTTGACCGTTAATGGTGAAGTAGTTTTTAAATGGCTCCAAAATTTTGTTTTCAAAGAATTAATTTGGAACACCCTCCCTGAGGAGATACGAGCCATCCGGGACTTGATGCCAGTCCACAGAGCCGTTAAGACCTGGCTATTTAGACAGGCATTTGGCCCATAACCAGTGCCCGTTATCACCAGCGCTCTGTTACGTCGCCGCCATCACATTTCTGCTGCCTTATTGCAGTTTATTGTTGGGAATGGGATTTTAACTGGGGGTTTTAAATTGGTTTTATTGTGTTTTATTTGCTATTTTAATTCTGTAAACCGCTCTGAGCTCCAGAGAGAGCGGTATATTAAGTTGAACTAATAAATAAATAATTAAGTAATTGTAAATGTTAATAGTTATACTAAACATCTTTTTAGAAATGCTTGATTAAAACAGCATTTTCTATGCAATGTTTAACATTTCAGCATTTGGGGTGGATTAATTATTAATTTTAATTAATGAATTGTTTTCAAGCAGTGGTAGAACAAAGAGAGAAGCAGGACAATTATGTAGGCTCTGGCTAGAAACCTAATGGCTATTGCAGCCATTCTATCAAGGTAAACTAAACTGTAACTTAATCAACTGTTGCTTGAGTTTAATCTTCATTTCCTCCCACATCATGTGTTTTTCCTTGTCTGTAGTGTCTTTCTAGTTGAGCCAAAGGCATGGAGGGGCCTTTCTCACACTGGCAAAGCTGGGGTGAGGGAGGTTTTTGCCATCTCCGCCCAAGAGGCATTCCGAAAGTAGTCCCATGACAGACTCACCGCCCTCCTCAGTTCCTGGACGGACAGCAAAACCAACCTTCCTGCTCATTAACAGTATAACTGAAGTGGTCGCCCTTGGGGGGGGGGGTGTAAGATTTCTCCCCCTCTAGTATGGGGATAGGTTTTCCGCCTACCCTATAGTTGCATCAGGGCAAATTGGGAGGTAAGACCATTAAATAGGCATACACTGAAACAGCAAGGGAATTGAATTGGGTGCATAGCCAAGGCGCCCATTTGATAGGCCAGCAAGTGTAACCTGGCCCTATGATATAAATAAAAGAGGGCAGGCCTGGGAATTAGAAGTATGACATTAATAATTCTGGGAACAGAATTACCCTCGCCAAGTTCATTGGCAAGTTCATGGCCAAGGGCAGAGTATGATTAGTTATTATGGTGGTGGGAGTGGAATTACTGATTTCTAGTTAAGTAACAATAAAAATTGCCCTTAGTTAACCCAATCATGTGTGTAGCCTCCTCATTTGCAGGAGTAGTGCGGCAAATGTTTTACTTCTGCCATTTGCAAACTTGTCTGGGACCATTTTGGCTAAAGAGCACTGCCAAATGTATTAAATATATAATTACTAGAAATCTCTGGGAATCTTTCAGAAAATAGGCCTAAGAGTATGTTGTTGTTGCTCTTTGGGGTTTTTCTTAGGGACAAGTACTTCAAATGTAATTAGTTTTATGAATATATCGCTTTCCTATCATTTCCTATACATTTGCTAATGATTACTTTTAACTAAAGCAAGCAAATGTCCACTAGCCACAGGAGGAAATAGAAAGGCAGGTTTAAGCAGATGTACTTAATTCTTGGCACGTTGTGGTTTCCTATGTAAAATGAAAAGAATAGATGTCTAAAGTATTGATTTGAGTCTGCAAAAATGTGTACAAAACAAAACCCAAAGCAAAAACAGTGGGTTGAAGGGAACTGATCCAGTAAAGTCTGTCGCCAGCTTGGGGTACAGCAGTCTATAGCTACAAAATTATAATAAACACAGACCAGCTGTTGAATGAGAAGGGCAACTGAATTTCTAGCACTGTGGCAAGCAGTAGCACTGTAATATGCTACTGAGCTACAATTAGCAATTCAGATATTCCTGTGGGTTGCAAGTAATTAGGAAGTGTAATGGCTAAGAACATGAGCAACTATTTCCATGTTAATAGGATCATAGGCCTGAGTTTGAACAGTGATCCATCCAACCAAGTAGCATAGAGCACATCTACACTGGCTACTTAAATGCAGAAGGGCTGCAGATCAGCTCCATAGGTGATGCAATGGGTTAAGCCCTTGTGCCGGCAGGATTCCTGACTGACAGGTCAGCAATTCTAATCCGGGGAGAGTTCCCTCTGTCAAGGTGTTAGTTCTAACTTTCAAGGCCTTATATGGTTTGGGGCCAGTGTACCTGAGGGAGCGGCTTAACCCTTATGTACCCAGGAGATCACTGTGTTCAGAGGGGCTCAATCTTCTGGATGTGCCGGGCATTAGGGTTTACAGACTGGCCAGCACGTGGCAAAGGACGTTTGCCGTAGCAGCGCCAACTTTGTGGAACTCTCTCCCCGAAGAGACACGAGCTATCCGGGACTTAATGCCGTTCCGCAGAGCTGTAAAGACCTGGCTCTTTAGACAGGCATTTGCCATCTAAACTAATGCCATATCATTCACCATCTTGCTGCGTTGCTGCCAACATGCTGGTATTGTCGCTGTAGTACCACTGGCTGTATGTTTTAATTGGGGTTTTTTAAATTCTGTTTTATTGCATTTTATGTGTTTTTATCTGTTTATTCCTGTGAACCGCTCTGGGCGCCAGAGAGAGCGGTATATCAAATTGAATTAATAAATAAATTAATTAATAAATAACTCTAGCTCCCCATGCAGGGACATGAGAGAAGCCTCCCACAAGGAACATCTGGGTGTCCCCTGGGTAATGTCCTTTCAAACAGCCAATTCTCTCACACCAGAAGCAACTTGCAGTTTCTATAGTGGCCAAATGTCACAAGAGTTGATCTGGGGTGACTCAGGGCCTTGTTCTGTGTTAACCAAAGTCAGGAGATAGCCTTAAACAGAACTGGCTCCAAATACTTTCATTGCCATCCTGTTTTTCCTGGGCTTGGGTTGTCTGTGTACATGAGATGTCACCTGTTACCACCTCTTCCGATTTTGAGTCTCACAGCAGTCTCCAACTGCAACATGGTTCCTACTAGGCAGCCATTGTTTGCAGTGATATTGCATCAGGGTTCAGGGCATGGAGAGGAAAGGTGATTCCTCTTTGCTCCCCTCTCTTCTCCCTTGTCACCTTAACCGACTTTACTGTAGCAATGTGTTTCTTGCAGGACCCATTTTGTGCTCAGAGACCGCCACAATAATGGAAAGCAAGAGGAAATAGTAAGGGTGATTATTTGGCAGTGCTGAATTGTTTTCTGCACCACTGGCATATGCCACACTGGGTCGCCCCCAAGACAGCAAATCAGGGTGGAACCACCTATAGAACCATTGGAAATGGTTTTTCAGATTTTGAAGCCATCGTCTTTTCTAACCCTGCTTCAAGATCTCTGGAATTCAGCCGTGTATTTAGTATGGTCAGTTTGGTTACAGTATATTTATTTATTTACATACTTGCGTATTTTATACCCCACCCTTCTCACCTAGAAGGGGACTCAGAGCAGCTTTACAAACTATGGCAAAAAATTCAATGCCACATCGTACAGATAACATAAACATACCACATTAAATTGTAAAATAATTAAAGGATGTTAACAGCAAAAACATATAAAACAATAAAACAGATTCAATACCCCCCCATCACCTCACCTATGAACTTGCTGGGTGGTCTTAGGAAAGCCACTTTCAACTTCTGTCATTTGCCTGCTGATAATTTTACATATGCAGACAACTTGGCTAAAGCACTTCCTCCAGCATGGTTGAATTATAAGAAGATCAAAGGTAGATTATTTTGTGTGTGTGTTTATATATTAATTATATTAATGATCTGTGTTTTCTTTAGTAAATATAACATGATTCTCTTCCTCACTACTTTATCCTCAGAACAAACTTTTGGAGTAATTAGGTTAGGATGAAAGAGAGTCTTTTTTTATTTCAGAACACTCCCACCACATATGTTTATAAGTACCTTTTTCAATATTACAGTGCCAGCACTTTGAATTCCTTCCTTTAACCATATAAGCCAGTTGCTCAGGAGTTCTGTACCATCTTAATATCATCTTTTTTTTCTAATTAGTTATATTTTTCTATTTTTATTTTATTCATATTTCTAATTATTTCCTCTACTTCATGTGTCTGAAATGATTTAACCCCATTCCATTTGTTACTTATTGTTCTAATCATGAACTCTTTATCTTCCACCATTAGATTATATATTTTTGCCACTGTTCCTTTGCTTGTTTTTTCTCTGGCAAATGATTCAAGGAAAAATACAAGAGATATTCCAGATAAATATTCAAATTAATAATGATTTGCTACTATGGGGAGTGATGGATCATCCAAGTATAAAAACCAAATTTCAGGAGTTATTTGAGCTAACAATAAGAGCAGCCCATGCGGTGATTACTAGAGGATGGAAAGACAAAACGAAATGGACATTAAGTAATTGGAATGATTATGTGTATGATCAAGTGTTATTAGATATTACGGGAATTATGACGAATCAAGCAACAAGAACAGACAAACAAAAGGACATCTCAGATAAATGGATGATCTATTTTAACTGGGTGAAAAATGGAGGAGCCAACGTTCACATCATACAAAAAACACAAAGACTCTACCAGTGGCTGGATCTGCAAGATTCGTAGAAATATACTGTGGTTGAGGAGGGAGGGAGAGGGAGGGAGGGAGAAAAAATGTAATCTATACCAATGTAATGTACTATAATGTTTTTATTATTTGTTGAATAAAAGACACCCCAAAAAAAAAAGGATGAAAGAGAGTCTGGCCCTAAATCAGCCAATGAGTTTTGTGGTTTGAATCCATCAAAAATTAATTTTATGAATTAAAATACAAAAATAAAATATGGATATCTGATTCTATGTGATGTTGCATCCTATGTGGTACTTCCCTTTGTGTCTGAAAATGGTTATCAAATAGGTATTTATTTCCATGGGCTTAATAATTGAACCCCGTGTTCCATTTAATCAAGTATTTGAAAGCATTAAAATATCAGTAATCCTGTTTTATTCTCATATGCATCTTCTTTCTTTGCAGGTATAAAATAATTTCTACAAAAAGAGAGAATTAAGTGGAAAATGGCAAATGCTCATGCTATTAGCCACCTCCCCTACTTCTTTGGTAACATCACTCGTGAGGAAGCTGAGGATTATTTGATTCAATGTGGATTAAGTAATGGACTGTATCTACTGCGACAGAGCCGAAACTATCTTGGAGGCTTTGCTTTGTCCCTGGTTCATGATGGTAAAGTTTATCATTACACAATTGAAAGGGAAATTAATGGCACTTATGCCATTACAGGCGGAAAGTCCCACAGAAATCCTGTAGAACTCATTAACTACCACTCGGATGAAATAGATGGTCTTGTTTGCCTGCTCAAAAAATC
Source organism: Anolis apletophallus (assembly GCA_030556195.1). NCBI lineage: Eukaryota > Metazoa > Chordata > Lepidosauria > Squamata > Anolidae > Anolis > Anolis apletophallus. The sequence goes on along the minus strand of JARBWK010000006.1, from coordinate 80,117,427 downwards.
ATGTAATCGCCCACCAGGAGTGGAACCAAAAACCAGTCAATTTGAAGACTTAAAAGAGAATCTTATCAGGGAATATGTCAAACGAACGTGGAACTTGCAGGTGAGTCTACCCTTATTTGTTCAATAATTGTTCAAAAATGAAAGGCAAGTCTCTTAGACTTTTAACTGATGGGAATTCATGTTCATCATCATTAATAACTGAGTGTGACCTCCAAAACAAATTATTCTGCTTGCAGCCAATGAGTGTTTGGGGCACTGCAGATCTGGAAATACCACACTAAGGACCCTTCCACACAGCCCTATATCCCAGAATATCAATGCAGAAAATCCCACAATATCTGCTTTGAACTGAGGGCCTGTCCAGACAGGGTCTTTATTGCAGGAACTCCCACAATAAAGGAGGGCCTGTCCAGACAACATTCTGCACAGTCCCGTATTAATTCTCTACAAACCCTGCTCTGTAGCAAATTAATTTGATAGTGTATTTATTCCACACCTTCTTGGATGGCACGGGATAAATGCACTATTTCTGGTGTCTAGACTACAATCCATACACCATTCCCACGGTTCCTGGGCTAAATAAGCCCGGTAACCTGTGGGAATACTCACCTCCTCCCCCCCAAGCCCCCAGTGGGAGGGGGGGTTAGGGCCTCCACATGTTCTCTCAGGCTAGTCCTGAGAGAAAACGTGTGGACAACCCAACCCAGGAAGCGCACACTTTCTGGGGTGGGTGTGGACAGCCCCCCCAAAATCTGCATTTTTTAAACACGGATGCTTTTGGGATAAAGGGCTGTCTGGAACCACCCTGAGTTATCTGAGTCCACACTCCAGATTAGCCAATATTCCAAAAGACAGGAGCAGAATTCAAAACAATCTTAACAGGTTAGAGAGATGGGCAAAAACTAACAAAATGAAATTCAACAGTGACAAATGCAAGATACTCCACTTAGACAGAAAAAATGAAAGCCAAAGATACAGAATAGGTGACGCATGGCTCGAGAGCAGTACGTGTGAAAAAGATCTTGGAGTCCTTGTGGACAACAAGTTAAACATGAGCCAACAATGTGATGCGGCAGCAAAAAAAAGACAATGGGATTTTGGCCTGCATCAATAGGAGTGTAGTGTCTAGATCCAGGAATGTCATGTTTCCCCACTATTCTGCCTTGATTAGACCACACCTGGAATACTGTGTCTAATTCTGGGCACCACAATGGAAGAGAGATATTGACAAGCTGGAATGTGTCCAGAGGAGGGCGACTAAAATGATAAAGGGTCTGGAGAACAAGCCCTATGAGGAGTGGCTTAAAGAGCTGGGCATGTTTAGCTTGAAGAAGAGAAGGCTGAGAGGAGACATGATAGCCATGGATAAATATGTTAGAAGGAGTCATAGGGAGGAGGGAGCAAGCTTGTTTTCTGCTGCCCTGGAGACAAGGACGCAGAACAATGACTTTAAACTACAAGAAAGGAGATTCCATCTGAACATTAGGAAGAACTTCCTGACTGTGAGAGCTGTTCAGCAGTGGAACTCTCTGCTCAGGAGTGTGGTGGAGGCTCCTTCTTTGGAGGCTCCTTCCTTGGAGGCTTTTAAACAGAGGCTGGATGGCCATCTGCCGGGGTGCTTTGAATGCTTCTTAGCAGAGGGTTGGACTGGATGGCCCATGACGTCTCTTCCAACTCTATGATTCTATTATTCTAATGTGGAATTTTCTTCCTTTATATGCTGGGATATAGGGCTGTGTGGAAGGACCCTGAGATAAGCAATTCTTGTTGTATCCTGCTCGATCTCTCCAGCTACCTGTTCTTAATGTCTCTCATTTATTTTGTTTCAAAAACATTGCATAAATAAGTATAAAACTGGTAAAATAGAGGAAGCACAAGCGGCTAAATAATTTTAGACCAAAAACGGACAACAACGACCTCATTGTGTGTAGCTTTTAACAATTATTCCTCTTTTCATGAGGCAGGGCCTTGTGGGCAGGCATATAGACGTGGAGTTGTTTGTTCTGCTCCACAATCGCACAAGGTGGAGGATTCTTCTTATTAGTGCCATTTTGCCAGGTTGTCTTTTGATCTGATTCAATACAATGTTGTCAAATAACAAATATCAATAGTTTCATTTCAAGTTATTGATCTGAACAAGCAGGTAATACAGTGTCAATACATCAATTATTTCATTTTATCAAACCATGTAGATACACTGTTATAAACCCGCAAAGAGGATAACAGTGTACCAACATGGTTTGATAAAATGAAATAATTGATGTATTGACACTGTATTACCTGCCTGTTCAGATCAATAACTTGAAATGAAACTATTGATATTTGTTATTTGACAACATTGTATTGAATCATTTATTACCTGTCTGAGTTTTGTTGGAAGTTATAACTCGGTGTTACCCATTGTAGTTGTTGTCTTTTGATCTGCCCACTCCACTTTTGAGTCTGTCCAGGGACTTCAAAGTCGCCCATTCTTGGTTTTTCCCTGGAGGCAGATCCTCCTGGGAGCCATCCATTTGGGATTTCCTGGTTTAACTCTTGCTGTTGTTGGAGGAAAATTAAGTGGTTTGGTGGTTGTTTTTGAAGCTTGTTCTTGATTTGGGTCTACTGGGAGGAGGTTGATAGCCATGCAGTTGATGGCTCTCACAGTGTTCAACCTTATTTCTCTCATAATTAGCAGCAACTTTTCATTGCATGTGACTCATGAATGTACTTCAGAGACCATATTTGAGTATCCCAGTCTTCATCACCTAAGAAAAAAAATTAATTGAGGTGCTGTCAATCTGCAAAGATAAGGAAATAACCTCTCTAGACTATGTTAATTGAGTTTTGTCATCATAGTTACATCTCAAAAAGCAAGGTCTTGGACTATACTTTTTATTATGTGCTGGTATAGAAAATATAAGTAGCCCATGATATTACATAACAATAATTCCTTTCCTTCCTTCTTTCTTTCTTCCTCCATTTTTCTTTTTCTATCTCTTTTAGACCCAAAACCATTTGAAATTAGGTTATTACACCATGTAGCAACCAAACTTCCTTTTCAACTATGATGTTCCTCAGAAAATATTTTTGAATAGCATGATTTCTTCTATGTTTCTTTCTTTTTCATAAATCTGTTAGTTTATCTTGTCCAGTGTGTGTGTGACATTTATTCTATCCTTTCTTTACTTGATTGTAATAGATACAGATTCAATTAACAGTTTGCTTTTCACATCATGTGCTAAAATGTGGTTGGACCAGCACAACTCTAAAAGAGAAATGAGCAGTGTTACAGGATCCAAACGTCACTTTCTTCCCTCCCACAGATCTCAGTGGACCACATATGCCTACACTCCCCACCCCCACATGGGGAAACGTATTAAAATGTCAGATTGCACCCCAAAAGACTTCAAAGGAATGATTGACCATCTAAACTCTTTGCCCTGTTTTATATGTGGCCCATTGTAGCCTTTCCTGAGAAGCAAAAGGTGATCTTGTTTGTTTGGGGGCAGTCCTTGGGGAACATTTGGTCTACATTTCACACATAGCCCATCTTTAACTACTTCTTTCACAGTTGCTATCTCACAAAATTTTGAGTGTCCAAACCTTATACCGTTTTTATTTTTTCCACTGTGCAGGGGCATGCTCTTGAGCAAGCAATTATTAGTCAGAAACCACAGCTAGAGAAATTGATTGCAACAACAGCACATTTGAAGATGCCCTGGTTCCATGGGATGATATCTCGTGACGAATCAGAGGAACGGGTCCATCTGGGGACAAAGACGAATGGGAAATTTTTGTAAGTAAACATTTTCCCCTGTAATTTCTAAAGGTTACAGATGACAATCTGAAAAGTAGGAAAAATTCTGATGTGTTCATTTTTCTGAACTGTTCCAAAGCCTGTGACATGTTTTCGTTTGCATTGAATGCAGTATCCACGCATTCACTGAAAGCTACATTCACAACTTGTTTGCACAAGCTTTATAAATTCATTGTGAATGTCAGATGTGTTCACCTTTTTCTCATTGTGGTTATGTATTGAAAAGAGGGCTCATGTTTTCAGTTCTGTTATTAAATGAATCGTGGATTATATTTTACATTTTTCTAAAAGAGACAAAAAGATTGTTTCAAACATTTATGTTTTAATCTCTCACTTAGTAAATCCTATGAGTTGATGCATATTCTCAAGCCTTTTGATCTCAGTGGAAATAAATGACCCCAGCTGAAGGAAAATTTGAAGTTCAGATAGCACTAATTTTTTTTAGTGCATTCTGTGGTACATTAAAACAGTTTCATAAATGTATTGTCGAAGGTTTTCACTGCCAGAATCACTGATGTGTTGAGTGGTTTCTGGACTGTATGACCATGTTCTAGCAGCATTTTCTTCTGATGTTTTGCCTGTATCAGATCTGAAGATGCCAGCCACAGAAACAAGTGAAATGTCAGAAGAAAATGCTACCAGCACATGGCCATACAGCCTGGAAATCACACAACACCTCAGTTTCATGACTTCTAGAGTTGTGATGAATCAAAACATAATATCGGAGTATATTCTCTGGAAATAAAAATATTTTACCAGCCTCCTTTGAAATCAATTGCCATCTGAACATTCACTGTCTCTCTGGCCAAGCACCTAATAGTACTGTAGACTGCAAAATGTGGTTGCAGAGTTTATTTGCACATTCTAATGCAGGAAACTGAATGGCAGTGAATGAGAGAAAAATCCTTTCATTTACTTATTGTTTGTGTAAAATATAATATATGACTTCTTAGGCAGACATAAAAAATAAGTAATAAAATTATATACCAGATTTTGGCCTTTCAGATGTTGTTGGACTGAGCATGCCATCAGCCCAAAACAGTATTACAAATGGTAAGGAATGATGAGGATTGCAGTTCAGCACCTGTAAGGCCAGGGATTTCCTCTTGTTGCGCATACTTACTTAAGTAGTCCTGATAAATCAGGTGTGGTCCCCTAATGACATTCATTTTTGTAGGCCACTAAGGGTGCGTTCACCCATAAAATATTTTCCTACACACTGGTCAATTGGTCTTTGTCACACTTTCAAGCATTAGAGCCTCATTTATATTTTCTCTCTTTTTTGGCCATGCACAGTCTTTCCATCAAAAGAGGTAGCAACTGGAGCAGGAAATGTAGTCACTTCCTGATTTGAAAAGAAGAGTTGAACAGGACCCAAAAATAAAATACCCCAAAATAAAGAGAAGTAGTCAGTGGCACCCTCTTCCAGCAGCTTCAGATGTAAGGGTCACAATGGGTATGTGGTCTCCAGTGACACAAGAAGGCCAGTTAAGCCCCTTCCCCAACAATAGCAGCCCCATATCCCTTTATTATATTTTATGAGACTTTATTCTGTCAACATGCATACATTCAGGTTGTTCAGGGTATTTTCTAATTCTTAAGGTATAAGCAAAAATAACATTACTACCCTTTATCCAACCACTAAACAACAGACAAGGGACTGTTATGATAAATCAAATAAATGTATTGAACCCTAATGGGATATATACTGTATTCAAGTCAATAAAGTATAGATATAATAATCATTCAGTATTCATAAACAGTGTGGTATTCATATACTTCAAACATACACACCACTCACGCAACTCAATCCAATATCTTCACTGAGTCCTTTATAATCTATAGGTAAATGGTCATAATGTTTCAGTGCTGTTTACTACTTTCAGTTTGGCGACTTACGCCCTAGGAGCGAACCGCGCTCTTTGGATTACAATGATTTCAACTAGTTACATTTTTATTTTGTTTTTGAACTATTCTATAGAGCCACTGAGGATTATGAACATTTACCTATAGATTATAAAGGACTCAGTGAAGATATTGGATTGAGTTGCGTGAGTAGTGTGTATGTTTGAAGTATATGAATACCACACTGTTTATGAATACTGAATGATTATTATATCTATACTTTATTGACTTGAATATATATCCCATTAGGGTTCAATACATTTATTTGATTTATCATAACAGTCCCTTGTCTGTTGTTTAGTATTTTCTAATTCTTGGCAAGTTTTTTTTTAATCTTGTGTTTTTTAAAAATGTGCTGATTGGGAATTTGCAAAGGAATTAAGTCCTGTGCAAGAAGAAAGATGGAATATAAATACATCAGTACTTATCTAAATCAGATAGGGTTTTTTTGTTTTATTTATTTATTTATTTACTAGGCTTCTATACCGCCCCTCTCAGCCCGAAGGCGACTCGAGGCGGTGAACAAACAGCAGCAAGTACCCACAGACAAAATACATCATAAATATGATAAAAACAGCCATATAAAAACTATACAAATTAACAGTTAAAACTATAAAATACAAATCTCAGCATCTCATTCTTAAAATCGGTTTCTGTTGCATTGTCATAATATTCCGTTGGTCTCGATTAATTAAAGTTCATCTGCGAATGCCTGCTCGAACAGCCAAGTCTTGACTTTCTTACAAAATGTCAGGAGGGAGGGGGCTGATCTGATGTCACTAGGAAGGGTGTTCCAAAGCCGAGGAACCACCACTGAGAAAGCCCTGTCTCTCATTCCACCAGTCGCACCTGCAAAGTAGGCAGGACCGAAAGCAGGGCCTCTCCGGATGATCTTAAACATCTTAAACATCTCAATGGTTCATCCTTGTGGGAGGCTTCTCTCGTGTCCCCACATGGGGAGTTGGAGCTGACAGCAGGAGCTCATATGCGCTCTCCTCAGATTCAAACCTATGACCTGTTGGCCTTCAGTCCTGCCAGCACAAGGGTTTAACCCATTGCGCCACTGAGGGCTCCAATCAAATAGTTTTACTACTATACTAATCAAATAGTAAAACCATTATTTTTATGACACAGTGTGGTTGCAATGAAAACAGAAGGTAGAACTGAGGAATGTGCAGTTCTCTAACCCTTTAAACATATTTCATGGTGAAAACATGATGAAATGGCAGGGAGGCATTTTTGGATAATTTTGTTTCCATTTTATCCAAAACTCTTTTTGAGAGACAAACTTTCAAAATATAGTTCAAAAACTCCCTACCTCCAGCATAGAGGGAAGTAGACATTTTGATGACTACATTGTGTTTGGGGAAAATTAATGATAGATCAGTCACTGTCAGTAAATTATTTGCATTTATGTCCTATTCTAAAGCACCAACATTTCCTCTTTAAATGAAAGCAGTGCTTATACGGGTTCAGAAAACGCCACTCGGTTCTTCTCTTTAGAGTCAGATTACATCATGCAGGGCACCATTATGCAATTGCTCTTCGACTCATTCATGCCACAAATTAAGTCTTTTGAAAATGCTCCTTGCCCATAGTTTTTCAGGAATATGTTTTCACTGTCACATCAATTCATGTGTTTGTGTTTTGCCAGGCTGATTTTATAGAGCAAATATGTTAACATCTAAAAGTCAAATTATATGTGTTTGTTGGTTGGTATGTACCACAAAGACTTCCCCATGGCTTGATAGATCTAGACCTAGTGAATAGACTTTGCTCTTACTTGAACTTGGAAGGGACCTTGATTATTTCTAAACATGTTTATGCGATTCTCCAGGACTCGTGAGACTGCCAAAAAAAACCACACACACACACACAACAAACAAACAAAAAAACCCAGAAAATCCTAGAAATCCATTTACAGTTTTAAATTGTTTAACAGGGCAGGGAAGCCATAAAACCTTTTTAAAAGCTGAATCATCTCCCCAGAGTCTTTTGGACAAGTCAAGTCACTTTTATGTGAAAAGGTGGGAGTCTTGGGGGGGGGGGTGTTCAAGAGAGATACAGCCTTGCATGTGTATTCAGGGACACATTTTCCCAACCCCCATCCCCTGGAATTGAAGCTCTCTCTCTCTCTCTCTCTCTCTCTCTCTCTCTCTCTCTCTCTGGCTTTTCTTCGTGAACGAAGATTTAGGAAGGACTCATCCCACACTTTCTACAAGTGCATTGATGACTAAAAAGGCCAATCCGAAGTTTAAGGCAATTGCCTAAACATATACTGTAACTACCTTTTACTGTTCAAGAGAACAGTTAACACAAGTAACCTTGGGTTGTTGTAGGTTTTTCGGGCTGTATGGCCATGTTCTAGAAGCGTTATCTCCTGATGTTTCACCTGCATCTATGGCAGGCATGCCTCACAACCTCTGAGGATGTCTGCCATAGATGCAGGCAAAATGTCAAGAGAGAATGCTTCTAGAACAGGCCTGTCCAACAGGCGGCCCGTGGGTCGCACAAGGCCCGCCAGCCCCTTGGACCCGGCCCCCCAACCCTCCAGCAATTAAAAAAATCCTTTTTTAAAAAAAAAATCAAAAGAAAGTGTGCATGCACGCAGAGTGAGCATGCGCACCCCCGGAGTGACGCGGTAGGAGGGAGGGCGGAATCACCGTTCCTCTTGCCCAGTTTGACCCTGTAGAAGGGAGGGAGGCGCAAAGGGGAGCCCCTCTTTGCTCCTCCCTTCCTTCTCTACAGCGTCAAACTGAGCAAGAGGGATGGCGAAATCGCCATTCCTCTTGCCCGGTTTGACACTGTAGAAGGGAGGGAGGAGCAAGGGGAGCCCTCTTGCTCCGCCTCCCTCCTACAGCGTCACTCCGGGCGGCAGAAGCGGCAAAATCGCCCCCCGTGATCAGCCCTGCCCCCACGATCAGCCCCGGCCCCCGCTGCGGCCTGCCAGGTGCTCAGTCACCGGAATTCCGGCCCTTGGGCCCGTAGAAGTTGGACAGCACTGTTCTAGAACATGGCCAATTGGCCATACAGCCTGAAAACCTACAGCAACCCAGTGATTTTGGCTATGAAAGCCTTCAACAAAACACAAGTAACCTTTTTGCCATGTCATTGCTAACAATGGATGTAAGAGGGGAAATAACAATTCTGTATAGATATCTAATCTGATTATCGCACATCACTCATTGCAATAATCTCTGGCTTCATTCCAAACCTTTAGAAGTTAAGGTTAAGGAAAGAGATTTCTCTGGAACTTGTGAAGCAACTGAGCATGGAAAGAAAGCCTTCAGGGAATCACATGACTCTATGTTTAGTACCACTCTAAATGAGGAGTGGCATTTTGATGACCTGAATGCAAAGAAAAAGGATCACTTACTTAATTATCTAATCCCTATTATAAATTGCCAGTAAATACTTATTTACAATCAATATATTTATATCTACATCTAGTGGAAATGCAGGCCATGATAACAGGCATATCTGTTGGAGTGCCAGACCTTTACCTTGCTATTGCCTCCTACTTCCTGTAGAGTTAAGAAATACAATTCTGTAAGGTCTTCAATGAGTTCCTTATGACACCAAGATGTTGCCACTAATTCAATAGCAAGTAAAAAAATGAGTCAAAGCAGATTAAAATGACGGGTTTATTATAATATCTCTATTTCCTGATTCTGGATTTGAATTCACGAAGACCTCCTTTTTTAAAATGCAAAGAAAACAAATTCAACTACAGTTGGCCCTTGATATCTTCTGGAGTTATGTTATAGGAACCCCATGGATATCAAAACCTGTGGATGCTTAAGTCCCATTAAGTATTGTAGTGTATTTAAAAGAGTGTCCCTTACATAGAATGGCGAACAACTGGCCAAGTGCCAGAGAGAGCCTGAAGATCTATGAAATGGCAGGAGGCTACACCCGGGTATGTCTACACATCAGCAAAATCAAGCTTTACTTTTGGGAATATTTTTTCCAAAATATTTTTAATTATGGTTGGTTGGGTCTATGGATTCAGACCACATTCATATGGAGAGCTGACTGTATTCTAAATATGAGCTGTTTTTTATATAATTTGATGCAGAAGGATGTCTTTCTATTTGGACAAATTAGCCAAGTACTCATAGTTTTCCACTTACCTTTTGGAATTCCCCCATTCATCTTTTATCTGATTGTATGTACCACATGTTGTCAATGTCTGTGCTGCATTTCTTCCTTCTTCCTATAGCTGGGTCTAGAAATGGCCAATACTAGAAATTCAGGAACTGGAAAATCCTACTAATCTGTGTTGCTTGAAAAGGATTTGACAAGATCATATTAGTTGTTCTGCTTTGCCTGCCCCCCCTTCAGATTTTCTTTCTCCTACATGTTCATTTCTCATTTTTTAGCCTGGTTTCTTTTCAAATGAGAAACAACAAGAAATCTTGGATTTAAAGATTGATGTCTTCTATAAAGTTTACAGAAATGAGCACATAGTTCATAGTGGTTACAATAAAATAAGAACATAATTTAGAAGATCTTAAAATAGTACATGCAAAATTGAGGAATTGTAAGCTTTATTTGCTGTTCTGAGGAGCCTATGAAGCTAAGCATGTCTTTTTTAATGGTAAAAGAATATCTGTTTTGAATAATGTATGCATTCTGAAAAATATCTCATGTTGCATCAGAACTGAGGAAGTGAGAATCACAGTGAATATGTTTTACTATTCAGAGTGCACTGCTATACAACTTATTTCAAATTACTGTTTTTCCCTCATCTTCTACCCATTCTGTTGAATTTTAATATAAAAGTAATGTGTCACTGGGTTATATGCTTCAATGATCTCCAGCAGCTATTAGACAAATGATGGTTAATGTATGTAATCCAGAAGAATGCAGAATGGATAATATCAGCAGCTTTATATAATCAGTCCTTGGTATCCACTGGGGTTTGGTTCTCCCTGTAGATGCCAAAATATGTGGAGGCTCACTCCTCTACATACAATGGCATGTGAAATGTCTGCTCTATAAAATGGCAAATTCAAGCTGTTTGGATTTTTAAAAAAATCAACCCATGAATAGTTTAATCTCTCAATACAGAATCTGTGTAAATGGAAGGCCAGTTGTAGTCAATGATAGACAGTGGAGGAAAAAACCTGTTATTATAGGCATGAATCACTATTCTATTTGATTTTTAAACCTTTGTTACAGAATCAGGGAAAGAGATAACAATGGATCCTTTGCTCTCTGCCTCCTCAATGAAGGGAAGGTTGTACATTATCGCATTGATAAAGACAAGAAGGGAAAGCTCTCGATCCCAGACGGAAAGAAGTTTGATACTCTCTGCCAGGTCTGTCAACTGCCCAGGTGTCATTTACTGTGTATATTGAAGATGTAAAAAGTATATTTGGGGATTGTTGGAGTCAGCCCTCTTTAATGAACTAAAACTGCCCAACATCTTTCCAGTGTAGCATTACTATCTGCTTGCAGAGATAACTTATGCTAACAATTTGCAATGTTATGTGACACATGTCAGTCATTGACTGGGTGATGGTCTGATGCACAATATACAGCTGCATTATGTCACCAAAATGCCCAGTGTTGCTGCATGTGCAACTCTGCCTCTTCCAGTGTCATATCTGTTGTGAAATAATTCATAGTTCACTCTTCACATGTATCACAACTTATATGTGCATGTGTCACTAACAGGATGTCAACCTAAAGTACAGTATTTACTCAAATCTAATGCTTGCCTTTTTTTTGGCTACATTCTCTCGCCAAAATTAGGGTATGCATTAGATTTGTGTAATATGGTAATCTTAGTGCTGAGCCAAAGCAGAATGGATGCTACTTCAGGAGCACCTGGAGCTCCTCTTTGAGGGATGTCATCTCAAATTTAATTGTCATGGTCCAATGCTGTGCAATCCCTGGATTTGTTTGGTGAGGCATCAGCATTCTTTGGCAAAGAAGGCTCAAGATCATTTCAAACTACAGTCCCTGTGAGTCCATAGCATTGAACCAAGGCCATTAAAGTAGATTCATTCTACAGCATAGATGCACCCCAATATTTTTTCCATTTGGTGAAAGAGTTGGTGTTCTAACACAATTGTTTTTAAAGCAGGAATTCTAAGCAGACAGCAACTGTGATGGCCAAATTACAAAGAGTGTACTTTTTCCCGCTTTGTCCTACATTTGGTAGCAAATGCTTTATTTGGTTTCAGGGTTTTGAAATTTGAAGTGCACATTAGATTCAATGGCACATTAGATTTGAGTAAATATGGGGTACTTCGTTACCTATTTTGCCATTATATGTAGTGGAAAAAACGAGATAATAGTTTTCATCTTACAAGTTCATATACTTTATTCAGTGTTCTATTTTCATAGAAAAATTAGCTGATTTTGTTTGCATTTGTGATTAAATAGATTTCAGGTATCTTGGAATAGAAGTTAAGTTGCTAATGAAATGGGAACATAATGCTGAAAATGCTCTGGCATCTTTGTTAGACCTCTATGGAATGCATTAAGACATAAGAAGAGTTAAGACTCACATCTGGTGTCACTGTGTGTGTATTGAGTCAATATACAAGTACTGAACATTTTCAAATTGGAAGGTATTTCATCTTTTACAATTACATTAAATATAGTGATAGTTATATTGATACCTGAGCCAGGCTTTGAATTCCTGCTCAGCCATGGAAACCCAGTGAATTAACTAGAGCAAGTTACATATACTCAGTCTAAGAGTAAGTCAGTACACTCTACTGAATAAATATTGCAACGAGAACTCTACGATAAGGTTGTCATAAGCCACCATTGATTTTAAGGCACATAACAACTAATTTTGATATCTAAAATACACTTTGTTGATTTAAATAATAGTGGCTGGCTGAGAAAGAAGGATTAGCTTCACCACCTCCCTACAACATTATGTTTGCTTTATCTCCAAATCAGGTATTATATATTTGGTTTGGTATGTAGTCTTCCTGTCAAAAATTACTATAGAAACCCTATTGGAACCCTAAATTAAGATGCACTTTATAGATCGGGTAGTATCTAAGCCTAACATAATATCTACACCATCCAGAACTGAGAATTGTAATATTTTATCACTTTTATTACATGAATTTCAGATGCACCATTTCACCATTCTTATAGTCATTTGTTTAAACTCTCACTAATTTGCATTCTGATTTGTCTGTATGTAGAAAAATGACAATTTGTGTATTGTTCTGTTTGTTCAAAAATAATATACATAAAGCAAACAGAATGAAAATGTAAATGAAAAGAAGTTCAGAAACAAACATGGCCAAAACTGCTATTAAGAAATGAAAATATGTAGTTTGTATTACATGTATTCCAACGAAGCAACTGGCCATGCTGATTTGGAGACACAGATAGTTTTTTAAAAAAAATAAATCAGCTTTTACAACCCTAGGAAATAATCTTGTTCCAGTGTCCCATGTCCTAAAATTCCCTTTCATCCAAGATTGTGATGGTACTGTAGTCTTCACTGACTGGTTTGGGAAACATAGACACTGAAGGTATATGTCTCTGTGTAGCTGTCAGTCCTCTGTTACAACAATACTTTGCAAAGTTTTGGGATCTGTCCACTTCACTTCAGACTAATTTAGAGACGAATTTGAAAGAAATCTGAATCTTTGTACATCATCCTGCTTCAACGGAAGCACTAGCTACAGTAATCCATGCCACGGTTACATCAAGGCTGGATTACTGTAACGCTTTGTATGTAGGTCTACCCCGGTCACTAACCCGCAGGCTCCAGATTGCGGAGAACGCGGCCGCCAGGCTTCTCACAGGAACATCGATGAGATGCCACATTACACCATCTCTGCAGCGCCTGCACTGGCTGCCCGTTGAGTATAGAGCCTTACACAAGACCTTGACCTTGGCTTTCAAAGCCCTACGGGCCGGGGCCCAACATACCTAAAAAGACTGCTTGCTGATGCCTGCTTACTCAAGGACCCCGCGGCCAGCAAACAAGAACCTTCTTCACGTACCAGGCTTGAAAGAGGCCCACGTGGAGACCATGAGACAGAGATCGTTCTCCGTTGTGGCCCCCATTCTTTGGAACTCGATGCCACTGGACCAGAGAGCCTCCCTCGACCTGCCCCAGTTCCTGACCGCTCTGAAGACCTGGCTATTTAGGAAAGCCCATGGTTAATGCAGAACCAGGAACTCAAATACCGAGCCTGGCCCCTGCATTTAACCACTGAATATTTTAATCTAGTTTTAAATACTCTATTTTAATTGTGGAATTTGTTGTGTGTAAGTCGCCCGGAGCACTAACGTGGAGGGCGACTCAGAAATAATAAAGTCAGTCAGTCAGTCAATAAAGGATTTAGCTGATTCAGATGCATATTATTACAGCACTTTTATACTAGGAGTAAGAGTAAATAATGTGTTCGTTAGAAGAAACAACAGTGCTTGACATTTCCAGAACAGAAGAGTTATATTCATGTATTTCATCCTCAAAGTGTGTTGCAACCAGGACCTGGAGGATCCCTCAGTAAACCACCACAAAGCAGCTGTGATTAAATGCTTTATTAAGAATAGGTAGGAAGGAGGAAAGAGATAAAAATATAGTCTGCTGATGCTTCCAGCATCCGAGTATTGCAAGGCAATAGTTCTAAAAGAGTTCAAAGATCCAATAAATGAAGAAGTAAGCTTGAAACCCCAATGGGCTTAAATCCGGAATAAATCCTTGGCAAACGAAGGGCTTGGCTGAATACTTGAGTACCGTGGAGGCGTGGAGGCCTGATCCTTGGAGCTTAGGTTCCGTGGAACTTGACAATGAAAGCTAAACATTGGCACGAGATCCCAAGTACCAACGGGAACCAACTTAAATAGGCCCCCCAGTGTTTTGGTCTTGAAGGCGCTGACTTCAGCGCAATACTTTCCCAGGAACAATTTGGGGGCCTGACTTTCCCAGGGCTTTCTCAGCAGGCAAGAATGTCAGCTCATTACCGGCTGCACCTGGTGGGGTGAGGGTTAACGATGCTTTGCTTTCCCAGTGCTTCTTATCAGGTTGATAAGGCGTTTAGCCTTGACCGATGGTTGATACAGAGGCCTCTGCAAAGGTTCTCTCCCAGGCCTGGCCGGTAACTTGGGTTTAACATGGCTTCTGTCTGGCTTGGCTATAGAGTCAGGCTGGGGAATGACAAAGTCAGGACAAAAACATCTTCAGTATTCTCCTAACTGTGGAAAAAATGAGTATTTCTATGCAACTTTGGGGATTTATTTTGCATAAGATTAATGTTTCATTCACAAAATACAGTGTTTCCAGGAGCCATTCTGTGCAAAATCTCTGTTTTCTGCACAAAACACAGCACTCTTACCCAAAATAATCCTGAACCAAATTATTACTAAGAGTTTTATCTCTCCCCTAAAATAGCCACTCAGGCGTGGAAAATTGCTGGGTTTTGTGCAGAAAACAGTAATCTTCTACTACTCTTACCATTGTCTAATTCTTCCCAGTTGAATTTAATGAGTGCCAGGAATCCAATTTTCAGCTAGGAAAAGAATAATAGTGAGTATTATTTCCATCTGTGATTTCCACCTTCTCACTCACAACAAGATAAGGCAATGTGAAAGGCCATAGGAAAAGTAGAAGGGACCACATTACAGATGGATAGACTCAATTAAGGAAGCAAGATCTATGCAAGGCTGTTGATGACAGAGCAACTTGGAGGTATCTCATTCATGGAGTAACTAAATATCAAAGTCAACTTGATGGTAGCTAATAATAACAAATTCATA
Source organism: Anolis apletophallus (assembly GCA_030556195.1). Classification (NCBI taxonomy): domain Eukaryota; kingdom Metazoa; phylum Chordata; class Lepidosauria; order Squamata; family Anolidae; genus Anolis; species Anolis apletophallus. The sequence continues at coordinate 80,101,973 of JARBWK010000006.1, read as the reverse complement.
AGACGTGCCACTTGCTTTGCAAATTTTGTTTAACAAATGCACTGAGAGCGAATAAGTGACAGTTTTCTGGCATGGAGATGCTAGCCTGGGAAAGAAGACTACGAGTTGTTGCACATATACTGTTTTACCACCTAGAGAAGCATATGACAGAACTTGACATAGTTTTCCTGAAAATTAAACATCAATGGGATACATGGGGTGGCATCTAAAATTTTTAACTATCTCCTAGCCACCCCATATTGAACATCAATATCCCTTGCTGTTGGATAAGTGGGAGGGTGTGTTATGAAAGTTAAGCATAAGTAAAATAAAATCAGGATAGCTAAAAAGTAGTGCTTGGAAACCTTGGAACAGTTGCCTCGCACTGGTATTACCTGCATATATAAAAAACATTTTGGGAGCTAGACATCTGAAAGGGTTTGACAGGAGCCAAATCTTTGACTGTAGGTCACTGTTATTAGCCCTGTACATTGTTTTTTGTTTTTTATTATTATAAAATTTTGTTGCATTTTCTTTATTACATAAAGTGGTTATATAGAAGATAAGAGTGATACGGTAGTCCAAGAAGTTGGAGAAGGAAAGAGAAAGAAAAAGAAAATAGAGAAAAAACAAAGAAAAAAGAGGGGGGGGGAACCCAGAATAATGAAAAATAAAAATGATAATGAGACTTCCCATAGTCCTTTGAAAAGAAAAGAAAAACCTCAGTGTATATATGAAAAAGTCTTTATATTTTGTCAGTTCCTTTTCTTTATTTTCTGTTCTTTAGATGCCCGTAAAGTCTATGTTGATTGTATATCTATACATTGTTAATGAACAATGTGCATTGCTTTCTTCGCTCTGATAGTCTAATTTTGCTGTTTTCTTTTCATGACAGCTCGTGGAACATTATTCCTACAAAGCAGATGGCCTTCTAAGAATAATCACTGATCCAGTTACAAATCCAAATTTCCACTTAACAAATGGTGAGTGACTAATATTTTAAAGGAAGATTGAATTCATATGCTGTGTGCATCATTACTTGACCATATGATGCATCTGAAAACATAGAAGCCATGGAACAGCTTCCACAGAGCATTCTGGTTTAGATTCAGCCTAGAAAAGTAACACATGTTGACCGAGGGATTCTGCAGGCGATAGTCCATAAACTAACCTTTGCAAATTATACATTCGACATTTTACAAAAAATACTAACACTGAAAAAAACATATTGTATTAAAACTATGACTTTCCTAATTATATGTGAGAAGCTTTTGCTTAGAATAATTATCTGAAAATCCACAGTAATTGTTTAATATAGTTTTTCTCAATTTAGTAGGGTATTGATTAGAAAACAGATTTTCACTTTTCTTATATGAGAAAAGCATAACTAGCAAAGGCCAAATATGAATCAACCTAATTATGCAACATAATTATTTTATCTCAAAATTAGTTTAGGACTAGATTAGATAATATAGTGCTTCCTATACTTTAAAACTACCTTTATCATCAAAAGTATCCCGGTTCCCAAATCCCCTTTGAATAGTTCTGACATTATCACTATGATGGTGGAATATTATTTGGAAATCTGAGTTTTAGCCTCTTCCTTAGAAGATTAGGTTGAACTGAAGTATACTTAGGACCCAACTATATGAGTCCAATAGCCTGCAGTTGTTGTGAAAGTCACTCCTGGATGTCTGCATGTACTATTTCTGGGTAACCTGAGTGAAAATGGTTTAGCCCCATGCTAAGGACAGTTGGGGAATGTTTCAGAGCTTGGGTGAAACTCCTGAGCAGCCCTACAATTTGGGCACAGTGTAGACAGGTCAACAGGAGCAAATGTGGACCAGCCCACTATCCCATACAGGCTATTGTCAGCGTTAGTGTAAGTAGCTCGCAGAATGACTCTAGCCCTTGTAACTCTAAGTGTGATAAAGTAACTCATAAAAGAAAACACATGAGCTTTAAGTAGAAAAGAAATGAAGTTGTATTCACTGCATGCAAAACAAAACAGAAAATTGCTCTCACCAAAACATAACTAAAACAATATCTTTGGTGAGTCCTCTTCATTCAACGGTGATATGCAGACTTGTAACATAAACAATAATCAGCCTCTCTTACTTAGTTGTCCGTAGAGTGACCTTGTCTTGCCGTAAACAAACTTTATCTTCAGAACTGCTCCCGACACCAAACAAAGGCTTTTCAGCTCAAGGAGCCCTCAAGCGAAACTTAGAATGCAATGCTCAAAGTACAAACACACAGTGACTTACTATATACACAAGATAACGATATAGTCAATTAACCCATCAATTAACTGTGATAGCTGCAACAGAAACAGCCCTGATCCTTTCCAAAACTTAGGAAAAGTACATTGCAAACCCTTAGTAGCAACAGCTATGACTGCCACCATCTTTTTCCTGAGCTTATCATGCCCATGTTGCCCCTGTAGAGAGCTGCAAAGCTCCAGGTGAACTCATGGCCTCCATGCTGATATCAGCAGAGGCATCTGTGTCACCAAGGAGGAGGAGATGAGCCTGCTCTCTCTTTCTCCCTAGTCATGTGGGTGCTTCCACTAATGTCAGCATAGGACACCAACAGTGGCCGGGAGCTTACTCAGGGCTCAGTAACCATCCAGCAGTGGTGATGGCGATACGGAAAATAAGGTCACAGTCAAGAGGAACTGTGCTGATGTCGACTCCAACCAGCCATGGGTCAGACACAGGGTGTGTTGCCACCTTCATGGGCAGTACAGAGTAAAGACAGTTCTCAAATTACAAACAAGATAGGTTCTCGAAGGCTTTCATGACTGGAATCATGGGTTGCTGTGAGGTTTTCTGGCTGTATGGCCAGTAGCATTCTCTCCTGAGACTTCGCCTGCATCTGTGGCTGGCATCTTCAGAGGTCTAAAGATAGGATCTGTAGGTTTGTTCTTAAGTTGAATTAGTATGTAAGTCGGAACGGGTGCATTTTTATGTGTAACTCCAGATAGAGATAGATAGGCATTCATGCTTTGGATATGGGTATATATAATAGGCTTTGATTTTGTTTGTTTTGCTGTATATGCCCCTGTTCAGATGATTTCACTTTACTTTCTGTCCTGAGATAATTGGATTTTTAAAAAATTGGCTTGTTGTTGGTGATAAAGCTTCAGTTGAGATACATTTCCCATCATAACTAAGCCACACAGACTCAGGAGGTGAATTTCCCAGGTTTTTCATTGGGTCTAAGCACCCTGTGGCAACAAGAACTAATGGTCTCACGAAATCCTCTTATAGTGCCGAGGCAACAAGGATATCAGGAGGGGAGAGGCTGACTACCCACAAAATATTATACTACCACATCAGCTCTAGATTATTAAAAAATGGTTTTCTGTGAGCAAGCAGATGGCGACTACTGGATGGCATATGTTGTGTTTCAGAAACTAGAGCTGATGTGGTCTATCCAATGCTATTTTCTGAATCAGCCCCACAAGTAATCAAACTATTTATTTATTTATTATTTCAATTTCTATACCGCCCTTCCCTGCAGGCTTGTGGCGGTTTACATAGCCTAAAAAGAACAAACGTAATATGCAACAATAAAATAGATTTAAAACAGATTTCCGACCCGCACAGGAAAGTCAGCATGAATTATCAGAGGCCACCAGGTTAAAACCCTGTCAGAAATCTAAACTAAATCTAAAGTTGAGCAAAAACTGATTTGTAACCTTTTGGCACTAATGTTAGAGAGTGGGGGCACTCCCTAAAGCTCCAAGGTAGGAAAGTTAGGACTAATAAAGGGAAATATTTCTTCACCCAGAGGGTCATTGGGTTATGGAACTCACTTCCAGAGGAGGTTGTGACAGCTGTCAGCCTGGACAGCTTCAAGGCAGGATTAGACAGATTCATGGATACCAAGGGAATCAGTAGTTACTGAAATGGACAGCCAAGTGCCACCTCTGTGTTGATGGAGGCAGGCAGGATTTTCCCCGGGTACTGGTTGTGGGGGGTCGGGAGCAGGTGAGGGTTTTGCCCTCCTTTCTGCTAGAGATCCCCGTGTGTACAGCTGGTGGGCCACTGTGTGACACAGAATGCTGGACTAGATGGGCTGAGGCCCGATTCAGCATGGCTCTTCTTATGTTCTTATGTTCTTATGGTCCCTGGTCAATTGGTCTCTTGTTTTAAAAAAAGGTTGGGAACCACTGATCTAGAGAATCATTTTCTGCCTCAGGTACCCTTCAAGGGGTACAAAATAAGAGCTCAATTTCTGTATTTCAAAAACGTGGTTTTATGCTTAACAATTGAGAATATGACTATGACCTTTTTAAAAAGTAAATTGCCACCGTTGCAGGGGGCTTACTTGTGTGGATGAGTTAACTGAAGAAGGTGTATATGAGTGTTTTATAACTCACTCTGGCTTACATTTCAGTGGTGCATATCATAAAATGTAAATACAAAGAGCTTAAATATTCATCTTCCAAGTTTTAGTTGTTTCACCCCCAAAAATGGTTAGGAAAGTAATCACTTTCTCTATCCAGTTATATTTATTGACACATATGTTCTTGTGTTGTTGTTTATTTAAACTCTCTCTCTCTCTCTCTCTCTCTCTCTAAAATAACACGTTTGTTTCAAATCAGGTTTGAACCGCAGAAACCAGAGATAAAGCAACAGTGTCTCTGGTTTATTGTCTTGGTCCAGTCACATGAGGTGCATGTATACTGTAGAATTAATGCAGTTTGACTTCAGTGCAATGGGATCATGGAAGCTGTAGTTGTACAAGCCTTGTATGTGAAAGAGCTGGGACCTCCCCAAACTTTAAATCCCATAATTCCATAGCATTGAGCCATGGCAATTAAAGTAGGGACAAACTGCATTAATTCTACAGTGTACATGCACCTCTTATGATTGTACCAAGACAATAAACCAGAGACCCTGAAATGATACGCTTTAGTTCATAATTGTGTGTGACCAAATCCAATGGTTTTCAGGTGATTGCTGCTCAATGCTCATCTGTACTCTGAGTGGTATAGGCCAGTGCACAATTGTCGTTAAAGATAGGGGGTAAAACATTGAAGAACCAATTCAACTGACTGGGAAAAGGGAAGGTCTCTACATGCAAATTGGAGAAAAATGCAAAAGAACCCACATTACATAATGCAAATAAATTGTATTCTTGGTGGAAAGTATAAAAACCAGTGCTGCAGAAGATATAAGAAAATCGGTATGTGATAAATTCTTTCTAATATTTTTCCTGATACACTTATTTATCCTTTTGATATCCTTTATGGTTTCTAGAGTTGGTCAACAGGTGGAATTATCACCAGACTCAAATCATACACTTTCCCAAAGCCAGGAGCCCAAAAGGTGCATAAAATATTAATATATAGATGTGTGGGGAAACTCTCACTCAGCTTGCTCACAGCTCTTTTGATGGTTTGACTGTGTGCTTTGCTGCTAATCCGCTCTGCATATTTTCAACTGCTTTCACCTCTTACCTTAGTTTGTAGCACTAACATACGGCAATTTTTATTTTTAAAAAAAATTAGAAAGAAATTGGGTTGTTTGGAACAGACCTAGTAAAATAAATGAGTTTTAACTTGTTCATACAAATAATTAATTTTGCACTCTGTTATTTTTAGGCAGTGATATAATATATGTATTACAGTCAACCCTTTCTATTCGTTGGGATTATGGGTGCAATACTCCAATGAAAATGGAAAAACTGTGAATGTAAAAAAAATGCTCTCTTCTTTCCCTGAGAGGACATATCTCTATGAATCAATCTCTTGGTCCTCAAGCACAACTCTGGTCAAATCTGAAAAAGTTGCTCTGGACAACAGAGACTCCAACTCTTGTTAACAATTACTAGACATGTGCGTGAAAATTCATTTCTACCTTTCTACCATTTCTTTCATGTCTTACAATTATCTGGGAACTTGAAACGGAAAGCCCCTCCCCACATGAAATTCTGCTTGACATGAAAGCTTGCCTACAACCTGCTTTCGTGTGTTTCGTGCTTTCGTGCGAAGGGGCTGAAGTAGTGCATGAATTCAGCTGCAAACCTCTTGAAACAGAATTTGCAAACAATAACATAGCAAAACACAGACATTAACTGTGCTGAAACCTTACTACTAACATGGTATTTTATTAACATGGTGTGGTTTTTTTAACCCTTTGTTTGCCTTTAACACAGGCTTCGAGCTGATTCCTACAAGATATTTTCTATTGTACATTGTCTACATACAGGCAGTTCAGGAATGAGCATACGTTTTCTGCAACATAAGTGAGCTAGATGAATACACATCAATACAGAGACACAATTTTCTTTTCAATAGTTGTACTATCCTGGTGAATGTACCCGTCAAGTGTCAGAACTGTCTGCACAGAGAAGAAAACAGCTTATGTTGATAGCCTTTTGAATGTTATGTTTTATTCTAAAAATAAAACCAAGGGCTTGGAACAGAAGTTGTTAAGGCCTTCATCACACTAGAGCAGTGTTTCCCAACCTTTTTTGAGCTGCGGCACACTTTTTACATTTGCAAAATCCTGAGGCACACCACCAACCAAAATGACACAAAATGACACTCTAACACAGTAATACATATTAGGCTTGGTTGATCCTTAAAAAATGGGTCTAAACTAGAAAGGGGGGGATTATTAGTAATAGAAATACTTACCAAAAAAATCCAAAAAATTCTTAATTGATATGTAATTAATAACAAAATTTGTTATTAGTTTTTAGTTCAGCACATGCGCACAGCAGGAAAACAGGGCTGACATCACAGGCAAATCAAGGGGGAAACATTTGCCTTCACTTCTAGAGTGCAATTGACTGGAGCTGAAGATTTATAACATATAGAAATGGTACCACCAACTTATACAGTATGAGGTTCTTGTAACAGGAATATCAACCTTCTCCAAAATTGCTTTTCAGGGTGACTTACAGACATATCACAGTGCTGTGCGGCCCTTCTGCTTGGTTGGAGGAAAAGCGTGCAAAGGCTTTTTTCCCTTCAGTCCTCCAAGGCGCTCTAGGAGCCCCAGTTCTTCTCTATGGTTCCCCTTGCTTCTGTAGTTTTTCCTTCTTCACTCCGTGGTCTTGTCACTCCCTCCTCCACTTATTTCAGCCTTTGTTCTCTCCTTCTCCTCTTTTCCTTCTATCTACCCCGATTTTCTGGGTGTTTAAACTGCTTTTTTTCCCTTCAGTCCTCCAAGGCGCTCTAGGAGCCCTTGTTTTTTCTCTATGGTTCCCCTTGCTTCTTCACTTCCTCCAAGAGGCCTTTTACTTTAATTATCCTCTGAACAGGCAAAGGGCCGTGATATGTCTGTAAGTACCCTGAAAAGCTATTTTGGAGGAGATACATATTTCTGTTAGAAGAACTGAGAGGGAAGATACGATCTAATTACAATAATTAAGAAAAATGGCGGCTCCCAGGTTCGGTAAAGAAATTATACTTCCGGGTTGGAGCACATGGTTCAAAAAACAATTAAATTAACTATTTATACGAATTTAATCCGATTTTAAATAACTTTTAAACCACAGAGACCAACCCTAATACATATAGTTAATGTGTTTTAAAATGTATTTATACACCTGGGTCTGTTTCGATGAACACAACATAGATATCCTGGCAGGAATAGCAGAAAAACACAAACTTCCCACACAGAACTCCCATAACCAAGAGAAAATGCTATAAGAGTTTGGTGGGCATTGACCTTGAGTTTTGGAGTTGTAGTTCACCTATATCCAGAGAGCACTGTGGACTCAAACAATGTTGGATCAGGACCAAACTTGGCATGAATACTCAATATGCCCAAATATGAATGCAGATGGAGTTCAGGGGAAATAGACCTTGACATTTGGGAGTTGTAGTTGCTGGGATTTATAGTTCCCTTACAGTCAAAGAGCATTCTGAACCCCACCAATGATAGAACTGGGCCAAACTTCCCACACAAAACCCCCAGGAGGCAAGAGGAGGTCTCTACTTGGGGAAAGGGAGGCGGGCCTTCCCAATGCATGGAGAGGGAGAGACCAAGTAGACCACGGGTGGGGAGGGGGGTGTTTGTAATTTTGTGCCTTATCGAGGTAGTTTCTTAGGATTTTTATACTTCAACACACTAGACTCCCCCCCCCCCCTTTTCCTGGAGGTTCCAATTTCCCATGGCACACCTGATGATCGCTCACAGCACACTGGTTGGGAAACACTGCACTAGAAAATGAATCAACTTTAAATCCAGTTTCTGCCTCCTTCAGGATTCTGGGTTTTGTAGTTTAGGGAGGAATCTTTAACAGCCTCACAAAACTACAAACCCCAGAATTCTGCAGGAGGCAGAAACCGGATCTAAAGTGGATTCATTCTCTAGTGTGATGAAGTATCAAATGGGACAGGAGACACCAGAAAACAAGAAAAATGGATGAATGTATCAACGTTATTTACTGCAGTTCCAGATACTGAAAAATGTGTAAACCTGAACTCACTCTCCAAATTACTATTTCAATGGACATGTATGTTAATGAATTGGTTTTTATGGCCATAAAAAGTGAAGTTTAACGGAAGTTTAGGGTATCAGTGTTTGCCCAGGTTACTGTTTGGGCTGTTTTAACTCCCAGAATTCTTTGACTAGTATGGTTATCATTGTTGAAGAATTCTGGGACTTACAGCTAAAACTATTATAACTCTATGGAGGAAAAACCTTGAAAAGCTTTTTAAGTGGAAACAATTGTAAATAATTCAGTAATTCTTTTATCTTAAAGTTCTCTGAAATATTTGCAGAACCTTTGTGGTATATGCTGAAAGTTTGTGCTTTCGTAGTATGTCTTATTTTGCTGGCATCTGTGTAGGTTACAGCCTGAATGTGTAGGTAAGCTTTGCTCTCTTTCTTATGCATTCCTTCTTTCCTACAACTGTCACTGCTTAAATGTTGTCAAGTTCTCTTCCCTCAAACCCTCCCATGTCACAAATGGTACTAAGAGAAAAATCTGTTTTGTGTCTCAGCCAGTTATCCCTGCTCCTGTCCGAAGTGCTGATTCTTCATTATTCAATGACTATGTTCTACGAAGGAAACGAGGTAGGCAATTCTATCTAAGTTCTAGTATTGAATGATACCTCATTTGACAATAAATAAAAACTATGCCTTGCTATTTAGCATATTATTAGAGCAGTGGAAAAGCTTATTTATTTCACTATACATTCAAGTTTACCTATCTCTTCCCCTGTGGAGCCAGTGATACAGAAAGTAAACTTACATCCTGTGTGGCTTATTTGATTGTGGTCAGTCTTTTCTGTACTGTACATTTTAAAACTTATTTTGCCTCAACTGTATCAGGTGGGCATCTGTTGCATTCTAGTTGCTGTTATAATGTTTGAATTCAATCCTGACTTTCTTATTGTGACTGTTTCCTTGATTTGAAAAGTATAACTATTTTTGGGCTATTGTAAGTTTTTCGGGCTATATGGCCATGTTCTAGAAGCATTCTCTCCTGACGTTTCGCCTACATCTATGGCAGGCATTCTCAGAGGTTGTGAGGTCCTCACAGTCTCTGAGGATGCCTGCCATAGATGTAGGCGAACCATCAGGAGAGAATGCTTCTAGAACATGGCCATATAGCCCAAAAAACCTACAAAAATCCAGTGATTCTAGCCATGGAAGCCTTCGAAAATACATAACTATTTTTGTTTGCTTTTTCAATAAAGGTTGGTGGCTAATATTAGAGGTGATAATCTTATATCACACTCTTATTACAACACCCCTGTAGAAGTGTTGACTTTGAAGAACTAAATTATCATACATTCAGGAAAATCCAGTCGAAAATATAGAGCCTGGGTAGGAGCACCTGTGGTATTGACTCCTAAGTATAGTGATGGATGTGTGTTGATAGCACTTGATCAGACTGATATAATCTTTTATGTATTCTATTCCAATTTAAAATCATAAAAAGTTAGTAAGAGTAGAGCAAAATGGTTGCTAAATCTCAGCAATTGCTGAAACTGTTTAAAAAGGAAAATGTTCTGGACCATTGATTATGATGTTAATGAACTATCCATTCAAATGGATATCCAGTCAGACGTAATATCACTCAGCTAAACAGTGCATATAGCTGCAATAAATGTTTTTTATATTATCATTGTAAAACACCTCTTAACTTTCACCATTGCTGCTGTTATTCCACTTAGCATTTACTAACAATAAGCTTCATACTATGTGGAATAGAGATGCCTAGAAATATCTAATCTTTTTTAAACATCCAACAAAACAGTAGAAATCTGGTAGGCTTAAGTTTGGTAGTAAAATTGAGATTGGGTGGGATGTAAATAACAAAAGTGTAGAAACATTAATCGAGGAAGATACTGGAAGTCATTGAAGAATTAGTAGATGTCAAGAAGCCAAAGAAAGAAGAAGAGACTTGCTAAATAATGAGGGAATGATCTATGTAAATACTGAAAGTTTATTTATAAGGACCTCATCAGACAGCGGTCCATAAGCCAGTGAACAGTGGGAGAAGCTTTCAGGCAGCGCCCCACATTGCCCTCTTACATCACAGCTGAGGATTTCCAGAACTATTTTCTGGAGAAGATCTTGCTGCTTTGGCAGGCCCTTCCGGCTACAATTGACACTATGAAATAACTTGAGACCCCACTGCCCCTTACAGGTCCTGTTCTAGACCAGTTTTCCCTGCTTGATGCAGATGATATAGAGAGGCTGGTGGCTGCAGCAAGATCGACCACCTGTTCCCTCGATCCGTGCCCCTCCTGGCTGGTCAAACCATGCCTGGAGGGGGGGGGGTTATGTGACCCTCTAAGAAAGATTATCAACACTTCTCTGGCACAAGGAATATTTCCAGAAGCTCTAAAAGCTGCCATAGTCTCTCCACTTCTGAAGAAGCCAGACTTAGACCCCGCAACCCTAGTGAACTACCGCCCTGTGTCAAATCTTCCCTTTCTTGGAAAGATGATCGAGATAGCTGTTTCGGAACAATTACAACAGTTCCTTGACAACACAGCTGGTTTAGACCCCTTTCAGTCTGGCTTCTGGGCTGGACATGGAACTGAGACAGTGCTGGTATCCATTGTGGACCAACTCCACTGCCAACTGGATCAGGGAGGGTCGGCTCTTCTGGTGTTGCTAGATCTCACAGCGGCTTTTGACACAGTCGACCATGACCTTTTGATTCATCGGCTCTCAACTATGGGAATCAGAGGTACAGCTCTTGACTGGCTGTCCTCTTTCCTCCATAATCAAGGTCAGCAAGTTGAGTGGGGAGGGCGGATATCAGAAAGGCCTCCCCTATCTTGTGGGGTAACCCCAAGGAGCCATCCTCCCATCCCTTTTATTCAACATCTACATGCAACCTCTTGCACAGCTGGTCCGAGACTTCGGGTTAGAGTGTTATCAATACGGCGATGACACTCAATGTATCCTGAAGATGGCTGGTCAACCAGACACAGCGCCATGCAGTCTCCATCAGTGTCTGGAGATCGTTGCATCTTGGCAGTGTTCTAGGACGAGGAAGAATCCCCGTGTGATGAAGTCATTAATCTGAATTCTTGTTGAAAACTAATATTTAGAGGTTCAGATTAACAAAAGCACTGTGAATAGAAATATAGAGGTGACAAAAAGACAAGTTCACATAATAAGTTTTACAGTTCAATGTTCAGGTGATCAAAGAGAAGCTTTGCCTATGGACACAGAAGTCTATGAAAGTCCATATGCCGATCCAGAAGAGGTGAAAGCTAAAAATGTTACCCTTGACAGAAGTCTGCTGATTCTAGAAGATCAGGAACTTGGCTCTGGTAATTTTGGCACTGTAAAAAAAGGCACCTATGAAATGAAAAGGTAAGTTATGAAATCTTAATATTCCAACATGTTATTCTTGTTCTTTTTTCTGTTTTTGATACCACTATGTAAAATGTTGAACCTTCATATGATATCCTTTGTCCAATGTGTGCTTTAAAAGAAGCAGGTTCCGTAAAATGCTAGTTGTTCCTTCCTTTGGATGAGGACTCATTTGGATTCATTAGTTCTCATTTTAACTCGGTCATGTACATTTTTTCATGAACATTTTGGACATATCAAGTACATAAAATGAGTCTATGTAAAAACTATGGTGGTCAGGAAGAAAAAAATAGCATTTCCCCATTTATTTTAATCTGATGTCTTGGTAATAGCTTTTAGAATTGGTGAGGAAATATTCACCAAAGTTTTTTTCATTCTTCTAGGAATGAGGTAGCTTGTGGACTACCCTTGTCCCTGCAAATATTAATGTAGGGAGCCTGCACAGGCTGGAGGTATTTTGTGAATTAGGCAGTGTAATTTACTCCTCGGAAGGGTTGTATATGGGCATGATTACAAAAAGAGTATGAGGTAGATTATGCAAATGCTAGTAACGAAAAACATTTATTTATTTATTTCCACCATTTCTACCCCGCATCTTCTCAATCCCCGAGGGGGGACTCAGAGCGGCCTCACAATGGCAACAATTCAATGCCCAAAACACAGTAAACATATAATAGAAACCACAACAGTCAAAAATTTAAAATACATTAAATACAGTTAACATTAAAATACATTAAAATAGAATTAGCATTAAAATATATCAAATACATTCACATAGGTTAAAAACAGTATTCCATCCATAACAGAAGCCTTAGGTCATGCCCACTTAAGGCTCCATAGATGCTTACTCTGGACTTTCCTTTGCAGGGGGAAAAAGGTAGTAGCTGTTAAAATTCTCAAGAATGAAAGTAATGATCCCTCTGTAAAAGATGAATTGCTGAGAGAAGCAAATGTTATGCAACAACTGGATAACCCATATATTGTCCGTATGATTGGTATTTGCGAAGCTGAGTCCTGGATGTTGGTCATGGAGATGGCTGAACTTGGCCCCTTGAATAAGTATTTGATAAAACACAAGTAAGTTGAACTTCATTTTTGTCCTTCAATAAATAAACTTAATTTACTCCATTTTGAACATGAATAAGCAAAACTTCTATAATCTCAGTTGCACACATTTGTAAAGTAAATGATCTATAAAAACATTGGGAACACAGATATGTTAATGTATGGAAATTTTCTAAATGTGTTTTGTGAGCACTCACAAGACTTCTACTGTATTCTATTGGATCAATGTTCTACAGTCATTTGAAGGGGTTGGGACTCAGGACTCTTGTGAAAGTGGTAGAATCACCAATATCTCAAACTCAACCATATTTAATATGTTATTTAATAATGGTGGGATGGGCAAATGCTGAAATTCTCACTTCATCGTTATTCTTCCTAATAGCACCAACTATCTTTCAAAGTGTCTGGAAACTCATTTATTTTGCCAGGAAAAGAATAAAACTAAATATCCTTTCAATTCCTAGTAGACATACATTTATTCCATTGTAAAGGAGCCCTCAGTGGTGCAGTAGGTTAAACTGCTGAGCTGCTGAACTTGCTGACCAAAAGGTCAGCGGTTTGAATCTGGGGAACAGGATGAGCTCCCGCTGTTCATCCCAGCTTCTGCCAACCTAGAAGTTCGAAAACATGCAAATGTGAGTAGATCAATAGATACCACTCCAGCGGAAAGGTAATGGCACTCCTTGCAGTTATGCCAGCCACATGACCTTGGAGGCATCTACGGACAACGCCGGCTCTTCAGCTTAGAAATTGAGATGAGCACCCCCCCCCCCCCAGACATGTCTAGACTTAAATATCAAGGAAACCCTTTAACTTTTAAAGGTGTTTGTGTGCTGCTTTGCACACCTGAAAAGTGTTCCTCTGAAGCAATCCACATAAAACACAGGGATTCAGTTAAATTTGTACCAAAGTTTAGAATGCAATTATGAAATGAAATAAGGAGGAATGCAAATGTAGTTCATATCACCCCATGGCCCACTTGTGTGTGTTTTTTTCAGAGATGTCACAGACAACAAGAACATTATAGAGCTTGTTCATCAAGTTTCTATGGGAATGAAATATCTGGAAGAAAACAACTTTGTGCATAGAGATCTAGCTGCAAGAAATGTGTTGCTGGTCACCCAACATTATGCCAAAATCAGTGATTTTGGACTTTCTAAAGCTCTTGGCTCTAATGATTATTACAAGGTAAAATTCATGCATTGACTCATCTTTCCTGCCATTTGTGGTGTGATGTCATTCTAATTCTTTTTCAGCTGAACAGGGTAATACATATAAGTCCCTTGGAATAAAACAAGAAGTGTTAAGACAATGTTCTCTTGAAAACTTATACATAGACCTTTCGGAATATGATAAATCTTCTGTCCATTTAGTAAATGAAGATTCCATCATTCAGTAAAGAATAGTATCACATGAAGCATTGTTACAGACATACTAATCATCACATTGGGAAGGGCTGGAACCAGCTGGTACAATTATATTTTTACATCCATCAGATATGGGCAACTTTGGGAGCTGAGGCCATTTCTCTTCCTGAAACTCATGAGGGGCCTCACTTACTTTACTTACATAGGCGATCCCTCATAGCTCGAGGATTATTGTCTTCCAGATGTGGTGTCTTGGTGATGGGTCTGTAGGTAGCTGTGGAGCCTTATTCTTGATCCGCATGTTCTCCCAGAGTGAGGACATTGGTTTCCAGACAAAAAGGCGGTCTCACTACCATGGTACTGAACAGGAGAAGCAAAAATCCTACAAAACAGAATGGCTTTCAATGCTCAGGGTTGTGCTGCTGTATAGTAGCAACTTCAGCACCATGGGTGGTTCTGAAGCCTTCTCAGTGGTGGCTCCTCTATCTTTAGAATGCCCTTCAGAGGGAGTTCAGGCTAGCCCCCCCTCTCCAAGCCTTCCATACATAATTGAAGACAAGCCTTTGACCATATTTAGTTTCCTTTAATGAATTTACATGAGGATCCATAGATTTCACCAAACACTTTACATGACGAAGATTGATTATTCCTACAGCTATTGTTGTATTTTATTGAGTTTACCAGTGGGTTTTGTGAAGTCAGATATTTATGCTGGCTGTTTTGTTAGGTTATTGTTCCTGCAATTTTTGTATTTTGCGTGTTTGGACCTTTGAGTGCTTTGTGGACCGCCCGAGTCCCTCCAGGAGATGGTGGTGGGGTATAAATAAAGTTTATTATTATTCTTTTACCCTTCCCAGTTAGAGCAGCTTTCCTGTAATTCATGACTTCATTGCCTCTTTGCACCCAAAAAAGTATACTACAGTAGTGGCAGATCTCCTTCCTTTTCTCCTTACCATAGAGGCAGGGGAGTAAAGCCCTCAATATTCAGGAGGAGATTAGCTTTAAAAGTTTATTGTTGGGTTGTATGTTAATTTTATGGAGTTTTTTATTATTATTGTTACTTTTGGCATTATTCTAGGCAGAACGTTATGGGAAATGGCCAGTCAAGTGGTATGCTCCAGAATGCATGAACTTCTTCAAATTTTCAAGCAAGAGTGATGTTTGGAGTTTTGGTGTGCTGATGTGGGAGGCATTTTCATATGGTCAAAAGCCATACAAGGTAACTTTATTTTGTTCTTCATTATTTCTTAACTCCTAGATATACAACTGGACATTATCTAGCTGGCGGAGGAGGGGGGAATCCTGCATGAAGATATTTTATCTGTTCCAATATATTTTGGGAGCAGGGGAATAAATTGGGATGTTCCTATCAGTTATGGCCAAGACCTCTTTCCTGATGGTGTTCTGTAGCTATTACTTATCGGTCACTATGTTGCAGGGTATGAAAGGAGGAGAAGTTGCTCAGATGCTTGAAAGAGGAGAACGAATGGAATGTCCTCCAGGTTGCCTACCTGAAGTCTATGAATTAATGAAATTGTGTTGGACATACAAGTGAGTAAAATGTACAAATGTTTCTTCTTAACATGCAAGGAGTTGTTCAGGTTTTCTCTGTCTACTCTTTGTTTTGTTTTATTAAACTGATGAAATGATGGAAAAACCATTGGTTATGAAGATGGCTTCTTTGCATTAATCATAGTTACGGTTCATTGCAATTTGGGTTTGCAATTTGGGTTTTGCTGAAATCAGATGTTTTCAACCTTAGGAAGACCTTTACTGGGTGATTTACATTCTCTTTTGGTTTGATTGGCTTTATAATACTCTTAGATTTCTTGTTATTGTGTGTTGACTTTCTGCTGCTGTTGCTTTTTCTGCATTACGTCATTTATTTAAGCATTGCTGTAGTGCCTCCTAGCCATAAGTAAATAAAAAGCAATTTAAACAACACAATGATAAAACTCTTTAAAAACACATTTAAGTACTCTTTAAAATCTTCTAAAAGCAGTGTAAAAACAACCCTATAATCTACATTTGAAGCACTTAAAACAGCAGTTTCAAACATTGAATGCTATGGAAGAGCACTGTTTTGGCCGCCCATTGGAAGCCTGGAAGAGATATACCCAATCTAAGTTCCTTAAGTAAGGAGTTCCACAATCAAGGTGTTGCTACAGAGAAAGCCCGGTTTCCTGCATCCACCAACACAATGTCACAAAGCCTCATTTGAAGATCTCAGCTGCCTAGAACTCTTTGGAGAGTTTTCTTAGAGCATTTCTCTGAAAGACAATACTTAAAAATGAGGGCTGCAGATGCTACATGTGTCTCTAGCTCCACTCTGAGATCACCAGGGAGCTTATTAAAACTTGTCTTGTGGTTTGCCACTCCTTACTGGATTTTTATCTCCTTGCTTCATGTAATGGAGGTGGGGCAACAGTGGATACTTGCGCTTCGTTACTCAAAGATAGTAACAGGATTCATGTCTTTCCCTCTTGTGCCTAGTTGTTTCAAGCTTTACCTAACACTGGTTTTAGATTAAACAAAAGTCAACATTTGTTCAAAGCCACCCTCAATGTTTCCAAACAATTACTTTTTTCAAATCAGCTTTCTAGGAGCCATTATTGCTGCTGCTCTTGGGAAACTGCTATTAGGTTATCTGATAAGTAATTTGTTGGTGCACAGTAAGTGAAGTTATTGCATGACAACTCAAAACCCTGCTCAGTAATGCTGGTGATAAACATGTAATAAAATAGATTAGGTCTTGCCTATGTGGCCATAAAGAGCAAGGGAACAAATTGTACATTTTATACAAAAACTTGTGCCTTTCTTTCTTTTTTTTTGCAGTGTTGATGATCGGCCAACATTTTCATCAGTGGAACTGAGGCTGCGCAACTTCTATTATGACATTGCACAATAAATACATTCAGACTTGTAGGGCCTTTGTGAAGGACAACACAATGGGAGGCAGACCCAAGAAACTTGCAAAAATACCAACCTGTTCTCCAGCAAAACCACTGTGAAAGAGCTTTGCTGTGGGACTGTCTCATCGCTTTTCAGACTATTTCCACTTTTTAACTTTACCAAAGTACAGTTCCAAAAATCTTTGGATTTTTATAATTTTTAACCTATTGTTATCATGATGGATTTTTCAGTTTCCTTTCTTTCAGTATGGTACTTGTGGAGTCAAGAAATCTTCAGTGTTTTACTTCTTACTGTTAAGAGACATTAATACTGCCATTATCATAGCTTTTCCAGGGAGCTTACCGACTGGAGATTGATTTTGAGTCAGAATGGCACCTTTACATTGTTCTAATTAATAGTATCCACCCTTAAATATATTTATGGAGTGACTATGTATAAACCATGTCTCTATTTTTGCTACTTTTACTTAGTCCTAGTTTAAGGGCCCCTGAGTGGTGCAGCGGGTTAAACCACTGAGCTGCTGAACTTGCTGAACGAAAGGTTGGCGGTTCAAATCCAAGCAGCGGCATTAGCTCCCCTTTTAGGCCCAGCTTCTGCCAACCTAGTGGTTTGAAAACATGCAAATGTGAGTACAGCTTCAGAAGGAAGGTAATGGCACTCCCTGCAGTCATGCTGGCCACATGATCTAGGAGGTATCTATGAACAATGCCATCTCTTCTGCTTAGGAATTGAGATGAGCACCAACTGCCAAAGTCAGACACAGCTAGACTTAATGTCAGGGGAAACTTTTACCTTTACCTTTTAGTTTAAAATAATCTGTGTATATAATCCCAAACTTTCCTAAATTGTAAGGGGCTACTGTTACATTACTATGAAAAGGAGCCAGTTAAATGACAATGCATATTGGGACCATTGCACAAAAGGATCGTGCTCAATGGGATTGCCAATGTCCTTCATACATCTTCACAGTTCACTAACGGAGTTTCTTCGTGTCTGCTATGTAACTTCATAAAGTTACATAATATAAACCATGATAGGGAATCCTGGGCAAGATCATACCATATGGAGGTATGCGATATTTTGAAAAATCAAAGCTTAAAGCATTCAGGCTTGTAATTAATGTGTTTTATTTTGTATCTCTCTCTAATAATATATGGAGTTAATCATGCATATTGTATAATAACTGGACTCAATAGACTGTGCTGAATTATGTCATCTTGTATTTTTATACATTTCTCAGAAATTGTAATACAATTCCTTCATCTGTTTCCATCACAAATGTGTTTGATGTAGAGGAATTCAAGACCATTTGTAACTTCTGTATAATAAATAAGCACAACACATAGTTTCATAAGTATCAACATGTTTATAATGCAGATGAGATCTAAATTTAGCACATGGAATATATTCAAAGACCTCCCATCTTTGACTAGATCGGGCCTGTCCAACAGGCGGGCTTGGCTGCGGCCCTCCTCTCCTCCGGGAATAAAATTAAAATAATAATAATAATAAATTCCCGAATTTTTTTAAAAAAAATCAAAAAAGAGAGTGCGCATAAAAGACGGTTTCGCCCGCTTCTGATGCTGGCATGATGCTTTGGGAGGAGGGCGGAGCCACGGGGAGTCCCCATGGCTCTGCCCTCCCTCCCAAAGGCCACGCCAGCGCCAGAAGCGGCGGTTTTGCCCGCTTCTGACGCTGGCGTGACGCTTTGGGAGGGAGGGCAGAGCCATGGGGAGTCCCCCGTGGCTCCGCCCTCCCTCCCAAGGCATCACACCAGTGTCAGAAGCGGTGGTTTTGCCCGCTTCTGACGCTGGCGTGACGCTTTGGGAGGGAGGGCGGAGCCTACCATGGCTTTGCCCTCCCTCCTACAGCGTCACGCCGGGCGGTAGAAGCGGGCGAAATCGCCCCTGTGATCGGCCCCGCCCCCGCTGCAGCCCCCCAGGTGATCAGTCACCGCAATTCCGGCCCTTGGGCCAGTAGAAGTTGGACAGCCCTGGACTAGATGATACTGATTTTTAAAAATCCAGTATTTTTCTTAAAGCAACTTTCTGTTTTTTACTTATCTCAGCCTTTTAAAAATGGTCTTAAACTGTTTAGCAAGATTGAATTACATTCACGATAAAATCCTCTGCCTACATTGAAGATAGGAGTCTATGTGATAAGCCTTTTGCAGAATTTCCTGTACTGGACTTCAAAAGACAACTGTATTTTTATGCAACTATGCAAATTATGTTACTATGCTAACCAGGCTTAGCAACTGTGTATAGGATTGTGATATACATTTCAGTTGCTGCATGTATTTGTTGGAAGAAAGATAAGTGTTCCCCATCTTCCCACTAGCCTACCCAGAAAATGGGGCTGAGATCTTGCACCTGAAACATAACTACATTGATGGTTAGTCATTGTATATTTATGTCTGACCACATCACCCCCAAATCTTACTTTAGCATACTGGCAGTGCCCCATTCAAAGGCTTTCTGCTGTTCTACAAATTGAGGCACTGCAAAATGACTTTTACAGTACTCTACCAGTCCTTGGCACATTGAGAAGAGGCAGCTGGAGAGACCCCTCAGTGGAAAGGGGTGGGTTGTCTCCCTGCAGTTCATCAGGATGAGAGAAGCATCATCTGATTCTTCAAAATAAAGCCACAAACTACAAGAACAAATATCATAACTTACAGCAACCTGAATCCACCCAGAGACAAGTTTGCTTTTTCCGGTGGCAGGATTTGTATTTTCAACAGAATAGTTTGGGAGATATTTAAAAAGAATCTACAATGCCCAATTAACTCCATTTCACATTCTGCAGACCCTTCCTCATCATGAACATCTTTATCATCATCATTACTTGATTAGTCGCCCTCCATCAAGGTGCTCTGAGTGACTTACAGTACAGCAACAATAAAACAATACAACAGCGGTTAAAATTTACAGGCTAAAAACATTTCTGAAAAAACAGGTTTTGAGTGCTTGCATAAAGGAGCGAGTGTCCATTAAGGCTCTGATGTGTGATGGCAGTGAATTCCACAGGATTGGGGCAGAGGTTGAAAAAGCCCTACATCTTGTGGATTCCAATCGCACCTCTCTGGGACCTGGTGTGTAGAAGAGATTTTCTTGAGTGGAGCATGGAGACAGTTGGTACTGGTAAGGAAAAAGGCGGTCTTTAAGGTAAAGAGGTCCCTCCCCGTGCAAAGCTTTAAATGTCAGTACCAGTACTATGTAAGAGATCCTAGGCGCTGAAGGGTGGGTGTTATGTGGGATCTCATGGATGTTCCGCTGCATTTTTCATAACCCGAATCTTCCTAGTCATCGACAGAGGGAGGCCGATATATAATGCATTGCAGTAATCCAATCTTGTGGTGACTGTTGCATGGATCACTGTTGCCAGAGCCTCAGCTGGGAGGTAAGATGCTAGCTTCTTTGCCTGGCAGAGATGGAAGAAGGCTTGTTTACTTACATTTGTGATCTGAGCTTCCATTGCTAGTGATGAGTCCAACACAATGAGTCCAACACAACTCCAAGGCTCTTGACGGTGGCTGACAGAGCCAAAAGCTCCCCATCGAAGGTGAGCAATGGCTGAGTCAAGTCTGCTGGTCTTCCGGGCCATAAATTTTCAGTCTTGCTGGATTTACTTTTAATCTACTCGCACGCAACCTCCAGGCACATGGAATTTTTTTCAGGAATTGATGTTGCCCCAGGCTCTAGGTGTAAGAGTAGCTGGGTGTCATCCGCATATTGATAGCACTCCAAACCAAAGCTCTGCACCACTCTAGCAAATGACCAAACATAGATGTTAAACAATACCGTAATGTTCAAATTGTCCAGCTTGACCGAAGGGACCGAATTGGTCATATCACAAACAATTTTAAATATTTGCACAGGACAGGATCTGGCCGAGGCTATCATAGAGGTGTTATAATCTTTTTTGGCCTTCTTGATGGCTGATTCATAGATCTTGCAGAATGCCATCAGAGCGGATTTCAATGTCTCATCATATTTTCGGTGCCATTTACGTTCCAATCTCTTCCGTTCATGTTTCATCCGCCGTAGTTCATCTGAGAACCATGGAGAATAGTTTCTTCAAGGACGGACAAACCGCTTAGGAGCAATTGCGTCTAAGGGAGCCGATAGGTTGTCATTCCAAAACCCAACTTGTTCGTTTACCGAATCACTAGTGTTGTCCCACTCCTTGAGGGCGTTCACAAAACCGACCGGTTTCATAAGCTTCCTTGGACGTATAACATCTGTTGGATGTATAACATGCAACATGGAAATGATTTTGATATAATTTCCCCTTTTCCCTTGTTTGAGTTACTAATATCTTGCTCAAGGCTGGGACTTCCATTAAGAAGAAGCCATGCTCTGTTCGGATGTGGCTTCATTCTAATTATCACCAACTTATTTCACAAGATCTGGATAGGTCATGTAGGTAAAGGTAACAAAGGCTACAGCTGTAAGATATTTTTCTTTCATGGCACTGGACCAACAGTCAAAAAATAGCTTTATTCGGTCTACCACGGAGGGTTCATCTATATCAGACAGTTTAGCTCAGTGTAAATATGCCCCAGAGCAGCTCTAGCCCAATCTAGGATCACTGTTTACATAGCTAAAAGTGTAGTTACTCCTGTGGGATGGTGCACAGCATACTTCCTCCATGTTGCCACTCCTAACTGGCCATTAAATTTAGTGAGAATTTCATGAGAGTTGCTGGCCATTGTGGGGACCTCTGTGTACATTTGTATCTGATGCTCACACAACCACAATGAGGAAGGAAAGCAAACCTTTTCCCTAATAAAGCAAGTGCCCCATTCTGACATTGGCTGAGATGGCTGCGCAATCAGGAAGGAGCAGAGATCACTTGGTTGCACAGGCACTTCTGATGTCAAAACAGGGTGCTGCCAAAATTAAAAAATGGGTCCGAGAGTTAATCAGGCCTAAACTCTCCATAAAATCCAAGTTGATTAAGCTGAGACTATTACTTACTTTACTTACTTAGGCGATTCCACGTTGTCTGAGTATGATGTCCTTCCTGAGTATGATGTCCTTCGACTTGGAAGATGCCTGTGCATGAGCTTTCTTTAATGTGTGGGGGTCGGAGCACAACTGATCATCAGTCTTCACAGATTGAGGGTCCCAACCAATGGCATGGTTAACACGACGGATGGTGGCTTCTCAGGCTATTGCAGCCTTCTTCCACCTTCACCGCTGTTGTAACATGTGCCATGTTGTCTTCAGCCTGATCCACCATTGAGGTCTTTAGATTGTGCTTGGTCTGGAACTGCACCTGTGGTCCCTCCTGTGATTATATGACTCTGAAGGTTATGCTCACAAGTTCACTGGAACACATAAGTCCCCTCACCACAACAAGCTGAGACTATTATCTTTTAGACATCACATTGGAAGACATGATTCACTAGAAAATACAATAATGCTTAGTATTATTACAGTCCATGTCTGGTGGTCAGCGACTTTAGACAATTAGTGATCTCCACCCTCATTGTGCGAAGGCCTCATTGCACAGCCATGTTTTCACCAGCTTCCTAAAAGTCAGGGGGGAGGGGGGCAGATCTAATTTCACTTGGGAGGGAATTCCACAACCGTTTTCAAGACCTGAGCAGGGCTGTTGATGCCAGGATGACTTTAGCCCCATCTACATTGACCATTTAGGTCAGAGTGAATGAGGATCAGCCTGCGATCAGTGACAAAATGCAGACTGATTGACTTTAAACCAGGAAAAGACACTTAACATGACTCCATCTCGGGTGAAGCATTTTGCACTTCAGTTCTGCCCCTCATGAAATGTCAATGTAGAAGATCCTTTGAGGGCTCTGCTCTCCATAGGGTTGCAATGGATTGAAGTCAACTTGCCATTAATTAACAATTCTGCCAAATTAAGTGTACAGAATACATTTAACCAACAGATGGCAGTCTTTGAATATATTTTGTGACTTTAGTGTTGCTTTTGCAGTTCTTGCTTTATCTTCATCTTCTGGGGGGTGTTTTAGTATCATACTTTGAACAGCATGACTGTTTTATAAATCTAATAAAGGTTCAGACTGACAGAGTTATTAGTTTTCTCATTAAAACATAAATAGAAAGGCTTCACTTTTCCCAGAGCCTTTGAAATGGATATATTCACACTCACGTCTTAATGGAAAAAGGGAGGCATTATTGTTGGAAGATTAACAGTTCTGTCTGTCCACCACTCAAAATGGAATCCATGTTGCGATAAAACAATTGCTTAACTTAGAAGCAACATTTAGCGTTCCTATCACATACTGGATGAAACTGTGGCACTTCAAAAATGATAAAATTATAAAGTCCATCTCTATTAATGTAGTAACTGGTTTAAAAACAAAAACATCTTGCACATGATGAAAAATCCAAAGTAAAAAAACTTTACATGCATATGTGCTATCATAATAAACGTACAGAGGGTGGCCAAATTATACTCAAACATATTTTTTTTGTATTTTTTATTATTGTGACATAGTTTTGTTATTTTAAACACGTTTAAAATATGTTTTAAATATATTTTAACTACAAATTAAAATTTGAAACTTAAATTACCATATGATATATATTAAAAATAAATTAAAAATATAATTATTAAATATTTGGTAACTTCGACTTTTGTTGCTATCACGGCTTCAATCGGATGTGGTATGCTTTGAATGCATGATATGGCTACTTGTTGCAGTCTTGGAGTGTTGTGCCATGTTTTGATGATACCAAAAATGACACTCACAAGAAGAAGCTTGCAATTTGAAATTTCGGCAGACACTGACGTCTGTTACACTTTTTTAAAAAAAAACAAAGACTAAAGTGAAGCCAGATTATGTAGTGTTGACAGATGTGTACCTAATAATTAGAAAGAGAGAATGAAATACTGACTACTCTGTAAAATAAGTTATGGCTAGATCTGTTTTAATTATTTCAAAAAAAGATTTGAGTATAATAATTTGGCCACCCTCTAATAATCTATTAACCACTCACTATAGGGATTTTAGGAAATATAGTCCCTTCTAAAAAGAAACTTTTTCAAGCTCTAGCTGGTTTTCAGAAGCAAATTGAGGGTACAGTTATAACACATTTAAGAACACACAATTTAAAAACTTGGTATTATGCTAAATGTCCTTTGGCTAGAAGCTGGCCACTTGGAGTGCCTCTGTGTCACTGTAAGAAGGTCCTCCATTGTGCATGTGGCAGGGCTCAGACCGCATTGTAATAGGTGGTCTGTGGTTTGCTCGTCTCCACACTCGCATGTTGTGGACTCCACTTTGTAGCCCCATTTCTTAAGGCTAGCTCTGCATCTCATGGTGCCAGAGAGCAGTCTGTTCAGCACCTTCCAGTTCACACAATCTCCTGTGTGCCCAGAAGGGAGTCTCTCATCTGATATCAGTCACTGATTGAGGTTCCAAGTTTTTGCTTGCCACTTTTGGACTCTCGCTTGCTGAGGTGGTCCTGCATGTATCTCTGTAGATCTTAGGAAGCTATTTTTTGATTTAATGCATTGGCTTGCTGGCTGATATCCTTTCATTGGTTCTTTCATTACAGGCTGCTACTTCTAGATGGATGTCAGGTGATGCAATACTGCCTAACAGTATAATTTCTCCAATGGTGTATTCTGTGATAATGTGGTATGTCTCATTAAGAGCCACGTCCACTGTTTTAATGTGGTGGGATGTATTCCACACTGGGCATGCATTCTTAGCAGCAGAGTAGCAAAGCACTGTGCCTGGTTATGATCTCCAGGTTGTGCCAGTCAGCTTTCATATTATATTGTTTCTAGCACCTGCTTTCTGCTTGATATTTAGGCAGTGCTTCTTGTAAGTCAGAGCTAGGTCCAGAGTGACTCCCAGGTATTTTGGTGTGCTTCAATGCTTCAGTGGGATTCCTTCCCAGCTAATCCTCAGAGCTCGAGATGCTTGTCTGTTCTTAAGCTGAAAAGCACACATCTGTGTTTTAGATGGATTAGGAATCAACTGGTCTTCCCTGTAATAGGCAGTAAGATAATCTAAAGCGTAGGAGAGCTCCTGTTCAACCATTTCAAAGCTCCCTGCTTGAGTGGTGATGGCACGATCGTCAGCATAGATTAAACTTTCTGACCCATTTGGCTGTGGCTGGTCATTTACGTAAATGTTAAACATTGATGGAGCAAACACACTCCACCGAGGCAGGCAATTCTTCTGTTTTTGCAATCTGTTTCTCTGGTCCTGGAACTCAACAAAAAGGTTTCCCTGCAGGATTGTAACATATCTGGGTGTCCCCTGGGCAACATCCTTGTAGTCAGCTGATTCTCTCACACTGCGGAGGTTAAGAAATGATGCCGCAAGACCCTTGAAATAGAATAGAAGGAAAAGAAGCTTTTCAATCATGCTAACATTCCTTTTTGGCTGCAAAAGAGAACATCTTGAATGGAGTTCCACAGATTCATCCTCCCCGACACATCTTTAGAAGGACGGGGAGCCAAGATGGTGGAGGTAGATACAGTAGGCATGATCTGACGCTCCCTCTTATGCAATTGTTAGTTGTGTAAAAGACAATATTGGTGAAGACAGGTATTAAGAGAGATGTATATTTCCCTCTGGAGCCAACATGCTCTAGTGGTTTTAGTGTAGGACTACAGATTCAAGTGCTGGTTTTCAGTTATACACGATCCAAATTAACCATTTTGAACTGGATTATCTGGCAGTGTAAACTCATATAATCCTGTTCAAATCAGATAATTTGGATTATCTGCTTTGATACTCTGGATTATCTGACAGTGTAGAAGGGGCATACGACTCAGATAGACT
This sequence comes from Anolis apletophallus, assembly GCA_030556195.1. Lineage (NCBI taxonomy): Eukaryota > Metazoa > Chordata > Lepidosauria > Squamata > Anolidae > Anolis > Anolis apletophallus. The sequence continues at coordinate 80,076,042 of JARBWK010000006.1, read as the reverse complement.
AGAGTTTGAATCCTCACTCAACCATGGAAACCCACTGGGAAATCTAAGACTAATCACATTTACTCAGAGGAAAATAATGCCCCTCCCTCCAAAAATATTCCCAAGAAAACCCCATGATAGGTTTGCCTTAAGGTCACCCAGAACTGAAAATGGCTTGAAGAAATACAATTCCAAGGAATGTTTGGCAACAGTGAGGAATGCTGGAAGCTATAGCCCAAGTATGTCTGAAGGGCTCAGTGATTTCCATATCTGATCTAGCTATATGTGAGAGTTCCTGACCATTGTCCTAGCAATGGAGGACTCTAGACTAATGTAGCCCATTTTATCCTAGGGCATTTTTACATGAGGGTTGGAGCATACCTTAGTATCTATTTAATAGCTCTTATGATTATTGTATGATGCTGTGTCATACTCATGACATTCCTGTTCTCCCTCCCTTATTGTTTGGCTGTGTCTTTTAATTCATAAGGGAAACTCATAAATAACCTCCTGAAAGCACTTAATTCCAGTGTTGACCCTGCCTGGTGTGATAAATAACTAAAACTACTTCTGCAATATTGGGTGAATCCGTGTAGTGATTTGGCCATGTTGTAGGCATAACTTTTCTCTATTCCACTTCCTTATTTTCAAGCTCAAGCCATTCAACTTCCAGCGAACAGATGGAAAACAGATGGGGAAGACCTCTCATTTGCATTGCCATTAGTTATCTAACTTCATTGTGGAATTCTGCAATTCTTTCCTGGTGCAGTCATGCTGGTACAATTTTCCTCCTGTCCCACCCTCTCCTGGCATGTGATTATATGCGCCAGGAGAACTCTGGCAGGACCTTAATGGCAGCCGAGTAAGTTATTTTCTATTTTAAGGCCGTGGAGCAAGGATGATGTGGTTCAGAAGGGTGTTGGTGACCTCTGGGTTTTCCAGGCACATACAATCTGAAAAGCCAGAGAGGGCTATGTAGATGGGTCCAGGAATCACATGGGCCCAACCCACACTGGGGCCATTCCTGAAAAGACCCAGATCTTATCAAAGATCTGGGTCTCACCAGGTATCAAATTAATTTGGGACAAAGCAGGGTTTTCCTGCATTTTTTCAAATTGAATTAATTGGATTTTACCAGAGGCATTATTTGGATGCTTCCAGTAAAAGCGCACGAGCTTGCACGTTTTGGGCTTTGTCTAGATGGGCCCCTAGGATTGCCCTGTGAATGTGGAAGTATGCCCTTAATTGTGATTTGGTGCACTGGATTCAAATGGAAAAACATTGTCACTGATTGGAAACCTGAGATTTGTGGCCCCAGCACTCCAATTCCAGATTTGACACTGATGACTACAACACCCATGGCAGGATAAACTAATGTTTACAAGTCTGGGAATGGCAATACATTGTCATTCATATTTATTATGATGAGAGATATAGAGAGATGAGTGCATGCACGGCAATCCAGAACTGTGATTTTTGATTATTTGTTCAGTGGTAACATCTGCATATCTAAGGTTGTTAATCTAAGTGGTATCATCTCCATATCTAATGTTGTTAATGTTTCTTCCAGCAATTTTAACCCCAGCCTTGCATTTGTCAAGCCCTGTACATCTCATGATGTGTTCTGCATACAAGTTGAGTAGGTTGGGTGAGAGTATACAACCCTGCCATACTCCTGTCCCAATCCTGAACCAGTCTGTTGTTCCATGGTCAGATCTTACTGTTGCTACTTGGTCATTATACAGATTCCTCAGGAGAGAGAGACAGTGATTTGGTATGCCCTTACCACCAAGAACTTGCCACAATTTATTATGATCCACACAGTCAAAGGCTTTCAAATAGTCCATAAAACAGAAATAGATGTTTTTCTGAAACTCCTTGTCTTTCTCCATTATCCAGCGGATATTGGCAATTTTGTCTCTCGTTCCTCTGCCTTTTCTAAACCCAGCTTGTACATCTGGCAACTCTCCCACCATGTATTGCTGGAGTCTTCCTTGCAGTATCTTGAGCATTACCTTATTGGCATGAGAAAAAAGTGCCACTGTAAAGTTCGAGCATTCTTAAATTTAGCATTTCCCTTTTTTGTATGGGGATATAAATTGATTTTTTTCCAGTCTGATGGCCATTCTTGTGTTTTCCATATTTGCTAGCATTTGGTATGCATCACCTTGACAGCATCATCTTTCAAGATTTTGAACAGTTCTGCTGGGAACCCATCGTCTCCTGCTGCCTTGTTGTTAACAATGCTTCTTAAGGCCCATTCAACCTCACTCCTCAGGATGTCTGGTTCTAATTCACTCACCCCACCATCAAAACTATCCTCAATATTATTATCCTTCCTATACAGATCTTCTGTATAGCCTCGCCATCTTCTCTTGATCTCTTCAGCTTCTGATAGGTCCCTGCCATCTTTGTTTTTTTTTTATCATGCCCATTTTCGCCTGAAATTTACCTCCAATGTTTCTAATTTTCTGGAAGAGGTCTTTTGTCCTACCTATTCTGTTGTCTTCTTCCACTTCCATGCATTGCTTGTTTAAAAATAGTTCCTTATCTCTTCTGGCTAACCTCTGGAATTGTGCATTTGATTGGGCATATCTCTCTCCCTATCACTGTTTCCTTTTGCTTTCCTTGTTTCTTGGGCTACTTCCAGTGTCTCAGCAGACAACCATTTTGCCTTCTTGGTTTCCTTTTTCTTTGGGATGTACTTTGTTGCCGCCTCCTGAACAATGTTGCAGACTTCTGTCCATAGTTCTTCTGGTACTCTCTTTATTAAATCTAGTCCCTTAAATCTGTTCTTCACTTCCACTGCATATTCGCTTGGAATGTTAGTGAGATCATATCTAACTGGTCTGTGTTACAACATGAAATGATGGTTTTTCACACTAATGAGCCAAATATCATAATTGCACAGTTGTTCCAGTTAAAAAATGTTTGAATGGAGTTTGTGTGTTGGCAAGGGCAAAACACAGATAGGGAAGAGTGATTTATGAGGCGATGTGCTAAGCAGATAGCGTGATCTATGTTAACAGAGTGCTATAAGGGGGACTTCAATAGAAAGAATGGCATATTCAGTGTATTCTCATTTTCACAGAGAATGGAATTGTAAGTTATTAAGCTATAGTGCAATAATGTCCCTAATCAATGGGTCATTTTCCCTCTTATTCCCACTGTAGGGAGGAAAATTGGGGAAATGCAATCATTGCAAGCTACAAAGCAGAAGCATAGCCACTCATCATATGTATTTGCTTGGCATTGGCTGCATAAACAAAACATTTATTTGCCATGGAAAACTGTGTTCACAGATAATGTTTTCTGATAGTCTCATCGAGTGCCATCACTTTTCTGGAGAACATCCTATTATCTGCTAATTTCCATGTACTTTGCTTGCTGTACTGTACAGGGAGGACATAATGTACTAAAACAAGCTACTCAGAGAATAGCTGCTCTACATTCCCTCCTCCAGGAGTTTGGCCATGAAGAACAATGCCGATTTATGCCGCTGCCTGCCCCCCTTTCTATGTCTTGTTCCATATGTTCCTGTTTTATTTTTATTTTTTCTGCTATTATGCCATAACATTTAAGATCACTCTGTTGTAAATTTTCCTCTACAGACTATCAGCAAGGCTGGTTTCTGCCCTACACAGCCTGCAAAGAATGGGTTAATCAAAGAATTGGGTTAATCAAAGATGAAGAAGGGACAATTGTGAGTGCAAGGAAGAAGAGTTGTGTGGATACGCCACGTTTCAGTTCAATTCACCTTAATTTTTCTTTGTGGCCCCAGTAGTGTTTAAATCCCCATTGTCCCTGTTTGGCAGTGACAGCAGTTAATGTTCTCTCATCCTGCTTTTTCAGTTTCAAGCTGAAATGTGTTGGAGGCTATGAGGTTTAGACTGTTCTTGCAGGTTGAGGTCCTCATTGTTAAAAGCCTAGCGTAAACTGTCTTTTGGTGGACCCTTCCAATTGATGCACACCAATTATGACTCACTAGTTTATGTGCACACTGTCTGCTTGCTTACTCACATTGATGGGACTTAGCACACCCTGAAAGGGTTTATAAAGAACCAGAGCTTAAAAGGAATGATTTATAAGTAACATAACTACCTGGATCTAGTTACAGTGGGGAGGAGGGCTAGCAACTAGGGGTGTTCCACACCAAGCAGGTTAGCTTGGTGTAAATCTGCCCTTGGAGCAGCCCCAGATTTCAGTTCTCGGGGCAATTCTTTAGGGAGTCTGGGACTACATCTACTCTGCTGTGCTGACACCTCCATGTTGTTGCCACTGCTGCTCCTAGATGATCATGGAGTTCTATCTGAGCACCTGACCATTTCCTGTCACCTCTGTGATGTCAGAATGGGCACATGAATGACCAACATGAAGGAGGGACAATCTCCCCTTCTCCTTGCTGGTCATGTGGGCATACTGCTCTGACTGGGCAGAAGTGCCTGCAATACCAAAAACTCTGTGGCTGGGTAGGAGTGACAAAACAGGCATGATCCATCCCCCTTCACTGTGCTGATCGGTGTAGTGTCTGTTTAAACAATGGATCTAGCTGTCCAAACTGCCTGAAATCTTAAAATACTCTAGGATATTCCATAACCTTGCTTAAAGTAGGACAAAAGTACAGTGCAGACTACAAACCCAGGATACTCTTGGTAAGCCACTGTGCATCATGAAGACTACCAATCATCATCATCATCATCTTTATTTGTATCCTGCCTTATCTCCCTGATGGGGACTCAGTAGTTAACAACATATAACAGCAATATTCAATACCGTATAATGCTCCATTCATAATGAAAACAGAATTTTTGTTAATGTAGACAAGCCTTCAATTCCGTTTCAAAAGCATCATAATGAATAAGAATAGAATCCTACTAGTGCACTACAATAGTGATTGCACTTTTACCAAACTTGTGCAGCTGTGGTAAAGCAAGACAAACAAAGGACACTTTTACACTACAGAAATGCTCAAATTATCTTTTATTTTTAAAGAAAGATTATTCTTAGTTTTGAATATGAGTATGAGTTGATTAACAGAATTAGTGTATGAGATATTTCCTTTATAGAGAGAGGAAGTAGTTAGACTGCTGCTGAAGAAGCCCTCCTTGGATTCCCTGGACCTTAATAATTACAGACCAGTATCTAACCTTCCTTTTTTTAGGCAAGGTGATTGAAAAGACAGCTGCCCTCTAATTCCAGTCAGTCTTGGATGACACACACTTCCTTGACCCATTTCAGACTGGCTTCAGAGCAGGATACAAAGTTGAGACTGCTATGGTCACCTTAGTGGATGATCTGTGTCACAACACTGACAGGGGAAGTGTGTCCCTCTTGGTGCTTCCAGACCTCTCAGCAGCCTTTGATACAATTGATTATGGTATCCTTCTAGAATGCCGGGGGGTGGGGGGCTGGGAATCGGAGGCACTGTGTTACATTGGTTCCAGTCATACCTCTCAGGCAGGTTCCAGATAGTGGCACTTGGGGCTAGCTGCTCCTCAGAAAAGGAGCTGTTACGTGGTATCCAACAAGCTGCCATTCTATCCCAAATGCTCTTTAATATTTACATGAAACTGCTGGGAAATATCATAGGCATGAGACGGGGTGTTATCAGTATGCTGATGGCACTCAAATATATTTCTCCATGCCTTCAAACAAAGCCTCAGCTAAGAATAGTGTGTCTTCTCTGAATAAATACCTGGAGGGGGTAATGGGTTGGATAAGGAAAACTAAATTGAAACTGAATCCAGGCCAAACAAAGGTGCTCACCATCAAGGATCCTAATCCGGGGATGGAGGTGTGTCAGCCAGTCCTGGATGGGATTCCACTACCCATGAAAGACTGTGTCCACAGCTTGGGAGTGCTCCTGGATGTTAGCCTAGGTACATGCAATGGTCAGGAGTGTTTACTACTAGTTTCGGTTGAGACTCCACCTGCTCCCCTTCATAGATTTGGAGGACTTGAAGATGGTAGTGTATGCACTGGTAACCTCAAGGTTGGACTTCTGCAATGCGCTTTACATTGAGCTACCTTTGTACCAAGTTTGAAAACTCCAGTTGGTTCAAAATACGGCAGCTAGATTAGTTACAGTAACATCTATGAATGAGCATATTACACCTTTCCCAAAGTCACTTCACTAGCTGCCAATTAGTTTCCGAGCAAAGTACAATGTGTTGGTTTTGACCTTTAAAGCCCTACATGATTTGGGCCCAGGTTATCTAAAGGATTGCCTTCTCCCGTACAATCCTGTGCAATCCCTCACACACTGAGGTAATCTGGAGGCATCTGCTCCAGCCTGCCAGTACTCAACAGGATGATCAAAATGGAACAAATGGAAGAAGACTCTAAGACATCTTGGTGTTTGGTTCTTGGACTTGTTCCTGGGGTTATTTGGGTTGCTGATTCTGAAAATTGCATTGAATGGACCTCATCAGCTCTAGTTTCTTTGATTTGGTTGTCATGATTTTTTTATGGGCGAGCAGATGGTGACTGATAGATGGAATGTGTTCTGTATCTCACAAGCTAGATGGTGGGAACTGGTGCCATTTTTGGAATTAGCAAGGTCAAATATACCCAGAAACAGATAATATGTGAGGCATCAAAATGTGTGTTGGTGAGTGTTACAGTATAGGACTCACAATGGGCTGTTCTTTGGTGGTGGTGGTGGTGATAGCAAAGGATCATTGCATATGCTTCATGTCACCCACAAGAACTCTTCCAGGTGACAAATAATTTTTATAATGTGATAAAAGTAGGAATGTGACAGAATCATTAATAGACTGCTGTGAAATGCCTCCTATGCTTGTATTTCATTTTTAATTTTTAAAAAATTACTCACATGAAGGCCACTTAATTGGATTTGAGTTGGTATTCAATAAACTAGTAGATCAGTGAGGATATTTCATTCCTGGATACTTTCTCACAGTTAGCTTGGGTTAGTTGGTTGGGTGGTGAAATGATAGGCATTTTTTTTAATTTTTTGTGGGTTTTTTTCAGGTCATAAGGGGGGAAATCATGTAATTGCACCAATAAAGTCTTCTGTACAGACAGCAGCATCTCAGAGCTTTAACTATGCTCCTGGCAGCTACTTAAGTTGTGTTTTCCATAACAAATTGATTCTTCGGCCATCTCTGCAATGTCCAATAAACCCACAGCAAACACAGAAAGTGAATAATTCAAACAAGTTTTTCTGAAGAAGACTTGGAAGACAAATGTGTTTGCTAAGCAGATGCCCTGCAATGCCTGTTATATCCAATAGCAAATCTAGTTAATATTTCTGCATGAAACTGAGAAAAGATGGTGTATCTTATTCTTCACCTATACTGAAAAATGTGATTGGCCCATGCTTGTTTGAACTAGTCACAATTTTTGCTTTTGTTGGAAAATATGTATTTGTACTTGTACCTCAGCAAGAATAACAATGTTTGAAATATAACCCAGTTTATTAGCTCTCAATCCTTCTACATGTTCCATGCATCTTTTGGGGAAAAAACTATCTTCATTCAAAGGTAATCATTCCCTACCAGACCTAACAATACTGAACCTGCTTTCTTTAAGCATAAGCACATGTAGGCCTTTCGACCAGTCCATAAGTCTAGAGATTCAGGCATGTAACTGTGGAGGATGGCGAAGCAGCTGGAGCACACAAGTGCTACGATGATTATTAATAGCAAACAAATCATAATGATGAATTATAAGGGAAATAGATTCGTATATTTTAAGACTTTTTAAAAACAAAGAGATATTTTGATGCACCAGATGAAAAAGATTTGGTTGACAAAAATCACAAATCATTTTGGAAACTTCTGTAAAAAGAATAGTTTAGTTGACAGAAGTTCCATTGATAGGCTAAGAATGCAATATTTTATAAAACTGTTTTTTGTGGTGGAATGCTAGGGGCACGCAACTGGAACATCTGCCGGAAACAAGGCATCATTTGTGGGAGTTGACACAATTCAGCTGCTCTAACAAAGCTGATGACTAAAGCCACAGCCTGGGAGAGCTTTTCAGGTATGGTTAAATAGTGGGGAAACACTCAAACCCAACTTATACAAAGCTGATATCAATCAACTTTTCCGTTTCCATCTGACATGGACATTGTGAAAATAGAGAATTCAAACCCCCAAATAATAAAATATAAATGTCACTATTATGAGAGGTGTGTGTATCTTGTGGTGCACATCAATATAATCATACCATCTGTTTCTCCTAATTATAGGTGAATTTTGATTTTGTAAGCAGATGTATGTGTGTGCTCATTATAGAGATGGATGCATAGATATAGAGGGAGGACACACATATACAAAGAACCACGTGAGACCACAGTGGTTTAACCGTCAACATTCCAAACCAACCAGCTTCTAAAATTGCACACAGATTTTGTTGACTGCTTAGATTATGATGATGATGATTTATTTTGTGACTGTTTTATTTAGGTGGAAGCGTCAAGAAAATACAGTTTGAAATCTAAATCTACATATTGAATTTTCCATCTTTGAATTCCATTGAAATTTCCATTTAATGATCAAAGACAGGAGAACTTAGCACAGTGTCCTGTGTGTCACTTTGTCTCAGTAAAAACTATTAAGCAGAAGTCTTAAAATGGCACAGACATATCCATCACATTGAAAGCAGCTAATACTGTGCAATTCCTGTATTTGTGGGGAATACATTTCCAGACATTTTGTGTGGATACACAAAATCATGGATAATAGCAAACCCTATTGAAATGAAATACTTCTGGCCCAAGAATACCATAGAGTGATGTTGGAAGATCTAGAAAATACCTAGAGAAGATATATTTTGTCAAACATGAATAAATGAAACCATAGATACTGGTCCTGCACATAAGTGTTTATACTGATACCTTTAAGTATAAGTGATCTATTTATTTATTTATTTACAACATTTCTACTTCGCTTTTCTCACCCACTCAAGGCGCCTTTACATATATGCAACAATTTGAAGCCCTAAAACACAATGCATACTTAAATGTAGGCAACATAAACCACTTCCCATGGTTATCATCCCCCACTAACTCCTGTTTGCCACTGTTACTGATAGATCAGTGGTTCCCAGTCCTTGGTCCTCCAGGTGTTTTGGACTTCAGCTCCCACAAGCCCTAACAGCTGGTGAACTGTAGCAACCCAGTTCCCTTTCGTGCCTGGGGGGCAGGGGGCAGCACCGGGGGTCCACTTGCATTAAGGCCAGCTGCAGTTAATGAGGACATGGAGGAAGGGGCTGATGAGTTAGCTGGGCCTTCCTCTCCCACAGAGAGCTTGGCCTGGGATGATGAATGGCCTGACGGCTATGCTAGCTGGGAAGTTCAGGCTGACCCTGAGAGTGATGACTCTGATCATTATGAGAAACCAGGTGGTTACGAGTCGCAGGAAAGGATCAGGGAAACAGTGGAGGATGAGCCCATGGAAGCTGAAAGGGAGTTCGGCTCTCATGAAGATAGTGACCCAGGTGCTGGGAGGCAAGGATGGAGCTTTGATGGGAGACGGAGCATTGAGTCCAGCAGGAGGGATTGGCACCGTAGCCTAGAGCGCCAGAGAGGCGCTAGATCCCGTAGCACAGATTGGCGCAGAAGCCTAGAGCGTCGGGGGCCTCGCCAAGGGGATTAAGTATAGGATCCGTGGGAAAGGATCCTCAGTAGCTCGGCCACTTCTATTCTAAGAGGAGTGAAGCGAGCGGAGTTCCACGGAGCCAAGTTGCCGGCTCGAGCCTTGCCAAGTAGTTTCTTGGAGTAGTTCCTGAACTTTGCCTTGTTCTTTGCTATGGACCAAGTCCTTGATCCGCATAGTTTTGCGGAGCCTTTGCCACGTTTGCCTTTGGATTTTATCTACGGACTCTTTACCTTTTGGATTGAACTTTTTGATACTTTTTATGGACAATTTACCTTTTCACCTGTTTCTTATTATTCAATAAATAGTTAGCTGATTACCGTCTCTCTGTGTGTGATTAAGGGGCTGGGCCAAGACCCTGCATCGTGACATGAACTGGCTGGGATTTCTGGGAGTTGAAGTTCAAAACACCTGGAGGGCCAAAGGTTGGGAACCATTATGATAGATGTATGTCACCCAAACATATAGGTGCCGAAAAAGCAAAGGCCTCCTTCCTCTCTCTTTTTCCTGTTGATATTGCACTTTAGTATCCCATAACCCTGTGTGATAAATCTGGTTCTGATAATGTTATGAATTGGTACACACCAGTACAGGACTGGGCTGTAAGATTTGCACGGTATGGAATAAGTTTCCTGATTGAGTGAAATATTGGGATCCAGGTTGCACTGGCTTATCTTTCCATCACCTTCTATCTCTTTGTTGTATATTACCTAACTGCTGTAAATTAGTAGGGACAATCCCGATTAATCTTATCATCCCACTTTTCCAGCTGTTTTTTAAACGTCTCAGTTCCTTTATCTGCTTCCCACTTCCCTCCTTTGTCCACAACTTACTTCAATTGTTACAAACTGGCTTCAACGTGCCAAAGTACAAAGTGTTAGCTTAATAAATTCAGTAGGGAGTAGAGGAGAGAGAAGCTCAGAAGTCTCAATCAAAACCAGCCTTCTGAAGCCTCTCCTAGATTGTGTGGTCTTTCACATTAACCATTTTTCTATATTAATCAAACTAAGATGTCCCTTGACCACACGTGTCCTGGTTTTCATCTGTGAAATGTTGGAAGATATGGTGTTGTCTTTTAAAATCCACTATCTGCAATTGTTATGCTTCAAATCCTTTGACTCCAGTTTAAATATATCAAGTATGGAAAAGAAAATTATATCCATTGTCTTAATACATGTAAGGATTGATTCCATGATCAAGTCACTGGAATTCCTAGCAAAGTAAGTTTTCGCTTAGAGGTTATATCAATATTTCAGCTGAGAATGTAATATACATTAGAGGGCAATGTTTAAAGAACAGTTGCTTTGATTTGACACAACTTGGAAACATTCATGAAGCAATATTGAATGGACTCTTGACTAGACTTAGGCACAAAAAAAAAGGGTTGCTTACAATATATTCTGCACTTCAGAGTATTCAGTGATATCAGGGATGACAAGATAATTAAAGAAGATCCTACTTGAAGACACAGGGTATATGTCTGAGTGTAAAATATATCAAACATCAAGGGGGAATTGCAAGGTTGAAACAAAAGAGGGAGTAGGCATTGGTTGCAATGGAACAAAGGTTTATGAGGAAGCATGTGGTAGACATAAAGGCTAAACTTAAGGCAGTCCCTACATGAAAACCTTAAAGACAACATCCTTTACTTCTGTTTGAATAAGGTAAGCTTGTGAATCCTTCATTTTTTGTACTTAACAGTATATAAACAAATGGTTTTACCTCAATATGGTCCAGATACTCTGTTAATTACAGAATTTCAATTCATGGTGAACAACTTTCTGAAGAAGGGAGCCTCTGCGAAGCAAATGATTGAGAAGACTGATTTTTCAGTGGTCTCAATTGCATTTCTCAGCTAGTAAAACAAGACATTGCGTATTTCCTATGAATTTTGAATGGGAAAATATTATTCATAGCCCTACGTGTGTTTATCTGCTTGCCCACAGTGAGTGCTATCCCGTGCCCTGGGCCGTACATTTTGACAAATATAATTCTCCCTCCACATTTGAGGATTTGATTATTCTCAAATTTGATTTTAAATGTTCTCTCTAGGAATCTTTAGGCTGTTCAGGATGACTTTGTGCTCAAATACCTCGGGTCATGCTGAAGGACCTAAAGCCTGCAAAACCTGCAGCCCTCCAGGTGTTTTGGACTTCAGCTTCCAGAGTTCCTGATTATTGGACAAGCTGGCTAGGACTTCTGGGAGTCTGAATCCCAAATACCCAAAGGCCACAGATTATGCAGGCCTGACCTAGAGATTTGTAGAGAAATTCTTATATATCTAGGCATCAGTATGATTCATATATATATATATATATATATATATATATATATATATACATGCACCCATATACAACATTTATACCCCACCCTTCTCACCCCGAAGGGGACTCAGAGTGGCTTAAAGGCAATAAAATCAGTGTCAGCAACCCATGGACCACATCACATGACTCAAGGTTCAACTGTAGGTTCAAGGTATTTCACCATTTCTAAATTGTGAGTTTTTCCCATGATTCCTAAGTCAATTGGCAATCAACATCTTTTTTAATTCCCTGCTTAGAGACGTGTAAAAACACCCAATTTAACATGTGATGGAAATCCCCTCTTGCCCGTTCATCAATAAAATGATGACATCGTCATGGAGGGAGGAGTCAAGATGGGCAGTTGTTTCCTTTCTTCTGCCATTACCATTTTCAGATCTAGGAGGAAGGAACAAGAATAGATATCTTTTCAAATGTAAAATAAATAGCTTTTGCTTTTTAATTTAAAAATATCTGTGTTTATATAGTAAAAGAGGTATACCTTATACCTCAGGGGATTATGCCATCTTCACCTGTCTCCTGTCTGATGGCAAATCAAACAGATAAATCTTAAAGACAGCAGAGAAAAGAATTGGGTGCGATGGTGTAGGCTGTAGGGAAATCTTCCATTTAATTTCAAAATGGGGCATGGTGAAGCTTAAGGGAAAAACCAACACTCTCAAATGTCTTACTTACGTGGGGTGAAGTCCTAGGTTCTCCAATATAATTCTGTGGTCAGCTTCCAATGGAAGTTTATTTATTTATTTATTTCCAGCATTTTTACCCCGCTCTTCTCAACCCTCGAGGGGGGACTCAGAGCAGCCTAACAAACACAGTAAAATACAATATAAAACCCCCCAAAACATTCAGCATTAAAATACATTAAAATACAATTAACATTAACACATCATACACATTCATTTAAGTTAAAAATAGTGTTCCGTCCATAAAAAGAGCACTGAGCCATATCCACCAACTTGCCATTAAAATCCAGTCCAAAGTGCTGCCCTGTGCTAGTGTGCAAATGCCTGGTCCCACAGCCAGGATTTCACTTTTTTCCTGAATGCCAGGAGGGATGGAGTTGAATGTATGTCACTAGGAAGCGCGTTCCACAGACGGGGAGCCACCACCGAGAAGGCCCTCTCTCTCGTCCCCACCAACTGCATTTGCGAAGTTGCGAGGTGGGATGTAGCGGCAAATGCGTTTGGACAAGTAAGCTGGGCCAGAACCGTATAGAGCTTTAAAGGTCAAAACCAGCACTTTGAATTGAGCCCGGAAGTGGACAGGCAGCCAGTGGAGCTGACACAACAGGGGGTGGTATGCTCCCTGTATATAGCTCCGGTTAGTAATCCAGCTGCTGCCCGTTGGACTAGTTGTAATTTCCGAACTGTCTTCAAAGGCAGCCCCACGTAGAGTGCATTGCAGTAATCTATTCGGGATGTGACCAGAGCGTGGACAACCGTAGGCAGATCAGACTTCCCAAGGTACGGGCGCAGCTGGCGCACGAGTCTTAACTGTGCAAAAGCTCCCCTGGCCACCGCCGAGACCTGGGGTTCCAGGCTCAGCGATGAATCCAGGATCACTCCTGGATTGAGTCATGCTGGGAGACCTAGAAATTCCTAGATAGATGTTTTATCGTGTAAGAAAAATAAAATTTCTATATTTGCCATTTTCCCACATTCTGGGATCCTGTGTCAGCCCTCCAGCAAACGTGGAGAGCTGACTGTATTTTTATGGCTCCCACCAAGGGTTACTGGGCAGGAAACAGGAGACATTTCCTGAACCTTTGACAACTTTGTGGAATAAGGATTTTCAGCAAGTGTTCCTTGTTCTTTACGACTATAAAAGGTACAGGAGACACCACCAGTTTTCAGTCAGGCTGCAGGCTCAAATAATACAAGTGGCAATGAAAGTTTAACATGCTGCTGAGAGTTAAGCACAGCTAATCTGATGCAACACAGAATGCTCTCTGAGTCCATGGCTGAAGTGGAGTTGAAAAATAAGCATCCCTGAGCTGCAGCCAACCTTTCTTTCATTGGCAAATACCCCCTCAGTCTATGGTAATATTGCAAAAGTGGTTGCTACATTATAGATACTATTGTGATATTTCTGAGGAATCAAATGAACTGGGGGCCAATTCCGCCTGTTTCGAACTTATTTGTAAGACTAAGACAGCTCATCGCCAGCCATCTGCACAACAAACAGATGCCATACTTCAAAGCAAGCTATTTTACATACATTAGCTTAGATTTGCAATGGCATCCACAGTCCAATTCTCTGCTCACAGGCAATGGCTGCTTCACAAAAGACAATGTGAATAAATGTGATGTGACACTTGTACGCCCTCATTTCTTCTATATTGTCTTCAGCCACTTTACTAAACCGATGCACTTGACATCCTAGTATAGGAGTGGTGAACTTCTTTTTCTGACAAGGGCCATTTGGATATATATAACATCATTCAAGTGCCATACCTTTATTTAGCCAACTCTTTGTTTGTCACGCAAGTCAGATGTTCCCACCTCAACATCTTTAAACTTACTCCCCCAACAATGCATAGTACTCACACTCACATCAACACAATCACCATCAACAGCTTGCATTATCTGATGAATCTCCTTTGGGGTGACGCCTTGTACTGTCAAGAATTCAATAACTGCATGTTGCTTAAGTCGCATTGACCGACTGTCTGTGCAGGATTCCATACTTTGCACTTTAACAACACAACCATTCAATGCTAAGGCTTCATGCCAAAATGGAACTGTAGAGGAGAGTCTACTGAACAAGCCAGTACCAGCTGCATACCAGTACTGCCATTTGTTGAGGAGTTATAAAGGAGGAGGCATTACTTTTCATTCAACCCTCATAGAATTATAAAATACATTAAAAGATTTAAACATATAAAAATGACTTTGTGGAATGAGCATTTGAACAGTAGCAGCAGCAGTTGGGATAAGACTCAATGTGATATGTATGACAATGGACTGTCCCAGACAATGATTTTTTAAAATGGCGTGATTTTAATCAAATGTTTTTCATGTAATGCATTTTAATGATCTGTATTAAATGTGTCTAGGACTGTGGTTAGCACTTGAATGGCAGAAGGGGGTTGGACTGGATGGTCCTTGGGGTCACTGCTATTATCATGATCATCATGATCATGATCATCATCATCATCACCATCATCATTATTACAAAGACTGGGTGACCATTTGTTGGAGGTACTTTGATTGTGCTTTTACTACTTGGCAGAATAGGGTTGGACTGAATGGCCCCTTGTTCTTCATTTTAAATATTGTATCCCTTTTTTAGCAATAAAATCCAGATATCCGAAGTGTATGTATATGAATTTGTTAGTCTTTTTTCTATTAGTTCACACAAACACTGTCCATCCATCTGGCACTGGCCCAGCCCGTCTGTCAAATTTTTTAATGCAGTGTGTCAAAAAGCTTGCTCATGCCTGATATATATATATACATTATGTATAATATATAAATATTTCTTGGGGCTCCACAAGAAACTTTTGTTTCAAAAAGGTCTCTGCAACTGAAAAGGTTTGAGAACCCCTGGTCTAGATGCACAGCTAATATAGATTTAGGTCTTATTCTACTTTAGCTGTAAACTTAAATCTAGAGTCTTTTTGCTTAGCTTTCTTCTCAGGGGCACAGAGATCACTTCATCGTTCATCTAGTTTCCAGCGAATCCCTGTGCTACATTACTCCTATAAGCAGTTTTGTAACTTTAAAACAAAAATGAAAAAAAGAAATGAAAATCCTGCTTTTCAAGTACTGTAAGCAAATTAAATATTCATATCCCTTAAAAGCAATTAAATTTACTGTCAAGTAATTTGCAACTCTAAACAGCAAATGTACAAAAATAATTAGCAAGGTTGAAAATCAGTTATTTCTCTGATAAGCTCATAAGCCCTTTTAATTAAAATCACATTTTTTTAATTGCCAAAGGGAGTATTTTGTTTATAGCCGAGAAACATTTCTAAGTTTTAATTTAAGTTTCTCACACTAATATTCTTGTAATTGAGAAACACCCTCTGGGGCCATGAGTATCCGTCTAACAAAATAATGTGTTTCCCTATTAATACCAAGGAATGTCATGCATAAAAATGGAACATCCTCGGAAACTTGGATCTCAATCCAATTGGTAATCCCAACTAATGCACAGATGCACTGGGTCAATTGTTGAAGTCAACACTTATGTAAAGCCACTGATTCAACAGACCTACATTAGTGGGGACAAAAGGTACATCTACAATATAGAATTAAATGCAGTTTGAAACCACTTTAACTATCATGGCTCAATGCTATGGAATCCTTAGAGTTGTAATTTGGTGAGGTTCCAGCATTATTTGTCAGTGGGGATTGATTTCATAGTATTGAATCAAGGCAGTCAAAGTATTGTCGAACTGCCTTAATTCTACAATGTAGATGGACCCGGAGTTCAAAGTAGTTTGCACTTATAACTGCCATTATAATAATCTCCACTGCCATTATAATAGAGATTGAACTCTATGATGTGGCACTGTAGACCCATATAATCCAGTTCAATGCAGTTTAATCTGCATTATATGAATCTACACTGATCAAACTGCATTATATGGCAGCGTAGATGGGGCCTCAGCAAGAAGGGGACAAGAAGGCCAAATCTTACTGTTCCCAGTAGGCTCAGGCAAAAGCAAATTGCTCTAGTCTTTTTTCTTTGGAGGTGGGGGTAATGCGTTCTTCTTCCTCTTGATAACATTTGTCATGTTGACCATAGTTGAAGGTTGCTGGGCAATATGTGTTCCAGTTTTCCTCTGTCAAATGTTTAGGGGGTATAATTGTAGTGGAAGTTAAAGTACTTCGTCTTTAGGCATTATTATTTTATATGGTATATGTGAATTAACAAAATCATTTCCAGACACTCCTTTTCCATTACACTTACTGACAATTGCTTTGGATCTCTAAATTCTCCTGTTTTGTCCACATCATCATGGTAATTAATCTCTGTGGTTACTTGTGTTTTTGTTTTGTTCTCTGTGTTGAATAATGCAGTATACAATAAAGTACATGCTGTTTGTTCCAACAAAAGAATAGCTGTGGTCTCTGATTTTGAAAACTATTTTGCAGTTTTGTGCTAAATATATTCTGACTGGTTTTCTCCTCAAGATGTCGAAACCTCAAAGGCCAGAGCTGATAATCTAAAGACCCAGTTTTTGTTTAAAGAAGTAGCAAAAAGTCAAACTTTGACAGAAGTAGCTGAAGGCCTCATTTATACTGGCATAGAATGCAGTTTGGACTTCATTGTAAAATCGTATGATACCATTGAACTGCATTGAACTGCATTATATGAGTCTACACTGACAATATAATACAGTTCCAAACAAATAATTTCTAAAGAAAGTGTAACACAAAAGATGTGTGATAGGATAAACATTCATTTAATTTCACAATGGGGAGTCCCGAAGTGTCACAACAAAGCTACAACCCCCACCCCGCTTTCCTGTTTCGTGGGATGAAGTCCTTAACTCAGTTAACTCAGCAGGGAAAAGAGTGGAATCAGACTCTTTCTAATGAGTTTGTCTGTGTGTGTTTATATGTACATTCAAGTAGCCTATTGGGGCTTGCCCCTTGTAAGCTGCACTGAGTCCCCTGGGGGAGATGGTGGTGGGGTATAAAAATAAAGGTATTATTATTATATTTTACTGACACAAAAACACAGTATGTCACAGCAAACAAGATATATATGTTGGATTTCGTATCACAAATGCACAAGTTGAACACTTCCCAAGCATCTAGGACTGTGTGACTGAGAGAGAGAGAGAGATTGCAAGAGCACTGTTTGCAATATATGCCGTTTGCTCCAAGTCGGGAGGGTATTAATAAGGAGGCAGGATGAGAAGGGAGGGGGGCTGCAAGGGAGTGTTTGTGTTAAAGAAGGGGAGGGGGGCTGGAAAAGAGAGAGAAAGCATTTGCAGTAGCAGAGAGGAAGAGGAGGGGAGAGAGGAGGGGATTGCACATGCCAATAAGTGTTTTTGGGGGGGGTTGTGTGTGTCAGGAGTGACTTGAGAAACTGCAAGTTACTTCTGGTGTGAGAGAATTGGCCGTCTGCAAGGACATTGCCCAGGGAATGCCCAGATGTTTTTGATGTTTTACCATGCTTGTGGGAGGCTTCTTTAATGTTTCCTTATGGGGAGCCGGAGCTGACAGAGGGAGCTCATCCATGATGTCCCCGGATTCGAATCTGTGACCTATCGGTCTTCAGTCCTGCCAGCACAAGGGTTAACCCATTGCGCCACCGGATTCTCCTACACCAATGGTATAATTAAATAATAAACTGCAAGTTGAATTTGGGAGAGGCGGGGAACCAAGGAAAGTGAGACAACTTCCCCTCCTCCCCACTCTGGTGGCTTTTTGTTCAAATGAAATGGAGGAAGGAAGAAAGAGATAGATTGTTGTGAATTTTGAAGACATTGTTTTATTACAACGAGGCATTTAAGTGAGCAGGCCCACAGAAGGGAGGCCAGTAAGGTCAGCGGGAGAAGAAATCCGGCAGGTCTGTGTGGGGACCTGCTCTGAGGTCCCGGGATTTTTTGCCCTTCTTCTAAAAACCATATTTTGGTGTTGTCTGGAAGTGCCCATAGCCTACAGTACCTGATATTTTTGATCGTCTTCTGAGGAGGCTCGGGTAAAGGCAAACATTTGCAGCTTATATGTTCTTTAACAATAACTTTTGCCACTGTGGTCTAGTGTGGTCACATTTCCTGGCTCTCATCTGTAACATGTTGGAAAATATGTGTCACAGGAAAAAAGAATACTGAGATTTGATATAGCTGAGTCGTAATAGTTGAAGGGATGTCATGTAGAAGATGGAGTAAGTTTGTTTTCTGCTGCTCGAGAGAATAGCAGAAAGGGTTCAAATTCTGAGATTCCAAGTTAACATTAGGAAGAAAGTTTGGACTGCAATCGGTGTTTGACAGTAAAATAAACTGCCTAAGGTGGTGGAGGACTATCATTTGGTCTTCCAACTGAAGTTGGATGACCATCTCTTGGGATATTTTAACTGTATTCTTGCATGGCAAGGGACTGGGCTAAATAGCCGTCACACAGTCTCTTCCAACTCTATTGCTGCAGCATCACACACAAAATTAAGCAATCACGTCATGCCAGTTCGTAATTGTTCTAGGATGAAAAAAATTACCTTCTATTTCTGATGAGAAGAACAGTTCAAGAATTCTTATTTCACAGGCTAGTGTGAAGTAAAAAGGAAATGCTGATCACCTGTCTTTACTATAAAAAAAGATTTATAGTACCGTATATTCCAGAATACAAGGTGACTGGGGGTATAAGATGACACCCCCCCCAACTTTTAAAGATAAAATACAGAGTTAGGGATATAGTCGGCATTTAAGACTACCCCCCTCTTCCAAGACTATGCCCCAGCCACTCTCAGTTCAAGGACCTCCTCGTCCTTGCCGCTTACCTCCTCCAAAAGCCACTGGGCTTGCCTAGACCCAAGGAAGTGCCTCCGGATGACTCCTAGCAGAGCTGGGCGACAGCGTGCCTTGGATGTGCTCCCAGAGGCATGTTGGGAGCAGTAGTCCCCTGACTCCTACTGCTCCCAGCATGCCTCTGGGAGCACATCCAAGGCACGCCGCCGCCCAGCGCTCCTAGGAGTTTGCATCCGGAGGCACTTCCTTGGGCCTAGGCAAGCCTTCGGAGGAGGTAAGCGGCGGCGGAGGAGGAGGTCCTTGGAGAGCGGCAGGGGCCGTAGGGAAAGCCCAGCGGGCCATCACCCTCCATGGCAATGCGGCCTGCTACTCCTCCTCCCCATGCACCCCCCTCCTCCCTCCTCCTCTGCCCCTCCACCCTCCTCCTCCCTCCCTCCTCAAGCCACGCCACTAAGGATGATATTATTTTCTTTAACTTATTGTTTTAATTTATACCCAGCGTACTAGGACAACCCCCAACTTTTCATTAGATTTTCCAGGCATAAAAAGTGGTCTAGTAGGCCGTAATATATGGTACATGCAGAAACATGACTGGATATAAAAGAAAAAGATATGTCATGGGGAAGATTAAGTTCTGTAAGTCTGATAGTCTAACAACATGTTCCTTCTGGGATAATCTCTTAATAGTTTTGATAAGGTAATCCTCCCCCCCCATTCTCTTCAAATATGTTCAATGTCATATAATTAGACCTTTTCAAGGCATTATCTCTTGAAAGGACACTTGGTGGCACTCATTCAACGTCTTTTTTTTTTGCTTCAACTGAACTTGAAGATTTAGCTGAGTCTAGAATGAAATACTAATCAAACCAAAGGTGTAAACAATTCTGCAATTATATCAGTTGGACTAAATCCAGTTGTTAATTCCAGCTAAATTAGACTGACTGAATTAATGAAAACAGCAAATTAACTCTTCTATAGATTCTAATGATTCAATGGGTCTACTCCAACTGGGATGAATTTTTGGATTTAGGCTCTTCAGTTTACCACCAGTACCCACTATTTAGCCAAGTTTTAAAGGGGAGTTGCATTACCTTAGTTTAGACATACTTGAAGAATAGTTTGTATATTACACAAGTACTTGAATGGTTTGCATATTATATGAGTAATAACGCCATCCGACTCAATGATAAGTTGGCCAATATCTTAAGTATTTGCTATTTCAAATACATTTACCTAATGTTAATTCTTCATTTTAAGTAAAAGCTCTGGAATGACTTTATCTGTGCATGATTTATTTTAGACTTACCATTATGCTTTTTACTCATAAGTTGCATACCAACTCACCTGTTTTGGAAGGGTCAGACTCAATTATTCCTTCACTGTCCCATCTTAATTGGTCACTTTTAAAATGTCCTGATTTTTCTCTCAATTTCCCTCCATTGTCCTCAGATTATTTTAGTTGCAAAAGTAGTTTGGACTCAATGAGCCCAAAAAGGTGAAGAGGAAATGAGAGGAGCTTGGAAACGCAACCCACTTGCATCCTCTCCTAACTTGGGTATTTCCCCTAATTAGGTTTTTTTTTTTTTGCTATCTTGACCACAATCTGATGTTGTTTGCCTGCAAGTGTTCCAATTCACCTGCAAAATGTTGGATGGTATGAAATTGTTGTTTTAAAAGCAAGTAAAATGTAATCATAAGACTGTATAAATTTAACCATGTTGCCCTGGATTTGAAAGCCTTGTGGGTCACATAAAATGACGTGGTGGGCCAAATTTGGCCCACAGGCCTTGTGTTTGACATGGTGCTTTAGACCAAAGGAATTGACTGTCTCAGACAGTAGATTGGTTAGGATAAGATAAAAATGGCTGAACTTCCACAGCTCTTCACATCTATTGAAAGACAGAACTACGTATCCCACACAGCCTTGAGTGCCAGATTGCCTTCAAACTGATGGTGCTAACCTTTAGGTCCTTGCATGGTCTGGGGCCAGTGTACCTGAAGGACCGTCATTCCCCGCACATTCCCTAGAGGCCACTACAGTCCATGGATCGAAATCTATTGGAGGTTCCATCTCTCAAAGTCTGCCGCTTATCATCGACGCGGCAGCGCGCTTTTACTGCAGTAGAGCCTGTTCTCTGGAACGTCCTTCCTGAGGAGACCCGATCAATAACTGATCTGCAGGCCTTCACAGGGGCCTGTAAGACCTACCTTTTTGGACAGGCGTTTAATCTTTAATGCTGCATAGTCCACTCTCGTCTAAAGCTGTTTTTATGTTTTAATCTTTTACTGTGATTGTGTTGGTTGTTGTTGTAAACCACCCTGAGCCTTCTTGGAAAGGGTGATATATAAATTGAAATAATAAATAAATAAACCTTACTTTGCCCAATAAAACTAGCCTGCTGCCTCATTTGTGGCAAAGGATACTAACCAATGGTCATACCTGTCTAATCTCCTTTTGTAATTGGGTTGGAGAGAGGGTGACATTGTGTCCATAGCAAACCACCCCTGATAAACAAAATATGAAGGATAATAATAATAATAAATTAATTATTTATATTCCGCCCTTCTCCCTGAGAGGACTTAACAGTGGATTTCAGCATATAAACAGAGACAGGAAAACATTCAGTGCCTTATTACAATGAAGTAAAATGACACACAAATATACAGACAAAGACAAAAGCTTCTTCTTTCATTTCTGGCTCTAGGGGAGGTGCTAATTTCCATTTCCAAGCTGAGGAGACTGCGTTGTCCATAGACACCTCCTGGTCATGTGGCCAGCATGACAACATGAAGCATCTTTTTGCCTTTCCTGCAGAGGCAGTATCTATTGATCTACTTACATCTGCATGTTTTAGAACTACTAGGTTGGCAAGAGGTAGGGCTAACAGTGATGGGAAGAGACAGCATTGATTTGCGAGTTGCATAGTCCCCATAAATTTACACAAACATCGCTGCTTATATTGCCAACATTCACATTATTTTTAATGAGTGTGTTATTTAAATCTGCTTTCCCTGGCTTGAAGTGAACATATCAGTGGCACTCTATTAAAGGGAGCAGACAAAGTCCAACAGGCCGGATTACAACGGCTAAAAGTGTCATCTTACATAACGACTTCTGGGCTTTCTCCTCCCTTGATGGTACAGCTGCTCTGTTCACAGTGTTCCATTATTGTCCGCTCTATTTGCCCATCAGAGAATTTAAATTGCATTATTTGAATGCCAGGGAACCAGACAGAAGTCAGAATAAAGAAAGCTTGTAATGGTAGCAAGGTGACCAGTAGATGGCATCATTGAGGCAAATTTAAAAAGATGAAGCCTTCTGCCATGCGTCATACAAGAGGAGGACAACTAATACTGTTCCTAACATTATTATAAAACATCTTCAAACCCTCATTTTCCATGCTTTCGGCCAGATAGATGCTTAGTGCGATATGCCGTGGGCATATATTTCCACCCTTCCAAAGGGTAAGAAAGGGCTTCATGACCTGGATCATAAAAGAGGCTTGTTTTTATTTTAGAGGAGGACACAGAAAAGTAGGTCAAACTGCTCCCAGGGCAAGAAGAGCGTGCCAGTTGTTTCAGCCATCATAACTTCAGGCTTGGTTAACTTCTGAGCTATTGAAAGCCCAGAGCCATTGTTAGCAGGATTCAGAGGTTGGCTGAGCGGGTGGCCAGAGAACAGCCTGGAAAAGTTACCTGTTTGACTAATACTCTCAGAATCTTCCACCCGTTATGCCAGATCTTTCAGGTTTTCTCTTGGTAGCAGGAGGAAATAAAGTAAATCTTCCTGAAAACTATAAGAACAACTGTGTGGGATCCAATCAAACTCCTATCTAGTTCCCATTCTGTCCCCACAATGCCTTACCAGATGTAATGCTGGGCAAAACAGAGCTTTGGTGAAAATACTTTGAGGAGCAGTTCCTGACGCTCCCCATAATCACCACCACCACCTTGTTATTTTCGGGGGGGGGGGGTGTACATTGCCTTTTCTGTAGCTTCCAGGAGCTCTCTTAGTATACTTATTAACATGAAAAAGATGCCTGTTTTGTACCTTTTGGCAAATAAAAGTATTCTTCAATTGAGCACCTTGAGACATGTTTTCAGTTTCTTTGCAGATTTTATTGGGTGCTCTTGGATTTTTTAATAAAAAAATAGTAAACTTCTGGACATTTTGGCTTTGTTGTCCCCCTTCTCACCATGTTGGTCCCTGAAGGATCCTGAGTGCAAAAAAAGTAATCTTAAGGTTCCCCAGTTTCATAACTTCCAAACCATGACAGGTCAAGCAACTTCAGAGTCTGATCATGATGGTAACAGTTAATAATGAAGGAGATTAGACAAGTTAGGAAAGGCTGCTGCAATTTATTTTTGCCTGAGCCTGCTGGATAGATTCTGCTTCTTCATCTTCACTCTATTTTTTTTTCATGTCAGGAGTGACTTGAGAAACTGCAAGTTGCTTCTGGTGTGAGAGAATTGGACCCCGTTATGTTTTGATGATTTACCATCCTTGTGGGAGGCTTCTCTCATGTCCCTGCATGACAGAGAGAGCTCATCCGTGCTCTCCCCAGATTCGAACCTCTGACCTGTCAGTCTTCAGTCCTGTTAGCACAAGGTTTTAACCCATTGTGTCACCAGGGGCTCCTCTTCACTCTAATGAGTTAACTGAGGCTGCATCTACATTGCCCTGTATGCCTGGATCTGATCCCAGATTATTTGTTCATACTAGTGTCAGAGCTGGAGGTTCTTAGCCTTGGGGAGGCTACGAGAACTCCCAGTCTGCCTTAACCTGTAAGAGACTTGGCGTGCAGGACCTTGGGGAATTCCCAGGGATGATGTAATCTCCTGGGAGCAGTGCTGAGTCAGGACGGATGTGACGCAACCTCTTCCGGACAGTGGACACTGACTTGTATATTGCTGACTCAGCAGGGATATGATGTAATATCCACGGGACATTGGGACTGCTGAGTCAGAGGGGACTGATGCAACCTTTCCCGGACATTGCAAGTGAAGGAGGGAGGGGGGTTGAGTATATAAGGTGTGTTTGGGTGATGGGACACTGCTTTGGCTTTATAGGTGTTGTACCTCTAATAAACTCCGTTGGATCAAGCAGAAGATTTCGTGTGATTACTGGGACAATTTAGAGTGGCCTCACAACTAGATTATCTAGTAGTGTAAGACTCATATAAACCAGTTCACAACAGATAATCTGGGATATAGGGCAGTGTAAATCCAGCCTGAATAGAAGCAATTTTTGTTCTTAGAATTAAGTTTGCCTTCTTTTATCCCAGCATCACCTTCCCACCCTTTACTCCAGATGTTGCTGCCTTTCCTCTGACTTCACCAGTCTAGTTTCTTTTCTTGCTTGAGAAACTGCAGACTGAACATATATTACCAGAAATGACACAATGCAGAGGTTGCAAGAAAGTATTAGCATGTGAATAATTTGGTAAAAAGAAAAAAAAATGAATGAATTTATTTATGTAATTTGTATCAAAAGCATTCCATAAATAAGTATAAAAACTGATAGTGCACAAGTGTCCAAATATCTTTTGATCAAAAATGGGCAACAGTGAACACATTGTTTATAGCCTCAAACAATTCTTCCTCTGTACATGAGGCAGGACATTACGGACAAGCATACAGATGCGGAATTGTCTGTTCTGCTCCCCAGTTGCACAAGGTGGAATATTCTTCTAGGTAGTGCCATTTTGCCAGGTTGTCTTTTTATCTGCCCACTCCACTTCTGAGTCTATTCAGGGACTTCCAAGTTGCCCATTCTTGGTTTGCCCCTGGAGGAAGACCCTCATGGGGGGCATCCAATTGGGATTTCCTGGTTTAGCTGCACAGAGAGATACTCTTTCTGTTGCTGTGGGAACGTTAAGAGGGTGGTGGTTCCCATGAAGCTTTTCCTTGATTTGTGTCTACTGGGAGGAGGCTGATAGCCATGCAGTGTGTGGCTTTCACAGTTATTTCTCTCACAGTTAGCAGCAACTTCCCGTTGCACATCTGGGGGGGCAATGCCAGCTAGCTTGTAAAGTTTATCAACAAATGTAGGTTTGAGACATCCTGTGATTATTCTGCATGTTTCATTCAAAGAAAGAAAGAAAGAAAGAAAGAAAGAAAGAAAGAAAGAAAGAAAGGGAGAGAGATCTCTTTGCAAAGTGTGAAATTACGCTATAGTTAGATTGTGGCTGGATGTACACTGCCATATAATCCAGTTTTCAAAATGCTGATGAACTGCATTGAACTGGGTTATGTGAGTCTACACTGCTGTATACTCTAGTTCAATGCAGTTAAGTTGCATTCAGAAACTGGATTATATGGCAGTTCAGATGGGTTCTGTATAAAACCTCAATTGTACTATAGAATCTGAATTGATGTAAAAACTTTACCCAAGAACTAGGACAATTTGTGTGTCGTGTTTGGGTTTTTTAAAAACAAATCAATTAAATAATTGGAGTGTTGTGTAGTTTCCATTTTCTCTTGATGTTCCGTTCTGAAGATACCAGCCACAAAGGCAGGTGAAATATCAGGAGAAAATGCCGCTAAAACATGACCATGCCCCAGAAACCACACAACAATCCAGTGATTCCAGCCATTAAAGCCTTCAACAATACATTAAATACACTATCATAGAGGACTTCACCACATTAAGCTGGGAAGGGTTTGAAAGAGGGGAGGAGAAGAGAGTTGTGTCTGACTCCATGTAGTAAAAAAAACAACAACAGGTGTTTTCCCTATCTTTTACCACATTGATTTACATTTCCAGTGCACTCAGCTTAGGCCCCACCTCATTGGTTTTCTTCTTCAAGAAACCTCAGTGTATCCCTTTGGGAGGCTACAGAGAAGAGAGGAGGAAGGGAGGAAGAAAGAGGAATTAGGGATTTCAGTGTCACTTATGGCATGGGGGAAGGGGGACAAACTCTGCAACTTAGCTGTATGTGTTCTGGGAACAAAGGTGTACATACACTGTATAATACTTTCATAACCATATACAAACAAATTACTAGGAGATACTTGCATCATTGCATAATGGCAGTCAGGCTTTAACTGGCAAGGCTATTCAATGCTAATCAAGCTCCCCAACTGCATTATTCCCACTTGCCTGATAAGTGGAGGCCCCATTTAGACTGCCATATAATCCAGCTTCTGAATCCCAAAGATCTGGATACCTACATCATTGCATAATGGCAGCCAGGCTTTGAAGCTGCAAGGCTATTCAATGCTAATCAAGCTCAGCAATTGCTACATTCTCACTTCCCACAAAGAATGCCTGCCATTGATGTGGGTGAAACCTCAGAGTATAATGCTTCTGGTACATGGCCAGACAGCCCGGTCATTTTCTCGTCCAGACATTTGAAAATGTCAGAACTCACACCATGGCAAAGAGAATAGAGGGGAGATCAGTGCTTCTTGTAAGATCTCCCGAGATGGACTAAGCTATTGCCTTTTACCACTCACTCTATTCAGAAAAGGGGATGAATCCATTTAAAATAAGAGTGGATGTACAATACTCACACTGAACTGTGGATAAACTGACTCAGTTTTTGGGTTGATTCTTTGACAACATTTTCGAAATTTCTACATGGCCATAACACTATACAGATTAAAATCGCTGCCTCTGATAGGAAATTCCATTACATGGGAAATTCTAATTACATAAACATAGATGCATAACCCCCCACCCCAACTGTCTTGTTTTGGAAGGGACCAATCCCTTCTTGTCCTAATTTTCAAACTGCGTTTAGAATTGTCCCAGTGTCCCTTTCCTTTTCCCATTTCTCCCCTTTGTACTCAGGTTACTTCAGTTCCTGCAAACTGAGTTCAAAGTGCAAAAGTAATTTATATCCAAGTAAGTCAATTGGAGGTGAAGCGAGAAAGGGCCCTTATCAGAAGGCCTAATCTACACTGCTATATACAGTGTTCCCTCGCCGCTTTGCGGTTTGCTTACCACGGACTTGCTGTTTTGCAGTTTTATCTGAGCAGCCCCCAGCACCCCCAGCACCACATCCTCCTCCTCCTTCCTTCCCTCCCTCCCTCCCTCCCTGCCTTCTTTATGCCACCATGGTGCTAGAGGGGGTTTCTTCTTTCCAGCAGCCCCCTTGTTAGCGGGAGAAGTTCCAGTGGGTTGGCCAGCCAATGGGAGGTGGACCTTGCTCTCCCTCGATTGCCTGGGCTAGCCATCCTCTGGAGCTCTGGGCAACCTTCAAAAGGGTTGCGGAAGGCCACGCCAGGCAGCGTATCTTCCCTGTGTCTGGCACTGGTTTCTCGGGTGGCAGCTGGAAGCGGGTTTGTTTGGGTCTTCAGTCCAATTTTTGGCTGTATTTATTTTTGGCTGTATAAATATTACAATTCATATAGTGTCCCTACTTCACGGATTTTCACTTATCGCAGGTGGTCCTGGAATGGAACCCCTGCAATAAGTGAGGGAACACTGTAATCCAGTTTGAACTTGATTATATGGTCAGTGTAGACTCCAATATGCACTATATGAGTCTACACCAGGGGTGGGCAACTATTTTTTCCAAGGGGCCACATGAGAGCCAAATATATTATGGAGGGCCGCACCTAGAGGCGGAACTACATGCTAATATACATAATTTATTTATTTATTCACTTACTATATTTACTGTATATTACACATCATTAATATTAACATATTAATATATCAAGAAATATTCATATATTATTAGTATTAATATCATAATTATTATATTATAGTATATATATATAAACATAATATATTCAAATTATAATATATCATATAACATAACATTATATTATATTATTTATTATATTATTTTATTATTGTTATAAAATTATTATACAATAATAATAAAAACCACTAAAATAAAATAATGCTTCCTTATAGTCCCCTTCTCTGGAGATTTTTATGCAGAGGCCAGGCAGGGGAAGCAAGCCAGGGGCCCTTAGGCGGGCCGGATAGAATCAGCCAAAGGGCCGCATCCGGCCCCCGGGCCGCAGTTTGCCCACCCCTGGTCTACACTGACCATATAATCAAGTTCAAACTGGTGCATATTGAACTATAATCAGGGCTGTCCAACTGCTGGCCCTGCAGGTGTTTTGGACTTCAACTCCCAGAAATCCTAGCCAGTTTACCAGCTGTTAGGATTTCTGGGATTTGAAGTCCAAAACACCTGCAGGGCCGGCAGTTGGACAGCCCTGAACTATATTGAACTGGATCATATGAGTCTACACTGCTGTTGGGAATCAAGAGCTGTTAGGCTCAAAAATAATCCTCCTTGGAGGTGATTCCACCAGAAATATAGCAGAGTGCAGAATGCAAGATTCATATGCAACAGAAACTTACATGCAGTGAGCCAGGATTGAGTCCCATTTAAGAGGATTGAACTGGATTGCAGATCCACAAGTCATAGGATCAAAACAAAAGTATTTATTGTAAATAGAGAAATCCAATCAGGATAGGAAAGGTTACTTGGAGCTAACTAGCTTTGCTAAGCTATCCACTAAGGGAAAAGAAAAAGGAAAAATAATAAAAGTTCCTAACTATCACATCTTGCCTCAGAGAGTGCAAGATGCTTCCTCTCTCTCTAGAAGCAGAAGCAGGACTATACAAAATGGAGATTGCCGCATGGCCTAGCCTAAACAAAAGGACAAAAGGCCTTGCAAAACAGGAAGTTACCTTTGTAAAGGTTTACATTCATAGCAGTCAAAGGGGTGGAGTTTGGCATGCAAGGTGAATAGAAAACAACCCCCCTTCTAAACCCCTTCTGGAGATAAGCTGCTAAAGGCAAAGGGAAGGAATCCCTCGCTCTAACCTATCTAGGCTAACTTCTCCTCATTGAGGACTGGAGACTTGTACAGTCAGGGATGAAACCCAACAACTGCCTTATAATCAAGTCCAATGTAGTTAATCTGATTCTGTAACTGGATTGTATGGCAGTGTAGATGGAGCCTCAGACAAAGCAAACTGATTCAGGTACTCATAGCTTTTGAGTTTTTCCTCATTTATAACACTTGCCATTTCAACTGTACTCTGATGTTACTTGGTCACATGTTGGAGGGTATGTAGTTCTTGTCTGTTGGAGAAGAGAACTGTGTGTATAACAAGATAAGTTGTATGTCCTCTAAAGTAACTTGTGTGATTTCTCTTTCTTTTCTTACTCAAGTCCTCTGGGCTAGTTTGCTCTGCTGAACATGACAAACTCAAAAGCAAAATCTGATTTTGCATTTTCTCTGCTGGCTGTGACAGAGACTAGGGAAAATTCACAGTAATTCCAGCTCCATGTTTGGGCTTGCATGAAATCAAGTGGGATCTTAATTTTCTTCTCCAAACAAGAGCTCTTTAAGGGTAGTTTAGGTGATTTTAAGCAGGAGTTCACTCTGTCTCATTAGGTGGGGAAGAGTTGGCAGTCAGCAAAGTTTGAATGCCTCCTGCACACGGCCTGTTTAGGTTGCTGAGTTCCTTAATGCTGGACTCAGAGGCCTTGTAGCTGTTGCAAATGCTATGATTCAACATTGGCACAAGTATCAAGCCATCTTTATACACTAAAGTACAAATATGATCCTTTTCTCCATTAATGGTAATTTTCTTCTACGGAAGTCATTTTTATTTTAGCATAACTGAATGCGAAGGAATTAACACCTCCCACATAACAAAAGAGTTGCATACATAGTAACAACTGAGGTCACCTAGCAATAGAAAAACCTTACTTACTTACTTACTTATTAGGGCTGTGACATATTTTTCTGGGGGTAAATGACATTGTTTAACCCAGATTGGACGTGTGATAACATCCCTCTGCATGAGAACTGGGGGAAACGTGGGTTTCCTCCAGATCTCATGCGGAGGGATGTTATCCCGCGTCCAATCTGCAGCCAATGAGGGCAATCCAACTCTAGAAGGGCAGAAATCTGATCTGAGCCCTTTTTGAAAATGGCGGCCGCGGCTTCGAATATGCAAATTCACTTTTTGGTTGCTTAAAGTGCTTTAAAAATGCTTCAAAAGTAAATTAGAAACAAAGTTAATACGACTTTCATAGCGATACGAAAAACCTAACCAGGCCTAGTAATTACTGTATTTCTGAATTTAGCACCAAAACATTGCAATGCATTGAAACAGCTGTGGATCCAGGCGGGAGGCAAACTGCCTTGGATAATACAGAACACTGGCTATGTGAAGGTTGGATTAGCGAGACTCTACTGTACTTTCTAAACTGCTGCAACAAAGGTGAAAGAAAAGCTTTCCTGCTTATTAGAGAAAGAACAAAAGTTTCTGCGTGTTTTGTTGTTTCAGTAGAAGACCAGTACAACTATGTTTTTGGATACCTGGTTTCTTGACCGGAACGATAGAGGCAGTCATCAAACAAAAGTTTGATGACTGCATACAACCCCTGACACGATATTCTGCTACCAAACATGTCTTACCATCAGGAAGTTCTTCCTAATGTTTTTAGATGGAATCTCATTTTCAGCTATTTGAACCCACTGCTCCAAGTCCTAGCCTTCACAACAGCAGAAAACAAACTTGCCCCCCTCCTCAATGTGACATCCTTTCAAATGTTTAAACATGGCATCCCCTCACAGCCTTCTTTTTGCCAAGCACTCAGACCCAGCTTCTTCAGCCTTACATGAGTCCTTTCTAATGACACCATCTAGGTAGCTGAAACTTTAAAACTATCCAAATGTGTCTCCCCTTCCAAACCTTCCAGGAATTTAAGATCATCTGAGGAGGCCCTGCTCCCGATCCCTCCTGCCTCACAGGCATATTTGGCAGGGGCAAGGGACAGGCCTTCTCAGTGGTGGCCCCTGGGCTGTGGAACTCCCTTCCTGGGGATATTAGATCAGCCCCCTCCCTCCTGACCTTTAGGAAAAGAGTAAAAACCTGGCTCTTCAAGCAAGCTTTTGGAACCTCATTGTAACCAGATAAACTCAGTATTGTGAAAGAATATGGAACGGCTTAATGATGCAAATGGACATGGATTTAAACCCAGAAGTCATTGATTTTTATAGTTTTAAATTGTTTTTATATGAATTTTAATATGTGATTTAACTTGTTTTAAACAATTTATGTGTTTATGTATATATGTGTGTTCGGCACCTAATGGTTGCGAGTCTGCACACCACCCTGAGTTGCCTTTGGGCTGTAAAGGGCGGGACAAAAGTGTGGTAAATAAATAAATAGATAGAAATGGAGTAGCCAATAGCTGGGTCTGAGCCTGAAATGTTTTCTGTGCAGTTCTTTGACCTCTCCCTTATTTTCCCTTTATGGGGAAAATTGAGACCTGTGCTTCAAAGGCCTCTAGGGCACACAATCTTTTGTTTAAATACTATTATTTCCACAGTCAGGAGAAGGTTGGACCAGGGAGTCTTCCTCTCAGTGGGAGGGGGAGAGAAGTGTGGAGGTGACATAATTCTTCATATGGTGGTTTGGGGGTTTCATTTTCTTCACACTATGCACACACATACACACCATAAGAATCAGATAGGGAAGGGGATTTGGAATATGTAAAAGGAGAATTGTCTATACTGTCTGGGCTCCCATTGTCACACATCTGGAATATTTCACATCCTCACTGCTGTGGAGTCGAATATGTTCTCATCTTCATATCCACTGCTGCATCCCACATATTTATCTGGTTAGAAACATTAACAAGGAGAAAAGAAATGGGGGCAGCTTGACCTCTGTGTTCTGACTGAGTTTCATTCCAACCTTCGTGACACACAGAAACATCTTTCTTTGGCCATTTTTCAGAATTGGAAAAGAAAGCAATGTTCAAGAGTTTTATTGGTTATCTCAGATGTAAAAGGGGATGAACTGAAAGAGGTGTGTTATATTCCTCTCTACAAAGCACATTTCTCTCATATAAGAAAAGTGTTTTTTGTGTGACATTTCAAAGCTTAAAACCAACTTCTGGTCATTCACATTAGGGAACTGATACATAGCTATTTTTTAAATCTCCCAGATGTACTTTTTGCCATGTCACTAACTGAGGTCTTTCCTGCCATTCAAATTTAAAATGTTTCCTTCTGTAGTTGTTTCTATAGACACATGAAAAATCCCTTTCCAGTTATGCCCCGGATTTTGTTCCAGGGGGAGGTTGAAAGCAAATACAAACAATAATGCAATGTTGATTTACAGCAAGACAGATGTTTCCTTAGCCACTTGTTGCAACATTTGGGACTCAAACTACTTTACTCCCCTTTAAGCAATATCTTTCAGAATTGCTCTACCATAATGAGGTATTTGTGTCCTTAGTCTTTTGGAGTGCTGTGAAAAAGCCACAAATTGTAAGCTATTTGTTTACTTGCCTGAGTCCAGACTTATTCTTAGTTACAACATAATCATGTTAATTAATGGGACGTGAGCTTGTTAATGAGTAGCATCAAATGTAATATTTTACATAATGAATAACTAACAAGTAACTTATCAGGCTCTGACTACCACTAACTATTGCCTCCATCAGCACCAAAGGAGCATTACATGTTATGTTATAGACACCCAACATCCTCTGGTCCAATGAAGTCACTTTAAATTATTTATAACTAGTGTACCCACCATGTGTTGCTGTGGCAAACCTTTCCTCCCTCTTTGTCTCCTTCTTTCTTTCTCTTGTTAGTTCCCTTTTTTCTTTCCTTCTCTCCTTCCTGCTGCTTTTGGACTCTAACACTACAATAACTTACAGTGTTGCTAAGTTCTGTGCTGCTGCACTTACAATTAGACGGATGATGATTGACCCGACAAGGCAACACCCTGTTGCAGGGCCGTAGCCAGGATTTTGATTTGGGGGGGGGGCTGAGTTTGGTTTGGGGGGCTGAGACTGGGTGGAAGAGGGTCTACCCTAGCAAACCTTTTGTATTGTTATGCCAATAACCCCATTAATGTGGGATATAATGATCATGGTGATCAGATCATGATATGAATAAACATAACAGTTTAAATAATGTACCAGTAAGGCCTTCCCGCGGACCACCCTGAGAATTTCGGGGGGGGGCTGAAGCCCCCTTAGCCCCCCCCCCCCTGGCTACATGCCTGCCCTGTTGGGAATATTAGAGCAACATGTAACAGCTGAAATGCTATTAGACTTCCAATGTACCCCTCCCTTCCGCTTTTGTGCCCTTCCCCCCCAGTGTTTTTGACCTCTCCCATCAATCTCTCTTCCCCGCCTTCAGTTCCATACCTGTTACAATATCCTGTGTTTTAAAAAATATTTTTAAACTGTGTTCTCATCTACTTTTAAATAACTGCTTTACTGGGGAGTGGTCCTTCCCCTCCCAGGGCGCTTGCGCCTGCTTTGTGCTTGTCAGTGACCGTAATAAAGGTTTTTTTGTTGTTGAATGTTTGCCTCTATCTGTTGTAAACTTCCCTGAGTCCCCTCTGGGATATAGAGCTAGATGTAAAAAAAAGTTTTATTATATATTTCTCAACCACCACACAACTGATATTGCATGAGAAAGTCAGGTGCTCTTTTAGCTGTGTTCATGATCGCTTAATCTTTTCCCCAAATCTGTCCTTTCCTCCTGTATCCTAATTTGTTTTTGCTCTTCAAAATCTCTCCGTTGCATTGTCTGTTGATCCACTCTGGCATGACTTTGGCTGATTAAATATATCTGTCTTTGTTAATCTGGCATTCTGCTGAATAGAGGCTTCAAATTGACTCCAGAGGTTTGACCAGTAGTTGGTGATCTTCACAAATCCTCTCCATCATCTGTTTTGGGAATTTAACCAATGGGATCTTTGGAGATTTTCTGATTCTACCTTTTCACAACAGCTTCCACATGATTATATAACATTTGTATTTTTGTGTTATTTAATTCTGGACTGCTGAGAGGGATCTGTATTTTGACCGCTGTTGTAAACAATGACAGTTTGTGAAAGTTCAAGATCCAACCCACACTTTATAGTGAATCTAATAACCTGTTTTCCAAATCACTACATTTTAAAGATTTTCTCTGTTTATACATCAAACTGATTGACCTTAGAGCAAAATGCTCTTATGAAACATGTATCACTGAGATTGTTGTATTCTCATCGACCTCAGTAGGACTGCAATAAGTAAGTGGCACACATCTTGAATAATGTTTCATAAGTAAAGCAAATCTTACACTGCCTGAGGTTGCTTAGCAATGAACAAAACTATCAACAGAAATACACATATTCTC
Organism: Anolis apletophallus; assembly: GCA_030556195.1. Classification (NCBI taxonomy): domain Eukaryota; kingdom Metazoa; phylum Chordata; class Lepidosauria; order Squamata; family Anolidae; genus Anolis; species Anolis apletophallus. Next base: position 80,041,555 of record JARBWK010000006.1, on the reverse strand, counting down.
AAATGCATGAAGTCCCAGAAGTACAGGACGATCTAGTTAATAATTATTGGTCCAACTCTTGCACCATGCTTTGACCTTGATGTAATGGCAGACCTAAAAATTCTCCACTCAAATATGGTGTTGTGGAGATTATCATAAGTCTGTTAGGAGCAATTCACATGGAAGAAGAATACCTATTAGGCTTGTGCATTTTGGCTCAACCTCGATCCCTTTCTGCTGGCTGAATACCAGTAGACCCTTGCTGTTACGACCATCCAATAAATAAATAAATAAATAGATTCCCCCATATCTATTTTCACACAGCCAGAAAATATGGATAGATCCAGCCAGTTGGTGGCAATAGGGGGACTCCCCGGACTCCCCTGCCTATCATTTTAGGCAATGGCATAATTTGTTCGTGTGTCCTTCATTCAGACCTGGATTAAAAGCATCAGAGTTAAGATACCACTTTTTCTGCACTCTTTTCCCCCTTTGTCTGTAGAGGAGACCTGGGTTTAAAGAAAAAGCTTAAGATGCCACTCTTTCTGCAATTCTTTCCATTTGGTCTGTTGAGGATACCTGGACTTAATACTTCATTAAAGCTGATTCTACTCTAGAGGAGACAGGCTGTGCAGGCGTGTATGTTGTCTCCCTGCATGCAAGTTTCCAAGGCATTTTAAGGAGGCTTCCCACTTCCCAGAGAAGGAAGAGTGATTACCTGGAGCTATTCTACCCTTGACTTCTTTTTTAAAGCCCTCTCTTTTCTCTTGATTTGCACTGCAGCACCTTCATAGAGTGGTGCCCCCCACACACACACACACCTTTCTGCTTCTGTTTTAATGCTTCCTTAAATCTATTTCTACTTTTTACTCTAGAGGAGAGGTAGCTAGGTGGTAGTAGTATTCTGAGAATGAGGCATTTATTTTTGTTTGCTGGGGTTGCCATTAATAATTATTATTATTATTATCTTTTTGAAATATTTTTCTGAAGGAGAAGAGAAGAAAAAGAAGCTAAAAGGGTGACTCTCCAAGCCCCAAAATGATCATACACACACCTCACTCACCATCCCAAACATTCCCAACTCCCAGTCAGTCCCACTAAATAAAATGAATCAAGAAAATCAAAAAGCTTCAAGAGAAAAGCCAAGCCAGAAGCCAAGCCAAAAAAATACACTGAAGCCAGGACGCAACTATGATGTCAAATAGGGGAGGAAGAGCCGTGATCGACTGCCGCATGGTCCCGTTATGGACAGGAAAACGTGATGGCTGGGCCCTTGCTGTTAAGGCCATCCAGCCAAGCCGAACAACCTGGATTGGCTGAAGGGAACTGACCACTCTGAATTCTTGCACAAACCTAGTGCCTATAGAGTAGAAAGAAGCTTACTTTGTCATATCTCTTTCTCGTGAATAAAGCTGCAGTTGGAAATGATTTGTCTAGGCAAATCACTTTCAGATATACTTTTTTCATGTGTTTTTGCCACATATATTAAATCCTTTATAGTTACTAAAGCATTATCTGTATTTCAATTACTACTTTCAAGTCCAATCTAGTTGTTATAATCAGAACAAAAGAGAAATAATCCAGAGTCATTTCTTGATTACTGCAAATCTAGACTCACGGGGCAGGATGATCCTTGGGTAATATATTGAGGAAAGAAAAACTGTGGTCAAAACAGTACAAATCCTATATTTCGTAGCTATAGCCAGATAGGAATCGGATAAGATTCTAACCAATTTGTTCAATCTCTAACAAATGCAACACTTAAGTAAATAAAATATGGCTCATATACAAATCATGTGCTTACAGTAAAACTGTTTCCATTACACACTCACAAAGTAGCATTTGTGTCTGTAGTTCTTGCATATATACTTTAGAGCAGTGCTGTCCAACTTCTGGCGGGTCCAGGGCCGGATAAGTGGTCACTGATGACCTGCGGGGCTGCTCGGCCCCGCCCCCAGGCCCCGCCCCCCAGGCCCCGCCCCCAGGCCAGGCCCCGCCCCCTCCTAAAGCCACCAAAAAAGGAAGAGTAGGCGGTGCCAAGGGGCAGCGCGTCAGGCCTAGCGTGACACGCTGCCCCTTGGCACCGCCTACTCCTCCTTTTCGGCGCCCCCTCCCTTCTAGGGCGGGGGCCGCCGAAAGGAGGAGTAGGTGGTGCCAAGGGGCAGCGCGTCACAGGCCTGGCGTGACGCGCTGCCCCTTGGCACCGCCTACTCCTCCTTTCGGCGCCCCCCCTTCCTAGGCCGGGGCCGCCGAAAGGAGAGTAGGCGGTGCCAAGGGCAGCGCGTCACAGGCCTGGTGTGACGCTGCCCCTTGGCACGCGCCTACTCCCCTCGGCGCCCCCTCCTTCCTAGGCCGGGGAGCCGCCGAAAGGAGGAGTAGGCGGTGCCAAGAGCAGCGCGTCACGCCAGGCCTGTGACACGCTGCTCTTGGCGCCGCCTTTCTGCCCTTTTTTCGGCTCCTCCGCCGCCCTAGGTAGGGGGGGGCGCCAAAAGGAGGAGCTAGCTCTCTTCCTCCTCCCTGCCCCGCCTCCCCCTCCTCCCCCAGCCGCCATTTTTTTTAAAAAATCGATTTTTTTTTTAAAAAAAAAAATTAAAAATGGCGGCTGAGGGCATAGGTGGGGCCGTGTCCAACAGGCTACGGGGCCGGATCCGGCCCCGGGGCCGCTAGTTGGACAGCCCTGCTTTAGAGAACAGGAAGAGTTGAAATGTCAAGTAATAAATCAGTACTCTTTTATCCTCCCAAAAGGGAACAACTAATTCCATTATACCAAAAGGCGCAAGTCCCTATTAACATCGGGTCAGGTCCTAATGCAAAACCATGTCTTTGTAAACAAAATGTATCACCCAGTAATTTCAATGTTTTATCGTCCCATTACTCCAAAATACAGCTAAGGATTCTAACTTTGATCAAGGTTATGTGTTTCATTATATTGAATGGGACATCAGTCTCTGTGCCAATCATGCACTATACCATTCAATAATAATTATGATAAGATTTTGCTTTCTTACACACCTTAACATCTGAATGGGTATAAAAATACAGATTGAGGAGGACATGCTTACAGATAGATAAGACAGAAGTGCTCCATTTCTACTATCAACAATTGGAACTGAACCTCAGTTGCTCACATATTGGCAGTTTTCTTCAGAATGCATGAAAGTACCCATTCCATCCCATCCTGCTCTTTCCTCACCCATTGAGTGACCTAGGCAGTTTTCTCTCACTTTCACCCACCTACCTACCTAGAGATCTCTGTCCCCATCATATTAATGTCTTGATGTTGTGTGCCTTCAAATCATTTCTGACTTATGGTGACCTTAAGCCAACCCTAAAATAGGATTTTCAGGGGCTGAGAATGTGTGATTCACCCAAGATCATCAAATGCATTTCCATGGCCAGGTAGGGAAATGAACCTTAGCACCCAGAATAATAGCCCAATACTCAAACCACACTAGCTCTTATTTTCATCTTATCCAGCCAAGAATATCACTGCAGGTTTTTTGTTTTATTTTAATAAACTGGAGGAGAGAGAAATCCAGCAACCTCATTATTTTGACAATCAAGCTGACATTTCATCATATATCACCATCTGTAGAACAAATTTGAAAACTTAAGGTTCAGCTATTCTGGAATTTGACACCAATACCACTTTAACTACCATAGTTCATGGCTATGAAATTATCTTTACTTTGGTGAGGTAGCATCACTCTTTGGCAGAAAAGGTAAAAGGTAAGGGTTTCCCCTGACATTCAGTCTAGCCATGTCTGACTCGGGGGGGGGGAGTGCTCATCTCCATTTCTTAGCTGAAGAGCCGGCGTTGTCCATAGACACCTCCAAGATCATGTGGCCAGCATGACTACATGCTGTTACCTTCCCAACAAGGCAGTCCCTTTTGAATGTTTGCATGCTTTCTAACTGCTAGGTTGGCAGAAGCTGGGCCTAACAGTGAAAACTCACCCCACTCCCTGAATTTGAACCTGTGATCTTTCGGTCAGCAAGTTCAGCAGCTCAGCAGTTTAACCCACTGCGCCACCAAGGGGCCCAACTTTATAAGGTGAACAACCTTATAAAATTACAAAGTCCATGCATTCATAGCATTCAGTCACCAGAGTCAAAGTGATGCCAAATTGCATTAATTCTACAATGAAAATGCAACCTCAGATTGCAGTCTAGTTGAATTTTGTACATAAAATAGTCTAACTCTTTATCTCAGACTGCATAATATTTTACACCAACCTTATTCTAACACAGAGGCAACCTTAGTAATTTCAATTCACCTTCATCCATGGGTAGATGACTACCAAATCTGGGTACCCTGACTGAAATGTGTTGAAAATAGAAAGTAGAACTCATCAGAGAAACAGGGAGAAGTCACTGGCAAACTTGGGGTACACGGAGCAGAATAGCAATGTAAAAAAGATAAGTGTTTCCATGCAGGATATGTTTCTCCCTTAGACTTCATGGCTCTTGCCAAACTTTGGTGTTGTACTGTTACCCAGGTCTTTAAATAGCTAGTCTGAGATCAAAGGGTGTGAAAAGATTTGACGGGGAAAATGTGTTTATAATTAATGATGGAGATATTGGAGGAAGCCCAACGATGAAAGCAATTCTTGTTTTCTAACCTAGGGAACAAGCCTTATGTAAACACACAGAGAGAAAGAAGATTACCATAGTAATAAAGCAGGGCAATGAAGTGAAACAAGATACACACACACAGGACGCAAAAAAGGTTTCAGACTTGTAACTATTCCCAGCCAAGATCGGAGCCATCCCACGTAGATAGATTTGAGATGTGACACTGATGCATATCTTTAAGAGGGGGAGGAGACTGTCTAAACATGCCTCCCTCTTCTAATAGCCCTTCTTTTTTCTGAGGAAAGGATATGTCTATGAAACATGGCAGTAAAAGAGAATGGCCATATTGGGGCTGTATTGTTAGAGATAATAATTAATAATAAACTTTATTTATACCCTGCCACCATCTCCCCAATGGGGACTCAGGGCGGCTAACATGAGGCCAAGCCCTTCTAAAATACAATCCAACACAGTAAAATACAAAATACAAAACAAAATACAACAAAAATTAAAATAAATAACAAGAACAAGAAATAGTAAAACAAATGCACACAATATAAAATCAGATAGGATGGGCAGGCCAAATGGGCAATATAAAATTATAAAACCCTGGGTGAGGTAGGAGTAGGAAATATGCAAATGAGGGGGGCCCAAGAAAATGAAAATGAAACATTGGGGACAAACATTCAGTTTAAAATGGGGGAAAGTGTGTCATAGGGGGAACACTATAGATGGGGCAACACAATTGGTGTGGATGGTCATTCTTCAAAGGCACATGGAAAAAGCCAGGATTTCAGATTTTTCTTGAAGTCTGCTAAGGAGGGGGCTTGCCGGATCTCACCCGATAGTGAGTTCCAAAGACGGGGAGCCACAGCGGAGAAGGCTCTCTCCCTCATTCCCACTAATTTTCCCTGTGACAGTGGGAGAGGTGAGAGGAGAACCTCCCCAGAGGATGGAAGAGGTTGTGCAGGTTGGTGGCAGGAGATGCGGCCACAAAGGTAGGTGGGCCCCAAACCGTTCAGGGCTTTATAGATGATGACCTGAACCTTGAATTGGGGCCAGAATATGAATGGCAGCTAATGGAGCTCCTTAAACAGGGGGGTTGACTGCTCCCTGTAATTTACCCCAGTTAATAATCTGGCTGCCGCATGTTGGAGTTTCCTGGCCGTCTTCAAGGGAAGCCCCACGTAGAGTGCATTGCAATAGTCCAATCTAGAGGTAACTAAGGCACGATCAAGTCAGACTTCAAGGAGCTCCTCAACCACCCGGAACAACTCTGAAGGCCTGTTGGCTGCAGACGCTATGCGGGCAGTCGAGAAAACTTTCTTGGCTGCCCGCAAAGCCGCGGAGTAAGCCTTAATAGCGGCTTTAGCCCATGCTCGGTCAGAGGTGTCGCAGGATTTCCTCCAGATGCACTCGAGACCCCTCCTCATACGTTTCATCACAGCCAGCTCCTCAGTGAACCAAGGAGTTGGTGTAACTCTGCGCAGTGAGAGGGGATGTTCGGGAGCGACCGTGTCAATCGCCCTAGACATCTCGCTGTTCAACCAGGGCGTCGACAGGATCATCAGTCCCCAGGACAGGAAGATCCTCAAGAGACCTCAGGAGTCCTTCTGGATCCATAAGTCTCCTGGGGTGGACCATCTTAATGGGTTCACCATCCCTGCGGAGGTTAGAGGTCAAGGTAAGTCTTAAACTGATCAGATGGTGGTCAGACCATGACAATGGGAGAATGTTTTGCTCTTCCACTATGACTGTTCCACCATCCACAATGAAAACTAGGTCGAGTGTATGACCCGCCTGATGAGTGGGACCAGATATTACTTGAGACAACCCCCTGGTCATCATGGCAACCATGAAATCCTGAGCTGCGCATAAATGTTAAAGTCTCCCAGAACTATAACTTGCTGGTAGACTGGAGCCAAATTTGAGACCACTTCTTATAGGTCAGGCCGGGAAACTGCTGGGTCACGGGGTGGGCAGTACACCAGCAGAATCCCCAAGCTGTCTCAGGTTCCCACCTTCATGTGGACACACTCAAACCTAGAGGATTGTGGGACAGTGCATCTGACCAGGGCGATGGATTGCCGAAAGATCACCTCAACCCCTCCTCCCCGCCTCCCGGACCTAGCCTGCTGATGCACCCCAAAACCAGGAGGGCACAGCTGGGTGAGATTTACCCCATCCAGCTTGTCCAACCAGGACTCAGTGATGGAAGCCAGATCCACCCCCTTACGTAGGATTAATTCCTGGATGACAGATGTTTTACCATTGACGGAGCTGGCATTCAGAAGCAGGAACTTAAATCTGGGGTGTCTGATTTGGAGACTATCATGCCTGACCTTCTCCAGGGTCGCAAGAACTCTGTTGCACTTCTCCCAGGATTATAGGTGACCAGCATACCTCCTTCCCCGCCAACCTCGATGGAACAATCCCCCTGTTTAAATCCCCCTGGCTAAAATCCCTTCCCCCCCCCCCCTTCGGTCTCTGTGGAGCCAATCAATAGACTTGATCTTGATTTCCGCCCAGGTTTTGCATAAAATTTTGGCTGGAGAGCTCTGGACCACTCTCCTCGAAGTCCACCTGCCTCTGTTCAACAACGAGTCCGAAACTTCCACTGCATTAAAAACATTAAAACTGATATTAAAACAATTATTTGTGTAATCAGAATTCTTTAGGGTACTTTTTAGGGTAAAAAAAATCCCCAAGTAGTTTCCAGACTAAAATAAACATAGGAACAACCCTCAAATAACAACAACAACACTTTAATTATATTCTGCCCTATGTCCCCAAGGGGACTCAGGACGAATCACAGTACACATACGTGGCAAACATTCAATGCCATTTGGACAGATAGAACAAACAGACAGGAGGTATGTTGTGTTGACCTCCAGATTTCGGTACTTTGGAGGTTGTGCCCAAATCCAGCCACAGGGGGTGCTGCTACTCAGTCTTCTATGATGAATAGCTATCATGACTTCTTCCTTCCTTTTTGGTTGCCGGCATGTTCTGGTCTTTTTCTTTTATGGTGTCATAAAATACCTCCCCCACTTTTTAGCGGTACCTAATTTCTCTACTTACAGTTCTGAGTTGTTTTCGAACTACTTAAGTAAATAGTGAGCTGGGCTGACAGTTGGGTGATACCTTGACCTGGGCTTTGAACTGGCAACCTTTTGGTTGGCAGATCTTATTGCTGCTGCTGGTGATTTACCATCTGTGCTATAACCCAGCCAATTACAAAAAAAAAAACCCCATCAGAAGCAATAAAAAACAAACAAACCCACAGCTACAGCAGCTAAAATATTCAGCAATCTGATGGGAGGGGTTTTGTGTGACCTAAATAGGGGCTGACAATAAAGTGAAGCTGGAACTTCCAGGAACTTGGTCTTGATGTGTTTTAAAGGCTAACACCTAACACTGCAATTGGTCCAACAGAGGTCATGTTAGACAACTCATATAATTTGTAAGCCGCTCTGAGACACCTTCAGGGTGAGAAGGGCAGCATATAAATGTCGCAAATAAATAAATAAAAACCCACCACCTGGCCTCCAGCAATTGATGTGTGGTTGCATATAAACTCAGGGTGCATCTACGCTGTGGAAGAAATGCAGTTTTGCACCATTATCTATTCAATGCTATGAAATCATTACGGTGGTCGTTTTGCAAGGTCTTTAGCCATCTCTGCCAAAGAGCATTGGTGCCACCAAACCATTTGAGTCAGTATCAAACTGCATCTTGTTTCATGTAGATGCATCCTCAGATTGCAATTTAGTAGAAGAGCTTTGATGTCTAGCAGTCCACTGAATAATCTAGGCAAGATCAGACCTTGGGAAGCACTAAAGCCATTTTGTTGGTCTATTTAGCAATGTCTTTCTGGATTCTCCCCATCACTGGTTCCCTGTGTTCTGTCATCGAGTTATGGTCCATTGCTTAATCACAGTGAATCAATTCCACTGACTTGCTCATTAATAAATATGTTCCCCATTTGAAACACAATTTAAAACCTGGTTTAGGGTCCAGTTACTGGATTCATTTTCTTAATGATGCCAGGAGCAAAATAGAGTCAATTATTTCTCTTCAGTGACATAGTTTTGATTGCCAAACTGTATAACTGCCAGTGTCAACCTTGTAAGCTGGAAGCAGAACTAGCAAACCTTTTCTTCCTTTATTTATATTAACGTTGGAAATGTTTCTTTTGACTTTCCTCGGTGCAGCAGCCATTTGTCTGCTACAGCATTTATTTATATGCTTGGAAGATATATTTATGGCAAGGTCTTTAAATAGAATGTGTACTGGAGCTCAAAACTTTAACAGAACAAAGGGAATGTGCCAAAGACATCAATGACCAGATTTCATGGTCCATTACTAAGCCATGAATTCTACAAAACGTGTCATTTAATTAAGGCCAGCGGTGAGACTAGAAATGTAATGGTAAGAGTAAAAGACTCTGTGTTCTATCACCTTTCTAGTTTTTCTGTAAATCTTTTCCAAGTTGCTATACTCCAACTGAACATAATGTAATAATTTGAACTAAATGCTATATCCCTAAGTCATGGATTTAAAGTAGAAAGTTTTTAAGAATGAGCCTCGGTGATGCTGTATATAGCCTTTACTTATTTGTTTTAATATGATTTTATTAAACTTGTTTTTAATTGTATGTTTAATTATATTTAAATATTTATATTTTGTAGATTTGAGCTGTTTTAGGGAGGAGGAGGGGAAGTCCAGAGTGAACTACTGGAGCGAAGAATAATAATAGTTGTAATCAAGTCCAGAGTGAACTTCTGGAGCATGCCATTTGCACTCCCCTTTAAACCATAGTATCTGACTGGAATGGAAATTCTTTCTAGGAACACTGGCAGGTCAGGGTTGTAAACTGGCCAATAAGGAAGCAGCGACAGCTTCAAATTCAATGGTTGACTTACTGGCTGGTAGTCAATCCCCTGCTCTTTTCCATGTTGGTCAAGTCATGAAGCCAGATTGCATGCTCCACTCCCCCACCCCAAACTGCAACATGTCAGACCCTGGACAATCAGGGTGCCACATATCATAGCCAAAGAACACCTCCAGGTGGTCAATGTTGTTATTCTCATTGTGTGCCTTCAAGTCATTTCCAACTTATGGCAACCCTAAGTCAAACCAATCACAGGCCTTCCTGGAGCTGAGAGTTTGTGACCTGCCCAAGGTCACTGACTGTGTTTACATAACAAAGCAGCAATTCAAACCCTTGTCTCCAGAATCATAGCCCAGCATTCAAACTACCATGCCATACCAGCCACAATAAAGGTCAGACTATTCTATTCCTCTGTTGCACACCTCATGATTGTTGTTCCTACTGCCAAATGCAATCATGTCATAAATATGCCAGGCTGCCCTGCCCTGTAGGAGTCAAGGTTTACTGGAAGGTGGGCAGGGATTCCTTTCTTTCTGACATAGCATGTCATCAGGTATTTCTCAGAGAATAAAAGCAAAAGGATCCTCACAACAGACCACTGCTTTTAAAATCAAAATTGATTTTATATAAGCAAGAATTTCCTGTTCTGCATTTCAAAAGTCATGGCTAATCTTGGGACGTCACCAGAAATAGACATCGACAGAAGAAATATAATTTGGTTATTCAAAAATCTCCCTTTTCTGATCTCTACAGGAATAATTTCTGCAAAATCTGAATGCCTTTGGCCTGTCCAATTGAGCCCCAAAATGATCTAAAATGGCAGTACTTTTGAAATCAAGCAACAATGCAGGGATGATTTCGCCAAGGCAGAATTACAATTATCTATGGATCTTAGAATGAGACAGATAAGACCAATAATTCTTAACAGAAAGTTGGAAAGATGAGAAAGTATGGATTAAAAATAAAACTGAAAATTGAAAACATCACTGCGGAAAGTACTATGTCCTAGTGCAACTCCTATCTCATGTAGGCTATGCAATTTCTACTGCTTCATGAGAGCATTAGTATTCACTTCCAGACAGATTTGTTTGAAAACTAAGACTCTGATTCCAACACTCTGTGTCCTTTCCACCTTAACTAGCACACATGTTCCATATCTTTTTCCTTGCCATTACTGACCCACAGGTCATGCATAGAGCCTTCCTGCAAGCCTGCATGTGTTTTTGTTGACAACAGTACACAATTAACACTATACCTAATATTAAGAAATATTTGCATATCAGCCTTGAAATTAGCCAAGTCAGTGACCCTGCTAGTGACCCTGCATGTGAAAAATCTTGTTTCACAAATGCAAGGACACCTTGCAGCATGATTTGTCCCATATTTCAGTAGAGTAAATTGTATAAATATATATATCCCGAACCATAACAAGGGCATTTTGGAACCTAAACAAAGTTTCTCACACTACTTTATCAGGTTAGAAGTTCATATGATGAACATGATAACAAAAGCCTCTCATATTTCAACTGGGAGTAGGAGGCAGTGTAACATATACTAGTTGCTTGCCACTACTAACCTCTCCACAAGTTCATCCAATCCCTTCAAAGCTGTCTCAACTAGCATCAATTACAAGTTGTACGGAAAATACCATAAATTAACTTTCCACTGTGTGAAGAAATCATTCCACATCTATCTGCTTGATTATGTGGTCTAGTTTTATAACACAAGAAGAAGAAAACTTTCTAAACTATAGTGTTTGTTGTGTTGTTCCATTTCTGTTTGCAAACCTGATATATGCTCTTCCCAAAATTGATGAAATACTCTTCGATGTGCTATACTGGCAGAGCTCTGTTATTGCTTTTCTCACACATCTATACCAGAGATGATAGGTACCAATCATCTCTGGTCACATATTAACTACTGTATACTACTGTATACTACTGTATACTACTATTAACAGCTCTAATTGCTTGTTCTTCTGAGTGTGTGTTGTTGTTTTTTATATACATTTATATATATAAAAGACACACTACTATAATATAGAGCTTCATAAATATAAGGATTCAGAATGGGAACAGAGTCCCAGAAATATTATTCCAATTTAACCTTTATTCTTATCACAAAATTGTTTCCTATTGTCAATATCAGTATGATATATTTTGCTTGCTTGCTTGGTATGTACCTAAAAATAAATGCCCATGGCTGTAAAAGCACTTTGCAGATTAATCCACAGAGATGGCTTAGAAGCTACTAAGTTAACCTATAGACCTGGATACCAAATATGTGGGTTAAGCATAAGTGAAAGAGTTATAGCTGTTCCATTGAGGTTAATGAGATGCATCTAGGTTACCAAATCACTCTTGGAGGCTTATTGTATAAATCTGCCAACTGAGCTAGTTAGTCATGTTGCCTAGCAGCAGCCTGAAGCGGATAGGAGCACTGGATACATGCTTATTCCTTTCTCTAGGTTTAAATGTGCCTAACCCATAAATGGTAACCAGGCAGGAACTGAAAACCTCTAGCATTGAGATCTTTATACCTGCCAATTATTAAAACGAGGAGGAATCAAACCAGTCCATACTCCAGGAAATAAAGCTCAACTGCTCACTGGAAGGAAGGCTATTAGAGTCAAAGGTGAAGCCCTTTGGCCACATAATGAAAAGACAGGAAAGCTTGGAGAAGACAATGATGCTGGGGAAAACTGAAGGAAAAGGGAGGAGCAAGGGCAAGATGGAGGGATGGTATCAATGAAGTGATTGGCTTGACTTTGAAGGAGCTGGGGGTGGCCACAGCCAACAAGGAGCTCTGGCTTGGGCTGGTCCATTAGGTCACGAAGAGTTGGACGTGACTAAACAAATAAGCAACAACAATATGAGGCATTGCAATACAATTGGCCTGTTTAACAATGAAAATGAATGGACTGAAGTGCAAAATACCTAATAAGTACTTCCACATTTTACACTACCTATCTATCCTAGCTTTATTGATGTCCAACTATTCCAATTAAGTAGATGAAAGTCATACAGATTATTCACTTTTCTCCTCCCAGTAACCATATAAAGTAAATTAAGATAGTAACAATGTCTATATTTAGAGAGCATTAACCCCAGAGTTCCTTTGAAGACTTAAAAACTACCCATGGTCATCTAAAGGGCTGCAAAGTTGGTGTGGATTTTTCATTCATGTCTCCAAATATTACACTTCTCTGCATGTTGAGGTCTAGGGAAGAGCTCATTATGAGTTTCAAGGTTGGAGTCACCACTCCTGTAATTCAAACTGAGTTATGTAAGCTAAACTGCAGCCGCTCCCAAATCATCACACAGAAGACGCTCTGAGATTCATTGGTAACTTTACTGAGTAATACAAACAGGATGCAAGCCAGAAGTGCAGACCCCCTCTGAGACGCACACATATATACCCTCCCACGGATTCAAACCCTGTGTTCCTGCTTCCCGCTTTCCCACTGGAACTTTCGCGCCTGAGCCTCGAGCCATTGGAGTTCTCACGGCAGCTCCTTATCTCTTGTCATGGCTAAGTCAGAAACCCGGGTTTTGGGCGCCAACGTCTTGGCCCGGAATCCCAGTTCCTGACAAGTTGGCTGGGAACACAGTGATCACTGAGGGAGATACAAAGGTAAAAATTTCTTCCAATCCTTGTAATCCCTCTGAGATCTCAATTTCTCTACCACCAGAAGTAGTGGGGAACTAGTGATCCCGGCAGGACTTGGACCACTGGGGAGTGGTCCAAGCCCTCTATCATCACAGCCTCTCGATCATCACAGCATTCTTCGCAGAAATCTTTGATTCAGTATGACACTGAAGAGGTGAAAGTAGAGGACTAGGCTATCCTGTCTTGATTTTAACATTCAGGCTGAGTCATCTTTTTCTGTAAATATGAAATTTGTATGATTTCAAAAATTATAACTTTTTTTGCACCCATGCACCCCACTTCAACCTTTGATAAAAGCTGGAAAATAACACATCAGTTTTGAGGGGAAAAATCTATGGGACTTGGAGGTATAATTAGCCTTTCCCCCTCAGACCTCATTCAGTATAAATATATGGTATCCCTCCAAAAAATCAGAAATCTGAAAAACCTATGGTTTCAAACATTGCAGATAAGGGAGACTAAACCTGTACGCCTACGATTCTATCATCCTTAGTTTCCATGCATAAAGGAGCCCCTGGTGGTGCAATGGGTTAAACCGTTGTGCCAGGATGACTGCTGACCAAAGGGTTGGCAGTTCAAATCTAGGGAGCAAGGTGAGCTCCCATTTCCCATCTTCAGCTTCCCATGTAGGTCCATGGAAGAAATCTCCCACAGGATGGTAAAACATCCGGGTATCCCTTGGGCAACATCCGTGCAGACGGCCAATTCTCTCACACTGGAAGCGACTTGTAATTTTCAAGTTGCTCCTGACCCCCCAAAAATGTCTAAACTAAATAGCAGGAATGGAGAATATGCTGAATTGTTGAAGGAGAAAATGCTCACATTTGACTTTCCAAAAATATTGCAGTGAGTCACAATAAACAATGCTCCAAAATGGTTCTGGTTCCTTGGAGTGCCTGAGAAGAGAACTGCATGCTTGGTCTGAGAGAAAGCTCTGACTCAGGCTGACCTCCGCCTTATGTCACCCTTTACATAAAGTAATTTGTGACATAAAAAATAGGCCACCAACCTCCACCTCTAGCATGACTAACAAATAATGCCAAGTAGGGCAGGCAAAGAAGTGTGAAGCATCAGCCACATGGCCAGGCAGCCGCATGTGAGTCCCAGATGGTTTTATGGAAGAGCCAAAAAAAGATCAGAAAAATAAGTTAGAATCCACACGAAATGGGCAAAGAATAGAAAGGGAAACAAAAGACATTTTTGCAATAGAGATTATAAAGCACACACATGCAAAGCTTCTCCTTCCCCTCCTGATAAGATGTCAGCTAATCAGTACATAAATAGAAATAACACTCGTATGAAATGACAATGATTTGATTGTAAAGCATTCATTACAGGCATTCTGCAATTATCATTACCAATTGGCAGCAGCTAAACCCGACAACACTCAGGTGTTTGTCCTTAAAAAGCAAATGGAACAGGAGAGAAACAAACCCACTGCACTGTATTTAAAATATATGCTTAGTGACATGAATGGCATTTGTGTCGTCTATCTGTGTCTGTGGGTGCATGCGTACGATTGTACACGTGAGGAGCTTGAATCATGTACCGTGCCTTCTCTGCCCGCCCCCCTTTCCTCTCTCTGTTTGGATTATGCAGCCTGGCTGGGCAACCATCCAAAAGATTCACATTAAATTCTAGCTATATTCAGCACAAAAGTCATCTAGCATCAGAGGATCAAAGTTACATCAACCAACAAGCACTAAGGAATTGATAAGCTGCTAAAATTAGGTCATCTCCTAGCAGCTGCTTTTGATAGATGAAGTGGAATTTAGCCTCAGGTTTGCTATTTAAAGATCTGTTACAGCATCTTTTTCCTGCAGCTACAAGGAGAACACAGCAACATATAATGTGTCTGATTAAAGGTTTAATCATTACTTGTTTGCTTTTCTGATTGTTTCAGCTATGGCACAGATTTATAGTGTGTCACGTTTGTTGCTATTTTAGTTACTTTGAACTCACATTGACATGTTCAGAAGGGCTTTACATTTTCAAGATATCAAAACCGCCCTCTTTCTTTCTTTCTTCCTTTCTTTCTGAGCTGGTTACACAGAGCTGGTAGCTTACGTTTCCAAGAATAGGCATATAATGTCAAACAGTGACCTTAACAGTTGCCATAGCGTGCATTTTCCTTAATAGTATTTCTAGTTTGTTTGTTTTTTTGGTTTTTTTTAAGGAGTAATCTAATGCTTCACCATTAGGAATGTCTGGATGTTCGTTCTTGCAGACCTACAGGGAAAAATATCTCTTGGCCTGCCATCTCTACAGAAGCAGAACACTATTCAAATGCTTTTGTGAAAGCAGATTATTAACTCAGAGATAGCAGTATTCATGCACAATGGATTTATATAGGTTAGTGTTCAGAAGTTTGCCTTGGAGATTTTGTAAGGAGAAAGGAAGGATATAAAATCTCTCTTACTGTAAGAAAAAATATATTTGCAAAATATTTGACAGCATCTACAGGTAATACGCGTTGCTGTGCCCAGTCTGGTTTAAATGGAACATACTGGTACTGTATATGTTTGTGAGTACACATGTCTGAGGCTAGGGTAGGACAGCATCTACAGGCACAAAAATATAATAGCATGACTAAATGTGATCAAAGCAAGAATACAAAGAGCTGCTTAAATTTACTCCACGGGGTTTTTTAAAATCAAGATTCTTACGTCTTCCCCATTTGTTTGTGCTCACTCTTGAAAATCATCTTGTCTTTACACATAGGCAAGACTCACACCATTAGTTGGAATGAGAACACTACCTCAGGCAGCAGATTCTCAGGGAATAGTGAAGAGATGTTTGAAGATGGGGGGGGGGGAGAGAATTTTGTCCTCCCCCGTTTTTTAATGGACAGTGTCACCCTGTCTATCCCAAGATTAATAAGCTAGCCTGGGGCCCTCAAATGTAGCAAAATATGCTGTCTAATCAATATCATTGAAGTAAGATTCAACTGCCAATCCACTTGGCTTTTGTACATGGAATGGATACAGGCAACATTTTGTCTTTCACTTCAAGGAGAAAAATGAAGACAAGAGATATGCTGGACTGGTAAAAGTGGGGTTCCAGTCAATAACGTCAATGGGACTCCCACTTGCCCTGCCCCTAGTCTCTGCATAGCTATTCCTAAAGTAAGATAAGTGGTGAAGCAAGAAGAGCAGCCACTGCTACGGGAAGGTCCCAGATCTTGCAATTCAGACCCCAGCATCCCTTTCTTTTCCTCTCTTCCCGCCCAGTAGGCTACAATAACTCAAATTTCTCTGAAAGATTAAAGTGTGGGTTTATACTTTTCTATCAGGAACTGTAGTGCTTGTTCTCACACACCTAACTGAGGGCACAATATCAAGAATATCATAGGTGCAATGGAAAGAGACCTCAGAAACATTTCTTTCTCATTGCAAAGGGAAATTAAGGAGAAAGCAATGTGTTCAGGAACATATGTGTAGATGTTGACCAGAGGAGTGGCTTGCTTTCTGCCAGTTAATGTTATGGAATTGAACCTATTTATCTTCTCTTTTGCACTCACAAGGACTTTAGAAGAGGTTGTGTGGATTGGCCATCAGCAAGGTGCCCACAATCAATCCTCCTTCTCCCTCCTTTCCTCCCCCTTTTAATACCACACAAAAAAGGGAAAATAGGCAAGGTCTATAATATATCCTGGATTTGAAAACCAGTTGGAAGATCCAGGCTAATCAGGCTCCCACATACAAATTTGTGCCCACACTTCTCATTGGCTTCCACATCGCAGATTCCTTAATTCATCAGATATGATGGAAATATAAAATCCCTTGATAGTGGGAAATCTATTCCAAGGCTCTGAATACCTTGTTTTTGCTCTTGCCTAGACCCCAACTGGAAGGTTCTCTTCTCACAGGTTCTCTTCTCACAGTTCTGAGGCACCATGTGTGAAGAAGACATCTTGTGGTACTATTCCTCTATATTACCAACATATACACAATGTGATGGAGCAGATTGAGCTCTTGGCTCAAATAGAACAATGACCCTGTTTTAGTTACCTCCTTTCAACACCTGGATGTTTTCAGGTCCTAAGAAACAATGCTACAGCATGTGTCACTATTAGAATCCTACTTATGGGGGAGGGGAAAGAAAATGTGCAAAGAAAGTTGGCAGAGGTTGCACCTTGCCTCAGAACACTTATAAGGATAAGCACATCTGTAGGTGAAAATGAGGTGAATTGGTATCTCATTAAACTACTGAGGATCAGCACAGGCTCAGGGTTTGGCTACACTGATAAAAAAAATTAAATGTACTCACCACATAGCTGCTGTGATCCTGACAGATGACATGTCAGAGTTTTTCAGTATGTCATTTCTTAAGTAACAGTAAGAAAGTGTATGTAAGTGTAAGGCTCAAGCCCAACCGTACTGTAAGCATTAAGAACAGAGGTGGCCCAAGGTAATTTTAAATGGTAGGTGAAAATTATCCCCCCCCCCCCCCAAACCAAACCTGGAGCGGGTGTGGAGGCAGAGTTACCAGCCAGCACAGAGGCGGAGTTTCCAGCACGCATGCTGGAAACTCCGTCTCCTCGCCGGCTGGAAACACAGCAGACGTGGAGGCTGAGTTTCCAGCCAGCATGGAGGCGGAGTTTCCAGCCGGCAGCGGTATGCCCCTGCGGATCCGGCGCTCTCAGCGGGCACCTACTCTGCCGAGTGCATTAATCGACCCCTGATTAAGAATCAAGCAACCTGGTTAGCCTTGTTTAAATTACAGCCAGTGTGGAGCAGCTATCAAGGTACTAAAGCAGCAAAAAAAAGCTTCTCTATTATTGAGGGTTGGTGTTGAAGAAGAGTTGTTGGAGAGAAAGTTGCAAAGATACAAAAAAAATGAAGAACAAGACCAGTAAGCGCGTTTTGCAAGAAGTTTTCAATTACCTGAGAGTGTCTGGAAGATGGGTTTGAGAAGAGTCCTGGTCTTCTGCTATACTGTAAATATCCCTTGTATAAAGTCTTATCTATTACAGAAACAACTTGTGTACATCTGCACCTGAACCAGAGGGGGAGTGCTTCTTCTGCAAAAGGGGGTTGTTTCTGTTGCTTCATACAGAACCCCATCAATGTTATTGCGGCATGACATACAACCCCCTTAGCAGTGTAAGTGCTTCTTTCAGGATTTAATATGATATATCAAGTGCTACTTGCTGGAGTACACACTTGCAAATCCCTCATTTTTGTGAATACCACAATCCCTGCTCAGAGAGCACTAAGAGACCATATACTCATGAGTACGCAAGTGCAGGATCACTCCCCCTCTTTTGCATAGATTGGGTCCCATTTTATCTGCTGTTGCTGCAATCATTGCCACCATCCCTCCTCGCCAGGCAAAACCTTCATGTCTGCTCCTGTTCCGACTCCTTGCTTTGCCCTGGTGGAAGCATGTCACTTTACTCTGGTTCCTGAAAAAAGGGGTTGTCACTGTGGGCCTAAAGGTTTGCAGTGGCAGTGTCCAGTAGCAGCAGTTGCACAGCTCTGGAGTAGTCCTGCAAGCCATCCAACTGCCTAGGATCCAGTGGAGAGGAACACAACATTGTCACTGCCAGAACATGAGCAGAGAGCCAGAATCTGAAGATGGCCTTGCTTTTTGAGGATGGAATGGTGGCAGTGGTTACAGCAGACACAAAAAGTGAAGTGAGAAATGGGTTAAGCAGAGGCGGGGGGGGGGGTGAGCCTTCACTCATTTATCAGTGAACCACTTACTTGTGAATAAACCTATAAAAACAGTCTGGTTAGCATTTGAAATGTTTACAACAGTACAATTTCAACAAGGGATATTGCAGGTAGATAATAACAGCAACAGGATGAATCTGTGGCATCTCTGGGGCTGAGTAGTCTAAATTATGGCTGGGTTGTTTTAGAGCAGAGGTCCTCAAACTAAGGCCCGAGGGCCGGATGCAGCCTTCCAAGGTAATTTACTCGGCCCTCGCTCAGGGTGAACCTAAGTCTGAAATGATATGAAAGCAAACAACAACAACAACAGTCCTATCTCATTAGCCAAAAGCAGGCCCACACTTCCCATTGAAATACGAATAAGTTTATATTTGTTAAAATTGTTCATTTTAATTATTGTATTGTTTTTAAGTGTATTTTGCACTACAAATAAGATATGTGCAGTGAGCATAGGAAGTCATTCATGTTTGTTTGTTTTTTCAAATTATAATCCGGCCCTCCAACAGTTTGAGGAACTGTGACCTGGCCCTCTGTTTAAAAAGTGTGAAGACCCCTGTTTTAGAGTATAGAAAAGCTCCCAGTTTGTTTATTTACACTTATTTTAGGCTGCCTTTAAGAGTAGGGCCCTCCCAAAGCAGTGTTCATAATTAAGAAAACAATATAAAACTCCACAAGAACAGCTGTTACAGATAAAACCAGCAACCAAAACATACAGTTCAGAAACATTCAGCAAGTATGGCTGGGAAAGATATGTTGTGACAACTTTTCAGAAATTTCTACTCTCAGGTGCTAAACTGCTTGTTACTGTCCTGGTTATCTGCCCAGCACAAAGCCAGTCCCATCTAATTAAAAAGTATTGGAAGGATTTACAATCTCAAACCCTGATAAGATAGGATGCTCAGGACATGAACAGGACTTCCGAGCTTTCTTTTCACATAAATACCTTGCCATGGTCACATTTGCAAAGTCGATTGATGTATAGGTCCTGTGAGCCAGGAGACATGTTCAGGATAAGTTTTAAATTAGTGTAAATTACACATGGAAACATTAATTAAAGAGGATGAATAGCAAGTGTATGATTTAATTAAATCAGTTCTCAGTACATGGTTGGATTAGTCTTTATGAAAAGTTTTTCGTTTGTATATGTTTATATTATCTACTTCATAAAATAATTCCATTCTATTAAAAACTTTATTAATATTACACAAATCCCAGGATTTCATAGCATTGAGGCATGCAATTAACTGCATTAAAACTGCATTGATGCATCCCCGGTTTCTGATATTCAAGTTGCTTGGAAACATTTTAGGAATCAGTTTAGTGTGAAATCTGGAATAGAAAATGGAAAACCACCACCTTTCACAACCATCACTGATGGTAACAAGAGAAGAAAGTATTTCATATCCTTTCCATAGCCAGATAAAGATCTGATTTGATCACCCACAAATGTGAAAAAAAATCCCTTTCGTATGCAAACAGCCCATTTGCTTTATAGCTGCAGCCAAACAGTTGTGCGGCATTTATCATAAAGAGATCTTTTAATCACTGGAGGCTGCCTTTCCATTGTATTGAACAGGTGTTTTCTAATCATGTATCCACTGTGGCACCCAAGTCATTAAATGTGAGCCTGATGCATAATAAAAATGTGGTACGGAAATGGATGCATTGCGTATCTTGGTTAGAGTTAGTGGTTTCTTATTATGAGATATGTATAGGGTAGTTGCTGCAACTGAGCTGAGGAGAAGCTGGAATTCATTATAGCAGGCCTGAGTGATGTGGTATTTTTTGGCTCTGGTTTGCTTTCGAGAAAAGAGAAGGACACATGAAAGGCTCTTTGTTGAAAATATGCAGCCCAGTGTGGTTCCACCAATGTGTAGGCAGTCTTCCTTCTCTATTTCTAGGCAGTCTGTACTGTAGCTTATTTGGACTCAGCATAAATTGCTTAGAGAGAGAAGAAAGAAAGGAATCTATGCCAAGTTATAAATGACACATACATCATATAGTCTAGTATCACATAGAGAATGAATTGTTGCTGCACCCAAACCTTTAAAACTCATGGGAGTTTTTTTAAAAAATCAAGCTATGGTCCCAAACCACCAAAGCAGTTTCGGGGAGGAATCTCTATAAGCCACTCTGAAGATGCTTTCGATTTTTTAATTTTGATTATCCCTAAAGTAATTTCCCAGAGTAATTATCTAACATATCACCCTTCTTTCTTCTTCTTTTTGCTTTTGTACCTGTTAGTATTCTATTTTATTTAATCTGATTATCAGTTTTGCTCCAAATAAATATGGGGATATTTCATGATAAATAAATTAAAATTTTCATCCAGCCTTTGTTCTAAAGTACTCAAAGCAGCACATACTAGTAAAGTGACAGAGTCCAACATTATTTTAAAGCCAGAGTTAGAACAGTCCAGCTCCCAGTATTCGTCTCTGTTAGCCAGGTGAGCTGGAGCTGCTGAGGCCACCGACTTTTGGTGTGTGTGTGTGTGTGTGTGTGTGTGTGTGTGTGTTAGGGGGGGGGTGTAGTGAACCCATGCCTGGAAGGCTGGTAGAAGCATGAAAAGCGACCAAAAACCTCGGCAGCCATTTTAGTTGGGATGTAATGGTGCCATCCATTTTCAGTTTCCCATTTCCTATAGGGGGCGTGGCTAAGTGCAGCCTGGAGGGAAATGAGGGAAGTAGGATTGGCTGATGAAAAGGGGGTGGAGCCTAACTTGGTAAAAGGAAAAAATGCTCTCAAGAGGAGGCGTTTCAAATTCTGTCAGGAGATTGAGACAGGGTGTTGAAGAAGAAAGAAGCAGAGTGAGATTGGGAAGAAGGGAAGGGTCAGGGTTAGTGAGAGTCAGAAAGAATAGGCCTGGAAGTAAACAGGTGGCTGGCAGGGATAGCTGGAGAATAGAAATCTACAGTTATCAGGCTAGATAGGGAGTAGATTTCTAGTTTAGATAGATCCAAAGTTTGGACTATCTGTAGCAGTGTCAGGCAGAGAGAAAGTTCCTGTCAGTAAACTGCTGTATAGCTGTGAAAGAAGTTGTACTTAGTAACAAAGAATTGTACTGTTTTAAAGTAACAACTCACGTTCATGCTAAGATCTCTTGAAACCACTAAGCTTGTTAACTGTTCTTGAATGTTCTCTCAAAATAAACTTATTTGTTGTTTGTTCAAACAACTGCCTCAGTGTGCCTCAGTCAAAAAGAATTTAAACCGGTTTCTACAACAATCCAGAGCCCAAAGGTGGCAGCAAACCTTATATGAAGAAGAAATCATTTTAGTTTTCCTCCAGTGAGCCAAAGCTCTTATTTTGTTAATAACGATGGTGGTGGCCAGTGGACTCTCACAGGTGTTTCAGCCAGGAGAGCATTCCAGCTCAGTGCAGATTTAAATCCTCAAGTAATTAATACAGTTATCTGAATATTGGTGGCAGCAGTTTTGATTATTGGGGTTTTATCAAAAACATCTCCCCCTGATTAAACACTATTCCTTTATATTGGTCAACAGCCTTCTCTATTCTTTATAATTGGTGGCAGTGGTGGGATGAAATAGGAAGGTCCACCCAGCCCCAATTGGTCAACAGCCTCTATATCTTTATAGGGGGCATAATTCCTACCTTGCCTTAAAGAAAATAAAAGTTTGCTTTCGTGAAATGTCAGCTTACAAAGTTTGTGAAAATGTATGACTTACTGCTTTCCCCCCCAAAAGCAACAGAGTGGAGATATATCTCAAAGTGCTCAATAGATGGCTGCTCTTTCAGAGAAAGCTCAGTGCATTATTGCCTTCTCTAGTTCACAATTCGGTACGTTACTCTTGCTCTGTGTAACAGAAGAAGAACCTTTGTGGATGAGACCCATGGCCTATCTTGGACTTTATAGAAACTGCACTTTAGATTTTGGTTCTCATAATTTCCATCCAACATGGCCAATTACTGGAGATCTGAGAACTGTAGTTCAAAAGTAACTTTTTAATGCTCTAAACAAGTTTATTAAAATATGTATGCTTCCTTGGTCACCAACTTCCTAGGAATTATAATGGTTGTATTTTCTCTCTAGTACCAGAACTGCTGATATGGGCCAGAATTACTTTGCAACTTGAATGCCAGACTGTGGACATATCTAGATTGACTACATAAGTACATTTCAAACTGGTTTTGGAAAAAAGTGGTTTAGCTGTGCAGATAATTATATAGGAAATCCTGGAACAAGTATCAGCCAATCCTCTTTGCAGATTCAACAATTTATTGGAACACTGGCTGGCTGCTGCTATGAAGGGACAAACTTCTCCCTTATCCTGAATGGAGCTTTCTGATGCTGAGCAGAATTATGGGAAATGTAATTTAGGGCAGGTTGCTTTGAATTCTCTGGCATAGTGCTCTTCGCCTTCCCAAACTACATTTCCCAGAATTCTGTGTTTTCTCAGTCTTTTTCCTATCAAACTCTGCTTTCTCCCTGCTGCCTCCCTCTCATAATAGTGAGAGGCCATTAATTTAAAGAGGAAAGGCAGCCTTTTTGGCTTGGCTTTGCTTCCTTGCACTGAAAATGAAACTGACTTTAGAAGGCTTCTGAGATTTACAATATTCAAATGAAAAAGTATTGAGTATGTTTTGATTCTTAAGTTTTTGGCATGGACCATTCCCATGCATTAGACATCACGTCATAAGTACGAATTTGACAAATTTGACATGACTTATGACAACTAACAAAAAAATTATGTATATGTAAATGTTTAAAAACCCCAAAATCTAAAATCCAAAATATTTTTGGTCCCAAGTACGTCAGATAAGAGACACTAAAACTGTAATCATAACTTATTATATCCGAACATCAGAATGAAAGTATCATTATTTCTAAATACCATGGTGAAATGGAAGAAGGCAGGCAGGAGAAATCTGGGCAAGTGAAGTGCTTTTTAAATCTCCTAGTCCTACTTAATTTGTTGATATTGCAATAATGAACATTAACAAGTAACATGTGACCTTCTTTAGCTTTGGTAAGTGCTACTTATTTTTAGACTGGTTTGTGGGCCATTCTTTGAAGCAGGAGAAAACAAATGTGCTCCCTTGAAATATGTAAAAATGGCTATCATATCA
Source organism: Anolis apletophallus (assembly GCA_030556195.1). NCBI lineage: Eukaryota > Metazoa > Chordata > Lepidosauria > Squamata > Anolidae > Anolis > Anolis apletophallus. Next base: position 80,017,672 of record JARBWK010000006.1, on the reverse strand, counting down.
CCTCTTCCTTTCTCCAAGCTAAATATACCCAGCTCTTTAGGTTGTTCCTTATAGGGTTTGGTTTCCAGCCCCTTTCATCATCTCGATCACTCTCCTCCAGACACATTCCTGTTTGTTAATATCCCTCTTGAATTCTGGTGCCCAGAACTGGACATAGTATTCCAGCTGACATCTGACCAAAGGAGAATAGTGTTCTTCTGTTGACACAGCCCAGCATTGCATTGGCTTTTAAATCAAGTTGAGCTTTTCTCAGACAGAGAACGGCTACAAATGTCACTCATAAAATGAACTAAATGAATAAATTAGGTTTTGTTCAACCGAGCTGTGTGCCCTTTTGCTCTAAAAATCAAAACCTAGTCCTGCCCACTCCAACTAAGCATGACTAGGTTAGGGTCAAGTGTAAACAAGTCCATCTGCCATATGGTTGTGGTTTTTGTTCCACAGCGATTGCCTGACCTGTTAAACTCATCTATATATATAAAGGAGGACCCGTCATCGAAAGACTGCCATAGGCAGAGAAACTTTCCAAGGCAGAGACACCAAACTTGGCAACAAAAATAGGCCTCAGGCAAGGAAGGTTTTTAGCAAAGAAACTCCCCCCCCAAACCTAGAAGGCCCCCAAAACAACGATGAAAAAACCCTACATTTCCCAGTGTCCTCCGCGCCGCCAGCGAATCCCATTGGCCGACATCGGCCAACACAAAATGCCGACGCCGCTTCCCAGCGGAGGCCACGCCCCCTGCCATACCCACAACCACTCCACCCCCTTCCCCCGGCCTGGCCCCACCCCTGCCATCCCCACAACCACTCCACCCCCTTCCCCCGGCCAGGCCCCACCCCTGCCATCCTCAAAACCACTCCACCCCCTTCCCCTGGCCAGGCCCCGCCCCCTGCCAGCCCCACAACCACTTTATCCCCTTCCCCCAGCCAGGCCCCGCCCCCTGCCATCCCCACAACCACTTTACCCCCTTCCCCTAGCCTGTCCCCACCCCCCGCCCCCTGAGCGCAACCATTTCTCCAAAATAACTGCCACCAAAACAAATCACCTCAGGACAGCATCCAGCATCTCACACACCACAGCCATTTGGACCGCCGAGGACATGCAGTGCCAAAAGGACAGGCTTCTTCAGCCTCGCCCACACTGGCCAAACCACGAAAACTAACCACTGGTAATAACCACAAACCACTGACCACGGTACGACCAGCCACACAATCACAACAAAATTAAAAAAACACCACACACTCCTCCAGACACTACAACTCTCACAACCACACTTGAGAAACACAATCCAAAAGACCAAGCCAGCACAAAATACCACACAACGCCAATATGCAGAAGATACACAACTATGTGCACAGAGCACATACACTCACAGGACAAAAGACACCCACAACAAAAGACACTCACTTAACAAACACCACATCCACAACCTGACAGCCACACAACTCGCGATACTTACCTCTAGAGACCCACAACACAACAGACACACAACACACACAATGCATACATACCACTGCTAAAAAGAAACCTGCACAGTACAACCAACTAACACACCCCATATACACACCGTACATCCACACCACACCACACTACCACAGCACACTCACAACAACAAACTAAACACTCAACACCACAAACTCTTCTCCAACCACCATCCCAACCACACACCACCAGCCACACAACTCGCGATGCCTACCTCTACAGACCCACTACACAACTCACACACAACACACACAACGCATACATACCACTGCTAAACAGAAACCTGCACAATACAACCAACTAACACACCCCACATACACACCGTACATCCACACCACACTACCACAGCACACTCACAACAACAAACTAAACACTCAACACCACACACTCTTCTACAACCACCATCCCAACCACACACCATCAACTCCACAGGACTTCAACATCCCACCCACCAGAACAACCCACAACAACACAGCCATGACCCCACCAAGACTGTAAGTAACATCATTTCCAACCCTTACATACTCAGACTTTCTCGCGTCTCCTAAATAGAGCACAGCAACGCGTGCCGGGTACATCTAGTTTCATATAAGTAGTTAATTGTGTACTCTTGCTCAATATCATAATATTTGAGTCTATTTTCCCTTTCTGCAAACTATACCAAAGACCTTCATGGCACTGATGTGTACCAGTTTGATATTATGTTCTGATATATACCTTATATAATGTGTGTTAATCTTATGTATAAATTGAGGACAGGTTTGGGGCCAAAATATGGATTTTGATATCACTCATGGATAAAATGAGGGTCATTTCTCAGGGGGGGGGGAATGCCAGCACATCATCAAAGGGCAGCCTGTGCTTCTTTTAGGCTTCTCCCGGGATGGACTTAGTCCTTGCCTTTTGTCAATCTATTCAGATGTGGATCCTTTATAAACATATATAAAAGTTAAGGTATAGTAATTACATTGGCCCATGGAAAAGTCCACCCATGGTTTTTGGACTGATTTTTAACTAAATTTCTATAATTATTTAAGCTAATGCACAATACTCAATATTACATATGTATAGAAATGACATTTTTGTCTTTGGTAGTGTCCACAACCAGCAAGTTGAGTGATATTTCTAGAAGCAAAATAGAACAAGTGTGGCCTAGTGGTTCAGCTAACTCTTTCATACTACTCTCCTTCCTACATTGTAATTTATTTGTGAAAAGAAAATGAGAAAAATTCACACTTGTATCTGGCAGGCACTGCACATGATGTTCCAGGATTCCAAACACAGTGTACTCTCACAGCAAATAACATCAACATAGATATAGGGGGAAATGTTTTCCACTCCCTCCACCACCTACTGCATTAGTTGAACAAATACACATTTCATGGCACAATATGTCCCAGTTCCGACATTTCCAAAACCCTGGGGTTATTGGATCTTCTCTGGCAAGGAAAAGATGATTTGTTTGCATGTTGAGGTCAGATCAGAGCAAAGGTCACTTAACCAGAAGACAAACTGTTGCACTGGAATACTATGAGCATCCAATACTCAGTTTATGTGATTGTGACAGTTGTGTTTGCCTGGTGCATAGCATTACTTTGACATGCACTCCAATATTTCATAGATGAAAACTGAGACATTTGTGGCCAAGCAACATCAGGTTGTGGTTATGATGGCAAACGCTACTCATAAGAAAGCTTGGAGAAACTGTGACAGTTTGCTTTTGCCAGAGCCTGCTAGAAAAGGCAAGATTTCCCCCTCCCGGTCCTCTGCTTCTCTCCCCCCAAACCCAAAGTTAATCGAATACAAATTACTTTTGCACTTTGAACTCAGTTTGCAAGCTAAGAATAAAGAAGGAAAGCGAGAGGAGGCAAGAAATATTTTAAAAACAGTTAAAAGGTGGGACAGCAGAGGATTAATAGAGATTGACCCCACTAAATCAAAACATCTGGAGTATATAATTAGAGACGAAAGTGAAGAGTCCTGTTAAAGAGTAATGTACCAAAATGCTAAGAAGAAATGTAACCTGTACAATGGCCAGGCATTGTTATCTTATGTTGGTTTGATCTTTTGTTATTTTCTCCATGTTGAGTTGTTGTAGGTTTTTTGAACTGTATGGCCATGTTCTAGAACAGTGGCACCCAAACTATTTGGGCCTACCGCCCCCTTTCCAGAAAAAATTTACTCACCGCCGTCCTAGAAATTAATTTTTTTAAATGTAATAGCAATTAAACAGAAAGATATATGTATTAATGCAGTGGTTCTCAACCTTTCTAATGCCGTGACCCTTAAATAAGGTTCTTCATGTTGTGGTGACCACATCCATATTTTCATTGCTACTTCATAAATAATTTTACTATTCTTTTGAATTCTAATGCAAATATCTAATATGCAGGATGTATTTCCATTGTCACAAATTGAACATAATGAAAGCATAGTGATTAATCACATAAACAATATGTTTGGGGGAATATGGACAACGGATGATGGGATTTGCAGTACCTTCAACCAATTCAGCTCTGACTTCCACAGCCGACACCCCATGAATGACAGACCTGGACCAAACTTGGCACACAGAATGCCCATGACCAACAGAAAATACAGGAGGGGTTTAGGAGTTGGCAAGTGAAGTCCTGTGGAGTTGAACTTCCTGAAGAAAGAGAATCAACTATGTACAACTAGAATGGATAAACGGTTCAGGTCCGACTTACCTGTCCGAACGCATCTCTCCCTATGAACCATTGAGATGCTTAAGATCATCTGGAGAGGCCCTGTTCTCGGTCCCGCCTTCTTTGCAGGCGTGACTGGCGGGGACGAGAGACAGGGCCTTTTCAGTGGTGGCTCCTCTGCTTTGGAACGCCCTCCCTAAAGACATCAGATCGGCCCCCTCCCTCCTGACATTTCGCAAGAAAGTCAAGACCTGGCTATTTGAGCAGGCATTTGCTGATGAAATATAAGGCTTAATGAGATATATGGAATGGCGAGGATCCGATGGAAACTGATTTCAACATGACGCTGAGACTGTAATTGTATGTTTTTAATTGTTAATTTGTTATTATATGGTTTGGGGGGGTTGCCTTGTTGATTGTGTTGTATTGAGGGCACAGACTGCCTGTGTAAACCGTCCCGAGTCGCCTTCGGGTTGAGAGGGGCGGTATAGAAACGTGACAAATAAATAAATAATTTCAAAAGCGCCTGTTTCTTTGCCCAAATCCAACCAAAGTATGGTTTTCCTGTAATGCTTGTTGTACCTGTGAGATGGGGAAACTTTTGCAAGCTGTTAATGAACAACCTGGAGGCATGTGGCTATTTGGTAGGTGTATTGACACTTTCTGTCTGCTGAGTGGTTATAAAGCCTATTCTGTTTGTTTGCTTTCTTGCTTGTTTGATTTCTAGCCCACTTTCCCTCCTAAATGGGAGAGAAAAAATACAATTTTTTACAATATTAAAATACCTAATTAAAACACAATTGTCCTGCTGGTTTATCATTTGACTCTGAGGCCTTTTGTCAAGGCAACAACAAAGGCATGCGATTGCCATCTTTTGAACATCCATGTTTTGATGGTTGAGACTTCCCATCTGCTTGTCCAGGCCTTAGATATTCTCATGCTTGGCTGATGCTAACAGTCAATTGACAGTTTTTTGCTCTCTTTTTTCTCTGGCTTTATATAATCATCATATTTTTTATTTATATCTACCGTATCTCCCCAAAGGGACTCAGGGTGGTTAACAACAAATATCAGCAAACATTAAATGCCGTAAACACTAGACCAGGACAAATAACCCAACCCACCCAGACCTAAAACTTACCTACATCTACATCAAAAGTAATGACACATTATCAAAAATGAAACAATAACATTCCTGGATTTTTTAATACTCTGGCTTGTTGGCTGGGTAGGTTTTAGTGATATTCCAGGTTATTACAGTGAATTTTAACATCATTTAAAATTAATTTATTGATTCTTGTAAATTCTTGTGAAGTCAGATTGATGTTTTTATATTAGTTATAATTTAAATCAATTTTAAGTGGATTGTTGGTTTGTTTAATTTGATTTGATATGTGGGTGTAAACTTGATTTATGTGCATTTTAAAGTGATATATATTTGGGATTTTGGGGGGGGGGGGATTCAGGCAGTCTGTTAATGTACTTGTATTTGTTCTTCTTATTGAACAGGCACTGAATGTTTACCTTCTGTTGTTGGAATCCACCCTGAATCCCCCCTGGGAGATAGGGGGAAATATAAATAAAGTGGTGATTATTATTATTATTTTACTGAAACAAAACCACCGTATGCCACAGCAAACAAGATCTATATGCTGGATTTTGTATCACAAAAAGACAAGTTGAACACTTCCCAAGCATCTGGACTGTGAGATGTATTTTCGAATGAAGCGCGCCGATCCAAGTAATGTGGCCTTTTACACTTGACAGATTGTGATTTTGTCAATGTTTATTGTTTCCAAATGCCGGCTGAGATCTTTTGGCATGGCACCCAGTGTGCCAATTACCACTGGGACCACCTGTATTGTTGTTTTTCCTGTTGTTTTTCTTCAATGCAACTGCCACCTGGCATGGAGACATCAATAATCCAAACATTTTTCTTTTCCACAATCATGATGTCTGGTGTATTGTGTTTCAAAACTTTATCAGTCTGGATTCCACCAATACACACATCTCTGTCAAGACCAGGAGACTTTCAAGACCTTGCTCCTTATCTGTGAAATAATCTTCCTTTGGATCTCTGGCTTAGAGGAGGATCTCATCTATTTTTGGAAAGGGGCTGAAGACTATCCCCTTTGATTAGCTAGATTAAACTGCTGAATTGCACCCATGTTTACTGCGATGAGTAGTGACCAGAGGGGTCTTACAGATTTCATTTCATGTATATTTATAGTGTTATGTTCTTGGCCCTGATTGCATACAGTATGTTGGTGTTTTGTCTTTTGGTAACAAAAAGGCATTATAAAGCACCATCATTATTTTTACTTGCCATCGAAGAATCACAAGGAGCGATCCAACCTGGCCTTTCTTGGAAGAGAGTTCAAAGCTTAGGAATACCCACTGAGATGTCTTATTTTAGCATCTTTTGTGGGGCATTATCTTTAGCAGTAGATAATTAGATTTACACTGGTGAACCCTTGGCACACATGTGACCTGAAATACATTACCTGCTGGATAGATTTAAATCTCCTGTGTTTCTTTGACTATTCTAGTCTTCTCTACATGCTTAAGCCACTAAAGAAAAGCATTACCTATTTTATGATCTCATGCAAAAAGAAAGTTATTCCCATAGTTTTCTACCAATTGTATGAGTAAATAAAGACTTCTGTGTAGCATTCCCCCTGTATGTGCAATTTGTGAACTATTCTTGATAATTATTCTGTCTAGAAATGTATGTAGCTTTTCTGAGCAAACCCTTCCCATAGCCACTTTTTTCAACAAAGAAAGACATTTTCTGCACAGAATATAATAGATTTTGTGTACACACACCCCTTTTATGTACAATTGTTTGTTTTGCACAGAAAAACTGAATGCATATGATTCTGTGTAGAACGCCTCACAATACACCAAAGAGAAAAAAATAGAAATCTTGCTAAGGGTTACTATTCTTCAGATTTGGGAAACCCTATTTTGTTCAAGGGTTAAGGTTAGGGTGTGTATGTGTATATGGCTATGTAGAAGTGATGGCTACATAGGATCGGCTGTTTCCCAAGCATTAAAAATATGGCCTGTCCATGAGCTGTAAGACATTATAAATGTGCAGATGAGCCTTGTATTTACATAGCCACGTTGGAAAAGTTACCATTTTGGATTGCAGGGGCCAAATTTCTCCACCAACATGGCCAGTTAAAGTTATAAAAGCTATGAAAGATAGGCTTCATGGGGTGTTGCCCAAAAACTTTCCATGAGTAGCAAGCGGCAGGAAACAAGAAGACCTTGTCTCAAGTGACATTTGAGAACTGCAGCCTTTACCTTAGAGACATGCCTGGGGTCTCCCCATGATGCAAAGCAACGGCAGAATGAACCCAGTGATCCCTTCCTTCCTCTTCTTTCCAGAATGTCCTGAATTCACCTTCTAGAACTATGAGTCAATTTATTAGGATGCTGAAAGTACTGGCAAAGGTTGTGAATGTTGTTAACACACTGAGTCTTAACTGGGTTCAGAGGGTTGAACCTGGCATAGGGTCGAGAAAAGGGACACCCTATCCCCTGCAAATAAGCCTTAAAATAAACAGAAATAGAGGCAAGGTTCCAAAATTATTTTGAAATGCTGTTTCATAACTACTGTGCTATCAAGTGAGGTTTCCAATGCGAGGTGACAAACAGTCAGCCTGACCACATGCATACATCTTACATAACGAAACAGTTAGCCAAAGTTGCATAGATAGATGGACAGATAGATAGATTGGCATAGATAGATAGATGGACAGAGATAGATAGAAGATAGATACATAGATAGGTAGGTAGGTAGGTAGGTAGATATTATTTCCTAAATGTGGTTTCTGTGGGTAAGTCTCTAAACTTGTTTTGTTGTATACAAATGAAATACTACAGACCAGCTTCTGTGGAGATAGGAATGTTTTCAATTCAGGCTGTTCACTCTACGGAATTATAACAAACACCACATGAAATGCCTTGGCTTAATTCTATCGAATTCTTGGATTTGTCGTTTTATGAAATATTTACCCTTCTCTGTGAGATAACTCTGGTGCCGCAACAAACTGCAAATTCCAGAATTCTTTAGACTGGAGCTATGGTGGTTAGTAGTGTCAGGTTGCAATCATTCTTTAGTATATATAGACTCCAAATTAAGATTTAAACCTCATAAAGGGAAACCAATAGAAAAAAGTAAGACTTTTTTTTTTCCCTTTCTTACCAATTGCCTGCTTTTTCTTGAAGTCTCAATAATAATAATAATAATAATAATAATAGAATCACAGAGTTGGAGGAGAAGTTGTGGGCCATCCAGTCCAACCCCCTGCCAAGAAGCAGGAAAATTACATTCAAAGCACACCTGACAGATGGCCATCCAACCTATTTTTAATAGTCTCCAAAGAAGGAGTCTCCACCACACTCTGGGGCAGAGAGTTCCACTGCTGAACAGCTCTCGCAGTGAGGAAGTTCTTCCTAATGTTCAGATGGAATCTCCTTACTTGTAGTTTGAAGCCATTGATCCACGTCCTAGTCTCCAGGGCAGCAGGAAACAAGCTTGCTCCCTCCTCCCTATGACTTCCTCTCACATATGGCTATCATGTCTCCTCTCAGCCTTCTCTTCTTCAGGCTAAACTTGCCCAGCTCTTTAAGCCGCTCCTCATAGGGTTTGTTCTCCAGACCTTTGATCATTTTAGTTGCCCTCCTCTGGACACATTCCAGCTTGTCAACGAATCCCTTCAATTGCGGTGCCCAGAATTGGATACAGTATTCCAGATGTGGTCTAACCAAGGCAGAATAGAGGGGTAGCATATCTTCCCTGGATATAATAACTTTATTCTTATATCTCACCACCATCTCCCTGAAGGGACTCGGGGCAGCTAACATGGGGACTAAGTCCAGCATAACACAAGAATTACAAGGTAAAACATGAATTAAAACCATATGACAATAAACAATATGATTTAAACAGTCAGTTAAAACCAGAAAACTAAAAACATCATAAAAATATAAACAGCCAGTAGTTGGAAAAAGTGGGCATGTTCCCATTTGTGAGGACAGGGCAAGGTTTGTGCAAAACGCGGACTATAGGGCTAGGGCTGGGAGTAAAGTGCTGAAAAAACCAAAACAATGTATTAGGGCTGGGTGGACCTGAACGAGAGCTAACCATCTTCTTCATCTGTTCAATACAGGCAGGTAAACTGTCAACCCAGCAATGCTAAACCAAGGATTAACTGGTTGTGTGAATTTCCCCCACAATCTGTGGCACCAGCAATGCTAAACCAAGGTGCAGAATGGAGGTCAACCTCTGCTGGAATGTGCTGTAAAGACTCTTTAATAAGACTACATGCTACGTCAGTGTGCAAGATGAGACTTGGTGAATGATAAGAATCCAGAAAAGGCACTCTGCAGTTCTTTGAAACCTAAGTCACCTCCTGGGGCTATTTTTGACATATAACTTTTAGGTAGAAATGCTAACAAAACCCAGTGAAAATGTTTCTCTAATGCTTTTCTACCAGTCAAGTCATGTTTCTGCACCCGTCATCAATCCTCCCCCCCCCCAAATACTTGGCAAACAAGCTATATGTTATCTCACTTAAATTATTATTATGTCGTGCTCCCAAAAGAGATTGGTGATTATGCATAGATTTTTCACCCTTTGGGCATCATGTGTCATACAACTAGCAGCTGACATGCATTAAATCTTGGATTTTTGAAGAAGTCATTCAGTACAGTAGTAAAAGAATAACCAGACCAAAGTCTCTCCATGTACGCACATCTCTTCATTCAGACTTCAAGAAACAAACATAAGCACTACATAAAACCCAAGCTTTAAAAAAATGAGTTGTAATGTATTGTCGACCTCACAACCTCTGAGGATGCCTGCCACAGAGCATCTTTGGAGACCTTTTTTTTCCCGGTGTCATGGCAATCCCATGTTTAATTCCCCAGTAAAAATAACAAAAGTAACAATAAGGTAATAATCAATGCAACGTGTTACTTTTTAAAAGCTGAAATATGTTTAAAAATACTGTAACACATAATAATAATAATAATAATAATAATAGGAGGAGGAGGAGGAGGAGAAACATGCACTGGCAGATTATGTGAAAGATAATCAAGAACCAACATTGATAGAAGTCAATAGTGGAAAACTACTTAAAATGCAAAAGGCAAAGAGTGAGTATTGTAAAAACACAATGCAGAGCAGAAGAGAAAACTGGCGAAAGAAGGCTTTCCATGGACAGTTCCTGGGGAAAATTGAGAGCAAAATTGACAAAGAAAAAACATGGTTGTGGCTCACAAATGGAACTTTGAAAAAGGAGACGGAGGGATTGATTCTGACAGCCCAAGAACAAACCATTAGAACAAATCCCATCAAAGCCAAAATTGTAAAGTCAACAACTGATCCCAAGTGTAGACTCTGCAAGGAAGCAGATGAAACAATAGAGCGCATCCTAAGCTGCTGCAAGAAGATTGTGCAGACAGACTACAAGCAGAGGCATAATACCATTGCTCAGATGATTAATTGGAACTTGTGCCACAAATACCATCTGCTCTGACAAAGAACTGGTGGGATCACAAGCCTGAAACAGTTGCAGAAAAGGAACATGTCAAACTGCTCTGGGACTTCCAAATTCAGACTGAAAAAAGTTTTGGAGCACAATACTCCTGACCTCTTGGTCGTGTTAAAAAACAAAGGATCGTCAATGTTAGAATCCCAGGTGACAGCAGGATTGAAGAGAAACAACTGGAAAAGCTGACATGATACAAGGATTTAAAAATCTAACTGCAGACTCTGGCACAAGCCAGTCAAGGTAGTCCCAGTGACGATTGGCACACTGTGTGCAGTGCCTAAAGACCTTGGCCTGCACTTAAACACAATCGGCACTGACAAAATTACCATCTGTCAGCTGCAAAAGGTCACTCTACTTCATGCATTATTCACCGATACATCACACAGTCCTAGACACTTGGGAAGTGTCTGACATGTGATCCAATACAACAGCCAACAGAGTGACCTTGTTTGCTGTGTACTAATCTTTGTGTGTTTCTAACAACAACAACAACAACAACAACAACAATAACAACAACAACTTTATTCTTGTATACCACCACCATCTCCCTAAAGGGACTCAGGGCAGCTTACACATGACACAAGGTGCCTAAAAACAGCACATAAAATAAAACATCATATAAAATACATATAAATAAAACATATAGGCATATAAAAGAACAACTTAATACTCCATTAAAACAGTGCTTACAATCAATGACAGTAAGCTACTGTAGACATGGCCAGGCTGTAAACAATAGGACAAGGGCATGGGATAAGTGCAGGGCTGTAACCATGGGGCGAGGGCATGGGATGAAGTGCAAGGCTGAATAGCCAGGTCCTCAGGTCCCTACAGAAGGAGGACAGGCCTGCCTAATCTCCCTGGGGAGAACATTCCAAAGCCGGGGGGGATCCCCACCAAGAAGGCCCTCTCTCTCGTCCTCACGAATCACGCTTGTGATGGTGGCAGGACTGAGAGGAGGGCCTCCCCGACAGATCTTAGATCCCATGCCGGTTCATGGGGGGAGGGGGGATGCAATCATGAAGATAGGCAGGGCTCGAACTGTTTAGGGCTTTATAGGGAATAGCCTGCACTTTGAATTGGGACCAGAAACTTATTGGCATAATAAAAGAGATTAATTAATTTTACACATTCAGAATTGCAGTCACACCTCCACATTTGTGGGTTTGACATTTGTGGATTTGATTACTCATTCATTTGATTAAAATATTCTCTCTAGGAATCTTTAGGTCCTTCTGTGCAATTTTATGGTCAGCTTCCAGTGGAAGTTGACCATGGAATTGTGCTAGAGGACCTAAAAATTCCTAGAGAGATGTTTTCTCAGATTATAAAAAGGAATTTCCTAGTGCCCCTAAACCAGCCTGCTGTGCTCAGGTGTGGTGAAGGATGCTATCCAATCATTGGTGTTGAAGTTAGAGCCAACTGCCATCACTGTTAGCTTCTGTATGCTGAAGAGAAGAGTGGCATATAGTTCTTGGTTTAGACTGAATATTTTGGGTTGGCTCTAGCAAAGAGAATATTAGGCTTGTTTGATCAAGGAAAAAAGTGGTTCAAAACTCGTTTCGGTCTGTTGAAAGTTAAAATCACTGCTTCAAAACGGAAAATTGGCAGTGGCAGGCAAGAGAAGAACACTTCTCCCAGCTGCCCTGCCCTTCTTCCCTCCCCACAAACAAGCAAGCCTCGCAGGCAAGGGGCCTGCTAACAGCCATTCTCCCCAATTTGTTCCCTTCCCAAGAAGAGGCACCTTTCCCATCCAAGCTCCCTTCCAGTTCGCGTCCCCGGCTTGCAATAAGACCACGAGGCATGTGCAGCCCTTTTTAAAGGGCAATGGCTGCCATGCCAAAATCCTGCCCCCTCCCCAAGTGGTTTCCCCTCATTGGCTGAAGGCAAGCATCCCAGCATGCAAGCAGCTGCTTGCCTCCAAATGCTGAGTCATTTCCGATTCATTTCCTGAATCAGAACAAACATGGCGACAGCATCTTCAAAAGGGCAAGAATGCTCCTGGGTTCCCAAATCGCTTTGAAATCGCTTCAAAAAGGAATTTGATCTGAATTTAATCCGAATTACGAAGATTCCGAGTGGACCTAACCATGCCTAGAGAATATTTTGGTTTGGGCCTGGCAACCAGAGCAGTGGATGGCCTGCCAAGGAATTGAATCCCAATATAAATCTGGTGTATTTTCCCCAAAATGTTTCCAGACTGCATCTTCCATAATCCGTCCTCATTAGCTATGCTAACCCAGTGCTGGTGTACAGAAAAGAAGGGGAGCTCACAAGATACATGTGAAAATATCCCCTTAAGCACCTGATTTTCCATGAGTATTGATGCTAGATATGTTTATGTGAGTTTCCATACTGTGAAAGAAAGTGGCTGACAAAGCTAACTTTGTGCACCTCATCAACTTAGGCTATTTGGGGTCAACTAGAAGAGCCTGTCTGGTCTTCTGGATAAAATTTCAAATAGCTCATCTGTTTCCTTCTAGTGTATTCACTATATTTGTTCATTTGGATAGATGGACACATGATGACAGCCAGGAGAGGGAATGGTTGCAATTTGAGATGGACTAGTAGAGACATTACATGACACAGGTCCACCTGACTTATTTCTTTTCCGTTGGATGTTGAACTTCTTGACCAAGCCTCTAAAAAAAGAGGTCAAGTATATCTAAGGATCAAATGTATGACTACGTTTACGACTGTCATATGATTAGTTCAACAGTGGACTGGTAATGTTTTAAAGAAACTTTGGGAGAAATTTGTATAGCAAATACTACTGGGATGGATAAGACATATATTAGAGTGGGTGAGAGTCTAGTTGTATGAAAAAAGCTATGCCAAGGTTGAACAACTGAACTGATATTTTTATTCATTTTACAAATGTGCATGCATATGCAAACTCTGTCTCACTGGCAGAGACACTAGTACTTGTTTACTGAAGCGAAGATGATGTTCAACTGCATTTGCCTGGAGTGAAACAAATGAGGCTTCAGTTAATCTTGATAGAAGCTCTGAATTTGCAATAAATGAAAGAAGTTGCTGTAGCTCAGACCTGTTTGGACATGACATTTTGATCCAGATTTAGAAACATATGCAACCCCTGCTTACTACTATTCTATCCTCTTCTCCTGCCCTCAGAAACAGAAATACGTCATTTTGGTGGACTGTTATTTCCAGGGAATATAAGAAGGTACATGTATTTCTTTTTAACCGAATTGCTTATTTTGGTAGGCTATTACCATCACCTTTTCCAGATGATGTCCTCATTTTCATTTGGAAGTACATAATTCTGAAACCTTTTCATGGATTGCAAACTTGCATCCAGCCATTTGGAGCCAACAAACATATCTTCTTCCTCAAAAGCCTTTTGAGCTTTTGTTCGCAGTTTGAAGGTTGCTTACTGACAAGTGATTTGTTTCCATTAAAACATGCCTCATTCCAGCCATCCGTGACCATCTTGTACTTACGGCTTTACAACCAGCACGTCTCAACATTCCTAAAATCCCAGAGAGGCTCTGAAAATAGAATAAGAAATGAGCGTTTAAATTTAAAAGCAACAGCCCTTAAATAGAGCTGCCACATTTTTAGGAAGATAGTGTATTTGTCGTCATTTTCCTCTTCCTTCCCCACCCCCACGAGTAGTAAGTCACATTTTCTAGACTACAGTGCAAAGCCACAGAGATTTGCATTCTGTCTTCTATTTATAGGAGTCTCTTTTAAAGAGAAAACAGGTGTCAGATTGAATGAGACCGAGACAAAGACAGGCTTGCACGTTCTTTATGGGAGGAAGAAGCAAAAGGGTGGTTTGATTAACTGAGGGATTGACAGGTCACTTGCTGAAATCTGAAAACACTGTGACAGAGAAGGAAACCAAGGGGCTTGACCTGGAAAATGTACTCCACCATACACCAGGATGGTCCATCCCTGATGGCCTTCCACAAACAGGTCAAGACTTTCCTTATCCTTCCCCAAATGCCAGCATGCATTTGAGGAAGGATAAGGGGCACACTGCTTGGAAGGATGTAGATGGGATATCTGGGGGAGGCTGTGTGTTTAAACATGTATTTTAAATTGTATTTATTATATTTTAACTGTATTTTAACCCAACACAGACAGTACTTTTTTCATTTCAGAAGCGACTTGAGAAACTGCAAGTCGCTTCTGGTGTGAGAGAATTGGCCGCCTGCAAGGACGTTGTCCAGGGATGCCCAAATGTTTTGATGTTTTACCATCCTTGTGTGGGGCTTCTCTCACGTCCCTGTATGGAGAGTGGGAGCTGACAGAGGTATCTCATCTGCGCTCTCCTAGGATTCAGACCTCTGACCTATCGGTCTTCAGTCTTGCTGGCACATGGGTTTAACCTACTGTGCCACTGGGGGCTCCTACAGTAATATTTAATTGGTTTTAAAAAATACCAATTACAGAACTATTTAATTGTTTTTTTAAAAAAAATGTATTTGCTTTGTTATAAATTGATCAAAGTGTGTGGTTGTTAGCTGCCTTGAGTCCCCTTGGGGCAAAAGACGGGGATAAATAAAGTAAATAAATAAATACGTAATAATAGTAATAATAATAAATCAATAAAGAGAAAATGGGAGTAGCTTAGAATCATAGTATAATAGAGCTGGAAGAGATCACAAGGACCATCCAGTTCAGTGGTTCTCAACCTGTGCGTCCCCAGATGTTTTGGCCTTCAACTCCCAGAAATCCTAACAGCTGGTAAACTGGGATTTCTGGGAGTTGTAGGCCAAAAAATCTGGGGACCCACCCACAGGTGGAGAACCACTGATCCAGTCCAATCTTTTGTCACGCAGGAACAAAGAATCAAAGCACCACTGACAAATGGCTGTCCTACACATGTTAGTCATATCCCTTGCTCTAGGTCAGTGGTTCTCAACCTATGGGTACCCAGTTGTTAACTGGAGGTAAACGATAGAAGGAGCTCTAATGAATATAATCAATAGTATGATGATTATATTCATTAGATCCTTATATACGATGTATAGGGACTATTGTGTGCTATTATCATATGTAGACAATACTAAGGCACAATTAGAATTGTGAGATGTGTATATTCTCTGTGCCATCCTATTGCAGTCCATGAATCCTTTGTATGACCTTTGCATATGTGTTTGTATGCCTATGTCTTTTTCATATTGTTCATTATTCCACCACTTGTGATATTATATGCTGCTTTTGATATATACTGGCTTAGTCCTCACCATACTATTGATTATATTCATTAGAGCTCCGTCTATCGTTTACCTCCAGTTACTGCAGCTTGGCTGGGACTTTTCGTAACCATCCGGGGCTTTGGCCTTACACACAGCTACTTCCGCATTGCGCGGTTACACGGACAATTGCCTGCTTGACTTGCTTATTTCTTTACCAGTTGAGACCATTTTATGCTCTCTACATTGTATGCTGTCTACAGAGGGGTAATATACTGTACCTTATATATGTAACAGTACATTTTTGCTTTACCTATTACATACATGCCCCTTAGACACCCAGATGATCGTCATCCCAGCTGCTTATCTGTAATGTGTCATTACCTTATTATACTGCGCATAGGATCACCACTATGCCTTTAAATGTTTGTTATTGATTCTTTGTGACTTGCATAGGACCACCCATTTGCTGTACATTTGTATGTATATATGTTTTTTTCCAATCCTCATATACGATGTATAGGGACTATTGTGTGCTATTATCATATGTAGACAATACTAAGGCACAATTAGAATTGTGAGATGTGTATATTCCCTGTGTCATCCTATTGCAGTCCATGAATCCTTTGTATGACCTTTGCATATGTGTTTGTATACCTATGCCTTTTTCATATTGTTCATTATTCCACCACTTGTGATATTATATGCTGCTTTTGATATATACTTTGTGTGGAGACCTCTTTTCCCTATATAAGATGTTTGTATATTGATATGCTTATGTATCACTGTGCTCCCCTTTCTCTGTTGTTTGCTAGCCTCCCTAATGTAGCCATTGAGGCCAGTAGGGAATGGGGATGTAGTTATTTTCCTATAGCTGGATCTACAGCAGAACAATTACATTTTTGCCATGTGTCCAGCTATAGGAAGACAGCTGAATGATAATTTATGTCCTACCCACACTCCACACAATGTTCCCATGTTGAGCAGTCTGCAGACTAAAAACAGGAATTGTAAGGTGATGCTCATTACATGGTTGGTAAAGAATTCCAAAACTCTTGAGACCATAAAAATAAGTTACAATAATATGCATCTGATTATGCAATCATAAGGATAATAACTACTGGTGCATATCATAATGATATTACACAGCCTGGGACAACTATGATCAGATTGACACTGACTCATCATCCCAAGGCCGATCCAAAATGACGCACTCTAGATCGACCCCAGGAGGGTTTGCTTACCATAGTGCTGATTTGGGTAAGTTGTCAGTGTAGATGTGCCCTATGTCGTAAGTAAAACTATTGGCTACTGAGGATAAAATAGGAGGGGTAGTGAGGGGAAGATGACATCCTCACCAATGGAAAATGTGAAAAGATGTGTATTACTGTTGTTGCCTGCTTAGAATTCCTTCATTATAAACAATTGTATTAGAACACCAAAGCTTCCAGCAATGGTAAAGAAAACCTTGGGGTTAATCTATGCTGTAGAACGAATCCACTTTAATTGCCTTGGATCAATGTTATGGAATCCCGGGGACTGTAATTTGACAAGGTTTTGCGCCTTCTCTGCCAAAGAATGCAGGTGCCTCGCCAAACTACAAACTCCAAGATGGCATAGCATTGAGTCCTGGCCATTTAATTAGAGATGACATCTTTCCCCTTTTGTTTTAGCTCACCAGTAAGATTACTGTTTGAAACTAATGTAATGCACACCCCAGTTTTGGAAAGGTAATTTAGCCAAAAAAAATGTGAGCAGTGCACTAGATTTGAGTAAATGCAGTATTTTATTTTACACAAATTGAAACTTTTTGCATACTTTTGTGCATCATCGTCTTCGTCAGCCTTTATTTTGATTGGCTTAAGTTTTATCGTACTCAGCGACCTACTCAAGCATTTTTTGTATTCACAAATATTCTATAAAATTTTAAAATATATAAATCAATAAGAAGTACACATAGTTTACAAAATTAAATAGAAGATGTCTCTCTGATCCATACTTTTTTCATGATCAATAAGATTCAAGGTTTCCTGCGACTGCTGGGCAAAAACATGCAGTCATGGGTTTTGATGTATCAAAAGCAACAAAACATAATACAAAAGGAAAAGGATAAAATGCAAGCATATGAAATCCTATAGCCTCATACTTGACTTGAACAGCATAGTCAACCTATGATGGATTCTTATATGGCTCAACCGAGAATGTTAGCAGCTTGACAGGCATATGAAATAGCCAATCAATAAAGATAAAACTGGATCACAGTGGGACTCCCCACTGTTATGTTCTATTCTTGCACTATCTTTGGGGAATTAATTTGAGTTAACAAGAATACAAACTCTTAATTATATGTCTCTTTCTCAAGAGGCATTTGGCAACTGTAGTCTTCAGCCACTTAAGTTTGACTAGCGTGCATCATATTTGCATAATATAAACTTTATAATGAACAATTGAGTGAAATGATTGACTGCCTGGAGAAAAGCAGAGTTAATTTCCACTAAAATTAGCAATGTTCCTTTAATTATCCTAGCTTAATTACTACAACGTCTGGCTTTTGGAGAAAAATATTTCAGACATTTCATCTGTGAGTATTTTCTTGTTAGCAGCATTCTCAAGGGGGTTTGAAATGTGTTTTCCCCTTCTTCTTTTTTTCAGTTCCCATGAACTGAAACCATAAATGGAAAATGTTATGCAACTATGAGCAGTCACTTTATTTTAGTACATGAATATAGCTATGCTTTGTTGAAAAGTTAGTAGCAGAATATAGTGTATTAGACATGCTGGATTAAACTGTTCACATATTAACAGGGCATTTCTATACATGTTTGCCCCTAAACAAGGCCCGCTAAGCCCAGTTCAGATAAAAGTGAAGCCTATTTTTTTATTTCTTTGAACCAAACAATACCCTGGGTGGAGCTAGATCTGAACAACTTTCCTCTCTGTGTTCTAACAGTAATCACGTCCATCCCCCATGACAAATACTCCATCTTTCTAGTAGCCTCAGGCAATTGCACTAAGCAAACAGATGTATAGATAGTTGCAACAGTATGGGCAAAATGGGTTGCTACATATAGCAAGATCACATTATGTTGTTCTCTAATTAAATCAAACCACTGAGACTGGTTTTCCTAGTCTGGTCCCTTGTATAAGTTTGGTCTACAGTTCTCATCACCTCTGATTTATAAGCCATGCTTATGGAAGCTGATAGTCAGAGGTAATGGGAGATGTAATCAAACTTATACAAGGAGCCACAGGGAAACTGGTCTCAGTGGTTTCATCCAATTAGAGAGCAACCCTGAAGGGGACTCAAAGCGGCTTATAGCAGAGGCAAAATTCAATCCCTTAAACCAGTGTTTCCCAACCAGTGTGCCGGGGCACACTAGTGTGCTGTGAGCAATCATCAGGTGTGCCATGGGAAATTGGCACTTTACCCCCTCCTAGCAGCTCTTTCTCCCTCTTTCCCTCCCCAAAGATCCTCCTCGAGGCAAAGGAAGGGCTCCGCCGAATGCCAGGGCCAGGCCCACCTTGAGGAAGCCTTCAGGAGCCTCGACTCAGCATGGGTCCATACTCTATACGTTTCGTAGATCTGTGTGGCCTCTTTCGCTGCCTCCCTCCTCCCTCCGCAAAAGCAGAGCACTGGGCGGAAGTGATTGAGTTGGCGTTTTCGCATTGGCTTGGATTTCTCGCGAGAACAGCCAAAGCTGGAAGCTCCACGTCGGTGAATTGGGCAGTGAGTGAACCTGGGAGCATCAGGAGGCTGAAGCATTCACAGGTTTTCAAGAAACAAATTGAGCCTCTCCACTTGGTAATGTTGGGTTTTTTTGTTGTTGTTTTTTTTACTATTTTACTGGATTTTTCGAGAGTTGCCTCCCCCCCAGGAACTGTTTATAACAGCTTCATGACATCCATAGTTAACTGGAAGCAAGTTTCACTCAAGGTGAAATTTCACAAGGGTCTGGAGAACAAGCCTTATGAGGAGCGGCTTGAAGAGCTGGGCATGTTTAGCCTGAATACATTTAAAAACATATTAACTATATGTATTACTGTGTTAGAGTGTCATCTTGCGTCATTTTGGTTGGTGGTGTGCCCCAGGATTTTGTAAATGTAAAAAATGTGCCGCAGCTCAAAAAAGGTTGAAAAACACTGCCTTAAACAATTCGACAATTAAATAGCATTTAGTTAAAAATCTAAACAAGGTTAAAAGCAATTAAAACATAAACAACACCACTTACAGCTATAAAATCACATTATCCACAATAGTTAGAAATAGAAGGATAGAAATAGTTACTATCCCCTTATTCCCAAGCAGGCATGTAGCCAGGGGGGGGCTAAGGGGGCTTCAGCCCCCCCAAAATTCTCAGGGTGGTCCGTGAAAAGGCCTTACTGGTACATTATTTAAACTGTTATGTTTATTCATATCATGATCTGATCACCATGCTCATTATATCCCACATTGATGTGGTTATTGGGATAACAATACAAAAGGTTTGCTAGGGTAGACCCTCTTCCACCCAGTCTCAGCCCCGAAACAAACTCAGCCCCGAAACAAAATCCTGGCTACGGCCCTGTTCCCAAGGCACCTAATCTCCATGCCTTCAAACACCCTCCAAAACACTTTCCAGAATGTCAGTGGTAGGATGGAGTGTTAAAGGTTGCAGGGAAATGAGAGATTGTTTGAAGGACATTCTGAGGAATGTTCTCTTCCTACTGCAGCTCCTGAGGTGCCACTGGAAATACCCATTTGCTGCACTTTTATCTTGCATTTCCCTCTCTTCTGGCTGCCAATTGTCATGTATTATGTTCTACAGTTGATGGTGGTTGGTGATGGAAGGGTTAATGTAAGTATTAGTTCTAAAGGGTTTAGTAATCTGTAAGTAAGAGTTCGTGGGTGAAAACAATTAAAGGTGGAGGTATGCAAGACATAGCTTGCAACTGGGTGTTTCTGGATATAAGGAGTGAGCCTTGGAACTTTGGGAGAAAAGTATTTGTCTTATTTTTCGCACCATAAGACACAGTTTTTTTCCTCCCAAAGTAGGAAGAAAAATGAGCCGCGTCTTATGGGTGAAGATGCAGGCAGGGATCGCTGGAGCAGAGGGGGTGAACTCATGCTACTGGCCCCCGGCGGCTCCAGTTGGCTCCCGGATGCGCCAGCGCTGGCCAGACTTCCACGCTGCCTCGCCGCAGCCAGTTGGCGGCGGAGGCCGGCAGAGGGGACTCACGGGGTGGGAGGGAGGGAGGGAAGGACCCTTTGACAGCACCTCCGTGTAGCTCCCTCCCTATCCTTCCTCCTCTTCCTCCTTAGGCGCGACGAGTCGTGATGGCCTGAGTGCCCTTCCGGAGCGCAGCGGTAGCAGCAGCAGGCGCGCGGAAGGTTTTATCGTGACATTTGGCGCCTCTATTGAAAAGGCCAGCCCTAGAAAGTAAGCGCCGGCTGTTTTAATTAGATTGCGGTACGGGCACATCGAGGAGCCACAAACTGGGTGTTTGTTTGATTTGCTTCTGCTGGAAATAATGACAGAGCCCTGGCAACATGACACTGGTCCAGTTCCGAGCTCAATTCAAAGTGCTGGTCTTGACCTATAAAGCCCTATAGGTTCCGTCCCAGCTTACTTGTCTGAACGTATCTCCCTCTACGTCCCGCCTCATAATCTAAGATCATCCGGGGAGGCTCTGCTCTCAATCCCGGGCAAGAGGCAGGGCCTTCTCGGCAGTGCCCCCCACCTGTGGAACACTCCCCAGTGAAATTAGGCCAACTACATCTCTCCTTTCCTTTAGGAAGAAGCTCAAAACATGGTTTTGGGATCAGGGTTAGGGTTAGGGTGCAGGCTGACAACAATCACAATGTCTTTGGGAACGGACTATGGACAGGTTTTGGACTGGATCATTGGTTGCTGAATCGGATTTAGATATGGCTATTTAGTTAATAATATTGTTTTAAATGGATTTCACTTAATGTCTTAACCTATTATGTAACTGTCGTGTTTTACTGTGTTTTGTATGTGTGGGCATCGAATTATTGCCGGCTGTAAGCTGCCCTGAGTCCCCCTTTGGGAGTTGAGAAGGGCAGGATACAAATGTTTGAAATAAATAAATAAATTCTCTTTGTCTCTCTTTATCATTGCTCATCAAATTTCAAGTACAGCAGATCCTTTTCACCCTGGGGACAGGGGAACAAAGCAGCTTAAGCCCCACCTAAAATAACAAAACTGGACTGCAAAGAGTCTTGTGTAATTGAGCCTCCTCAAAAAAAATCAATCAAAAGTATCCAAAATGAGTGAGCACGAAGAAATATTAAGAGAGTTATTGTTGTTGAGCACGCCAAGGAATATTAAAGGCTGAGTGCCAACTAGCTAGGCACACTTACTTGGGCATAAGCAACACTTCACATGCAGGGCACTTCGATCTACACACTGGACTTTCCTTAAATTTTTAGGCCAATTTCTGGGATTATTTGGGGTGCTGATTCAGAAAATTGCATTGGATAGGCCATATCAGTTCTAGTTTCTTAGATGTTGTTATCACAATTTTATATGTGCAAGCAGATGAAGATTGGTATTTAACATATGTTCTGTATCTCAAAAACTAGAGATGAAAGGAGAAAACTGGTGCCATTTTTGGAATCAGCATGTCAAATATACCCAGAAACAGGTCTAATATTTGAAGCACTGAGATGTGTGTTGGCCAGTAGAGTGGAGGAGGAATAATTTGCTACTCTTTGCAAGTACCTGCAAGGAGGCAAAACAAATAACAATCAGCCTACCAGTTTTAAGCCCTTACCTGCCAAAAAATTGTTCCATGTTGCTTATGTCCAAGTTCCAGTGTCTCTTCACCTGGCCACAGATTCATTTGGGACAAGGCAATATGGCATTGTGAAGATGGTGTCCTTTCAAAACGGAAAATCTAGCACCGGGGTTTCCAAGGTGAATTTGACAGCTTTCCTGATGATGAACACTATGGAATGTTATTGTTATGTGTCTTCAAGTCATTTTCAAGCTATGGCGATCCTAAAACAAATTTATAATGTTTTGGGGTGAGGGGTTTGCAAGATTTGTTCAGAGGGGAATTGTCTACATTTCTCTGAAACTGAGGAAGTGTGACTTGCCTCATCCAACCAGATGGCTATGTGCAGTACTTGTACTGCCTAGGGAATGTTGGAAGTTATAGTCCGATAAAGAATTTTTAAAACTTTTAAATATCAGTATTTATTGCATTATGAGTTTGCAAAGACCAACTGTAGGTTAGGGACAGGGCAGATGCCTTTCGTGTGAATGGTTGCCTGTTCAGTCCTTGGCATCCTCTTGTTAGGACTAGGAGCAATTCCCTTTTGGAATTTATGAAAGCTGCTGCCAATCATTGAAGATGATGCTGAACTAAATGGGTTTGGATCAATATAAAACAACTTCATATAATTATGTCATTAAAGAGAATATGGGAAATTTTTCAATCTTTCAAGAAGGAATATGTTTTCTCTTTCAAGAGACATGTGAGACAGCAATCAGATTTACTAATTAAGTCAGTTGCGAAACTAGTGCAAAATAATTAGCTAGGACAATCATATGTTACAGCAAACTTGCCTTTTACTCATTGAGGAAGCATCTCTCCTTAGTATGTGCTAAACATGCCATCTAGTTTTACTTTCCTAGTTACGTATAGATATTGAGGTAAGAGTTTCTTAGACGTGGGGAGCTAAACCAGTTTACAATCAACTTTACAGAGGTTAGGAAGCCTGTGGTGAGGCCAGGTGTGTTTCTTCTGCCTACGTGCCTAAGAACAGGTGTGGTTGAGCTGCACAAGCTTCCAATGCCCTTATGTAATACCTCATGAATAAAACACAGAAACCGGTATTCCAGCTGGAGCTTATCTGTCATCACCTGAACTGTATTAAACTCTGAGCCAAACGAGACAGAATTCTGAGAAATGATGCAAATGCAGATGATCTCCTGCCGACCGACTGTCTTTGTGAATGTCCATATCACTCAGAACACATTGGCAGCTAGATGGGGGTTTGGCAGAGTTGAATCACTGCCTCAGGGGTTACTAAGGGGTCTCTCCTGATAACATGATTTGAATAATTCCACAGAGTATACAGGGAAAGTGGTCACACGGACTCAAGCAGAAGTGTTTATTTGACTGGTTATCTTTATAATCATAATGCTTATGAATTTGATGAGAAAGCTGGAAAGGGGTGATGGGAAGATGTGTGAGCAGAAAAGCACTCAAAGTGGAAACAAGAAAAGTAATAGGGCTTTCTGGATATCCTAAAACAAAATTGGCAGAAACATACATATGGTATTCTATGGAAATATAGCACAATGATTTCAGCTTGTCTACCCTCTCTAAGATTAATTCTGAGTTTCAATTTTTTAATCTTTTTTTTTTAAAAAAAAAATATTCTAGGGTCATAAAAGTCTGTATCTTGATGTTTCTGTCTTGTACCATAGCTCCAAGTCCATAACACAGAGATACCCGAAAGCTGGCATTTAGGAGTAGTAAGACTACTGCCATGTCTTACAGTAGTTGTCACCAGAGGTCATTGGGTGTTGCTCTGAGTTTTAAATTGTTGTTTTATATACAATAGTTTTACTTTATTGTATTGTGTGTTTATTTCATGTTTTGTTTTAGGCACTTTGTGCTATATGTAAGCTGTCTCGAGTCCCTTCGGGGAGATGGGTACAAGAATAAAGTTATTGTTGTCATTGTTGTTGTTGTTAAGAGTATCTTTCTTATTCAAGGTAATAGATTAAGATTAATTAGCTAAAACCTACCTAGTCCAGACTCCAGCTGCTGTCTGTGGCCATTTAGAGATCACAGGATGAGAGTTTCATTTGGACTTGTCACTGAAGCAACACTTCTGGAATTTATTTGGTAAACTAGACTTTAATGTGGATTACTGATGGTATGTTTAATCTTGGCATCATTGTGAAGTGTTTATTATATGACAAATTGACTACCAGGCAAAGTTTGGTGGCAATAAGTCCTCCCTGCAAGGCAGAGGTACTAATTCAAATGGTCTCCCCTGAAGACCTATGGGATCTGAAGGATTCTTAATGGCTGTGTGGGATGTTCAGCTGATAGAACTGGCAATTCAGTTGAAGCTTTGGTAGAATGGGATCTCAAGAGATGAAAAGATTTGTTGATAACAGTCACTCTTGAATGTCCAGTCCATGCTGGCAATACAGGCAATCTGTGGATAATGAAGCAGGTTGGGTGATAACTAGCATTCAGGTAGTGTAGGTCAGGGCTTCTTAAACTTTTTTCATATCTGACACCTTTCTGCCTAATAAATACTTTTATGATGTCTTTCTGCTTTTTTCGTGACCCTGGATATAGATAAAATACATAAAAATCAAACATTTACTGATTTAAAAAATCAGCATTTGCAAGGCTTGCTAATCGGGGTGATTTTCTATCTTTTTTTTTAAAAAAAAAGTACAGTAGTCCACTGTACACAGGGCACATTGTTGCTAACAGATTTGTGTAAATTTCTAGGTGAAATTCAGAAACCTTTTTTCTGTTCCCAAATTTTTATGGCCCCAATTTTGAGCTAAGGGGGACCCGATCTAGAGTAGGGACCCACAATGTAAGAAGCAGTGGTGTAGGACACACAGCAAGGATGACCAAGACCAGCAAGAACTCTGTTGTTCATATTGCATGGTAGTGAGGTTCTATAACTAGAAAAAGACCAGCTGAAAAGAAAAAGATTTGACAGAGAAGAGTCAGGGCGAGAGGGGACCAAAGTGGGAGGCAGAGAGTGGAGTGTTTGCACTAATGGGTTTTCAATCTGGATCAAGCTACTAGTGTCCAAAATAAAATAAAAATATTGTCAAAGGCTTTCATGGCCAGAATCACTGGGCTGTTTTCGGAGGTTTTCAGTTAATAAATAAATAAATAAATAAATAAATAAATAGTGTCCAAAATAAAATAAAAATATTGTCAAAGGCTTTATGGAATCATGTTCTGTTTTGGGTTTTCCAGGCATTCTCTCCTGATGTTTCGCCTGCATCTATGGCAGGCATCCTCACAACCTCTGAGGATGCCTGCAGTAGATGCAGGTGAAATGTCAGGAGAGAATGCTTCTAGAACATGGTCATATAGCCTGGAAATCCTACAATAACCCAGAGAAGGGTGGGTTATAAATAACTGAAATAAATAAATAAATAAATAAAAATAAGTAATCATGCAATAATTGACATCAAGTTTGGGACATACACATGTATAAGTCATGCTATATATTTTTCTTTGGTTTTCATCATATGTTGTATATTGTGGTTGTACATTGTATACTATTGTGCATTCAGTTGTGCATCATATACTGTGATGGACACATTGTGAAACAGCATCTAATCATTGACATGTGTTGTGCAATGGTTTGTTCTGCACAGTCGCAGCATATTGCTCTCATAGCCCATTTCTGCAAGAGAATGTTTATGCAGTGCTAATGGGATGTTGGAAGACAGCCATATCCAAAAACACCTAAACAATGAAATGAAGCAGAAAGCAAAAAGATCAACACAGCAGATTCAAGCAGGAAAGAAAATTATTGTTACTATTATAATTAACTTTAATTATACCCACTTTCCCCCCAAAATTGGGTTTCAATTAGGTTTACAAATGAAAGAACAATGTACATAAAAAATACAGAAGGTGAAAATAAACTGCCACTAATTTTGAGTATGGCATTGGCAAATCTACTTTCAGTATGGCAATAAGGCATTTTCACACACACATATCTTATTGCCTAAACCCCAAAGGCTGGTGTTCCCATTCTCCGGAGCTTTTATTTTGGACAGCCCAGTAAATACCAATGCCTTTACTTGGAATTGAGGGAGTTGTGGTCAAAAAGTAACTGTTCAAACTGCTGCTAGCAAGCTGTGAAAGTAAGCAACCATATAATTCAGTATAAGGGAATTAGGTTGTTGAAATATTAAGCTCCCAGACCACTTACTAATTGCTTTTAAAAACTACATATTGGAATGTATTATGATGGCAGATGACAGTTATAAACCCATCCATACAAATGTAGTTTTCCTTTGGCACAATTGTGGAATTACAATGCTTTAAAATGAGATTAGGAAAGCCCCACCTTAGCAACTTTCAAGAAGGATCTTAAAACCTTTTCCGGTGCACATTTGTAGATTAACCTTACTCCTCTCCCTCTTTTTAGCTGTACCTTCAATCCCCTCCCTATAGAATAATCCCCCCCACCCCCGCTTTTAGAAGACCTAACCTTATGACTCCGTTCTATGAGTCTCTCCCCTACAGAAGTTTTGCTCCACTACTATCTCGCTCTGGTTTTAACATTTTAATATTTTATCCTTTACATCTGGTCCGCTCATTCTTATTGTGTTTGAATGATTTTATCATGTTGCATTATTGTATATTGTTTAGTGTATTTTATGATTTATTTACCTTTTCGTATTGCTTTTTGTGTTTTGTTTTGTATTTTATGGTTATGTACTGCTGGGCTTGGCCTCATGTAAGCCACCCCAAGTCCCCCTTGAGGAGATGGTGGCGGGGTATAAATAAAGTTATTTATTTATTATTATTATTAAGCATTATAAATTGGGTTTTTTAAAATACCCCCTATAATTCTAGCTTAAAAATATAAATCCAAAACCACATAGTGAGTAAGCTACATGTCAAAGGTAGAACTAGTGAGCAAATTCGTACCATCTTTATGGTATACTTTTGTCTTCTCTCCTCCTTCTGATATAAAGGTCTGTTACAGAACAGCTGCTAACTGTGGTATTCTGCCATCAGTCTACCACTATAGTCAGTAGCAAGCAGTGATGGGAGTTTCACTCCAACAATATCTGGAGAACTTCACATTGGCCATTCCTGGAGTTGATCTATTCCAAAATAGTTAAGTCGCACTACATTTATGTCCCATTCTAAAATCATTCCATCTGTCCCCAACAGACACTGTTTTCATTGCATACAGGCAATGTGATGTCAGTTGTGCATTATAAGATCTAATTGTGTGCTGTGACACCTCGCAGATTTCTTTTATCTCTTCTACAAAAAGGGTCTTTTTATCATTATCACGATTACTCTACTCACTTGGCTGGATTAAGAAAGATAAAGCCATAATCCTGGAAGAAAATTTTCACTTACAATTTGAAATCCTACCAGTTAAGTAAAATTAGAGGAGACTCATTGAATCCATTTTGACTGATGAATAAATACATAAATAAATCTAATTGATTCAAGGGGATCATTAACAAGAGGATGTAGGCCACGGGGATAATTTACATGCAAATTATGATTGGGTCTTGGTTGTAAATCTTCAGCCTTATCTTTGGTGTCCTTCATTGTTTACTCCTAACTGAAGTGTTGAACGTCTTTGTCCTTTCCTGGTTGTGAAAGATGCTCTGCACACCCATTCCTATTGGATATATCTACTCCAAAATAGTAGATATAGACGAAGTCCAAAAAGTGTCTTTTCCCCGTTTCTCTGCACTGCTGGCACAAAGTGAGTCCGTCTGTCCATCCCCCCAGAGCCCATCACATGATACAGGGCTACTGGTGGGACTCCATGTGGCTCTGTGATGGCAGCTGAGAAAAACGGAGCCCAGAGAAGTCAGGTGTAGACCCGACTCCTCATACAAGAAAGTCAGAGGAGGGGAAGAGAAAGGAGGGGCAGCAGGGAAGCATTGTAGGAAGGGAACCATGACCCCAGACAGTAGGGAACGTAGTGTGATGCTGCCCCACAATATCTCCTGCTGTCCCTCGCTTTACAAAGAGCTATGTGATGAGGTCCATAGACTCAGCTGCAGTCAACAAGATTTACTTCTACAAGTGAGTATAGTAGCTGTAAGCAATGGAGTCCCATCCCCCCACTCATATCTTGAATTATCATTCCCATGCCCCCTTCTCTGGCTCAGGCTCATGGGAGCTGTACCCTAAAATATCTGAAAAAATCAAGTTGCCTGTCCTTGCTGCTTATGACTGAAGGACGGGAGTAAGCTTTGCTTGACTACCGGAAGATCTGTGCACGGTGGGTACCCAGGATGCTGATGCCTGAAATGAAAGCACACAGACTTGAAATTTGCCAGGAACCGTGGTGGCTTCAGAAAATGTGTTCATCGTTGGCAAAAATGTATCCAATTGTCTGGTGATTATGTGAAAAAGTGGATAGTGGTAGTTAAAGAGCACATTCTAAAGATTATTTCTGCGTTTGATTCATTAAAATATTCTTATCCAAACCCAAAAAACGAAGGTGGAGGCATTACTTTTCATTCAACCCTAGTATATATATGTTCCTGATTCTTGTCATCCTCTCCAGCAATTTTTTGAATAGTTTTAATTCATATTTGCTATTCTTATTGGTGATACGTATCATTTCCATATTAACTTAAAGTAATTTTCTTTAACCCATATTGATAAATTTTTCAAATGTTGTTGTCACCATTAGCTACATCAGCTAGCACTGCTGGGACACACAATCAAATAACATCCAGAAGAGTGTATGATCCCCAGATTTTGTGAACAGATTGCTGCAGTGATGTGGAAATGTTTCATGCAAAGTTCAGGCTTTAAAAGGTAGGGTAGCCTGGGCCATTTTTCCCAATGGATCGTGAAGGTTAATAAATTGAGCTATTTTCATTTTCTGGGGAAGGGGAGAAGGAGAAGAGGAAGTGGAAAGTGGGTAGATAGGTGAATCCACATATTTTGTTATTTAATACTCAGAAAGCATTCCTAGTGCCAGAAATGTGGGAGTTGTTTCTGCTTAATAATAACCAAGAAGAGAAAGCCACAGGGGATGTGAAATGATGACAAGCCTGTTTATTTTTGTGCAAGGCTAATATTTCAAAGACTTACTCCTTCTTCTGGGGCTACGTCTTCTGAGGCTACTAATTATATGATTTTAATTGTTTCTATTGATATATTTTAAATTCCACGTTTAAATGTTAAATGATGTCATGTTTTATGATTTGGTTAATAATTGTATGTTTTTATCATTATGTTAGGTTTCTATATGTGAGGCATTCAATTTTGCCATAATTATGTAGGAAACTATTTTGAGTCCCCCGCTGGGGTGAGAAAAGCGGTATACAAGTAAAGTAAATAAATACTTGCACCACCAAAAACTAACTCCTTCACACTTCAACTTCACTTGTAGTAACAACAATGACAAGTTCAAATACTAACATAGCCACTGACTTAAAGGCTGGTCCCTGCTTTAGAACTCAATTTCTTCATCTGTGGACCAAAAATATTTATCCGAACTGATGTGAACAAAAGTGAATAAATGAAGAGTTTATGAATGTGACTTATCCTGTGCCTGATAACAGGGAGTTTTGTACATACATGTCTACGGAGTCTTTCCCATTACGATACTCCAAAGAACCATTATAATGTGGAATCTCTCCTATTATAATCTAATGAGAAGATTAGGAGAAATAGATGACTGGATAATACTACTATTACATCAACACTACAATACATTCAGCCTAAGACTATTTATTATCTATTTGAACTATTTCTGTGTTGCCTAGAGCAGGGGTGCTCATTAGGTAGCTCGGGAGCTACTAGTAGATCTTCGGCCCTCTTCCAGGTGATCTTCGGGCCTCACCAGCTGGATGGGGTGCTCCTGCCATGCGCGCACACACCCTGCGCGCATGTGTGCTCCTGCTGCTGGCTTCTGCTCTCGCGGTGCTTCTTTCGCCTGCAGGGCATTGCAGGAAGAAGGAAGCACGAGGTGGTATGGTATGGCCTCTTACATTGACACCTCATAGTGGCGCTGTGATTAAAGCTGCAAAACAATTCTGGCCTCTCATTAGTCACATAAAAGATCTGGAACTGTTTCCCACAATTGCATACAAAAGAACTGCGAATCTACGTAATATTCTTATGCATAATAAGCCCAGAAAACAAATAACACGCAGCAGCCTTAGCCTGGGCACTAGATCCTGTACCAATTGTACGGTTTGCCAGAACATTGATTCTAATAAACAGATCTATAGCTCTGCTAAGAAACGCTACTTTAAAGTATTGAATTATGCCAACTGCAATTCTGATTTCGTCGTGTACGCGATCACGTGCGAACATGCTCTGATCTATGTAGGACAGACCACTAGATGGGTCTGCCAGAGATTTATTGAACACCGTTCAAAGATAGTAAATCAGTCTCAGGATTCTGCCTTTTACAGGCATTGCACCCAATACAATCACAGCCCATCCTCTTTAAAATTGAGGGTCTTGGAGCGAGTAACTCCGCATTTACATTGCAACAACTCACTTAGATTGAGACAAGTTGAAAAAAAATGGGTAATCAAACTAAATTTCGAATGGTCCCAAGGACTCAATGGTCCCTATTCTCTCTCTGAAGTACTTAATTAGTTTTCATTACTAATCAAAGCCTAATGCATTATCCTGTGAATGGGTCTTTTTGCATTTAAATCGCCCTGCAAAGCTTTACTCACCTTTTGGTCACCCGCCGATATGGATAGGGGTTGTGCTCATGATGCTACCTAGAATGGTATGTATATTCCAAGATATTGACTGTGGCTATAAATGTGCTTTACCTTTCTCTGAATATATTGATTATGATTATGAATACTGTTAATTTCAGAAGTTGGTTCCTAACATTCTGTATGCCTCGCCTTGAAAAAACCTGTTAAAGGAGAAATGGACCTTCTAATGGCCTTTCGGATTATAAGCATTAGCGTACCGTCGGCATTTTCAACTTCCAGAGCATTAGCACAGAGGAAATGACAACTTTTTTCCTCAACCGGCTTCTTTGATCCTTTGGACACCTTTCCCGGATTTCCCGTCACCTACCGTCACCCTTTTGATTCATTCCTATTCACCTTTGGATTACAAATGTCCCAGCACCCTGAGGAATTGGCTGTGGACCTGTACCAACATTAACTTTGCTTATCCCGGATTATCAATGAATTACCGGTAGGACTGGAATTGCGTGTCCCAAACACACTTGTGTATATATGAACTTTTATGTATATGTTGTTAAATATACAATGAATAGATTTATTATGTAAACCTTGTTTATGGCACCTTTTTGAATTTTGATCTTCGGGCCTCACCAGCCGGATGGGGCGCTCCTGCCATGCGCGCAAACACCCTGCTCGCACGCGTGCTCCTGCTGCTGGTTTTCACTCTCGCAGTGCTTCTTTCGGGGCATTGCAGGAAGAAGGAAGCACGAGGCGGGGCCTCTGGAGGGAGCGCCCTGCCTCTCTCTTGTCCAGAAGCAGCTGTGCAGCTTCCTTTGCCGGCGAGACAGGCAGGGCGGAGCGCTCCCTCTGGATACCCCGCCTCGTGCTGTCTCCTTCCTACAATGCCCCGCAGACGGGCAGAAAACAGTAGCAGGAGCACGCGCGGTGGCAAGAGCGTGTGGCGACGGGAGTGCGCGGGAGCGCACAGTGGCGGGGGCAGGTAGATCTGTTGGACTTGGTTGCTTTAAGAGTAGCTCGCATGCTGAAAAAGTGTGAGCACCCCTGGCCTAGAGCCCACAAGAGTTCCTAAAGCAATAATGAAATAAAATAATGCAAAGAGAAAAACATTTTTAAAACACATTGATTTTTTTCTTTTAAAACTCCTAAAATCCAGCTTTGAAACACCTACAATTAAAATCTCAAACACTGAATGCCACATTAAACAGCACTATTTGGCTGCCCATTTTAAGATGGGGCCAGCCTAACTTTCTTGGGTAGGGGGTTCCACTATCAAGGCATTGTCACAGAGAAAGCTCAGTTATGTGTAGCCATCAACCAAACTTCATGAAGTGTTGGGACATGCAACAGGGCCTCCTCTGAAGTTCTCACATTTCTGGCAGGCTCCTATGGGAAGAGGCGGAGTTTAAGACATCTTGTCTCGAAGTCATTTAGGACTTTGGATCAACATCAGTACCTTGAATCGAGCTTAGAAGCAATTTAGAAGTGTAGTTCTTTCGAGACTAGTGTTATATGGTTTCTAAAATATACACCAGACAGTAGCCTAGCAGCTGTATTTTGCTCAAACTGCCACTTCTGAATATTTTTCAAGGGCAGCCCCACATAGAGTACATTACAGTAGTCTGACTGAGAAAAAAACGAAGGCATAGAGTACTGTGGCTAGAACTACCTCTCCCAGGAAAGGGCGCACCAGCCAAACCTCAGAGAAGTTTTATCTTATCCACCCCCATCTGGATTCAGTGTGCAAAGCAAGATTCAGTTATACCCAAGACTAAGATTCACAGCAAAAGATGATTGCCTTAATAATATCTGCAAAGGGAAGATGCCCAACACACTCTCAGCAAGGTGGTCTTAATTTCAGATTCCCTCCACAGGAATCATTGTTTCTGACTTCCTCTGACAGGACTACAAAATAAGTGATATCAAAAAAACCCAGGGTCCATTGTTAACACAATGGAGCCAGCACACTTCTCCCCCGGTTGGGTGACGCTTTCCCTGTGTGGTGGTGACACGGCACCAGGGTGGGAGAGCGTGTGTGATAAGGTTCAATTCAGCAAAATGTAGTTCCTCTAAGGAAAGTACATAAAATTCAAAGTACCTCTTCCATGTATTTTCCTAATATTCACCACTATCTAGTGGTCAGAACTCTACTGGAGGGGCTTGAGTTAATTGTCATCAATGCGTATATACCCCCCCTAAACTCCCCCTATTACAATCCGGTACAATGGCTACAATTGGAAACCCTGTTAGAAGACCTTTCCTTACTATATAAGGATGCTACTGTTATCCTCTTGGGCGATTTTAATGCTAAGCTTGGTCCCTCCCTTACATTCCTTTATTCAAAAGGAAGGTCTTCCAGACTGGTTTGCAACTTCCCACCCCCACTGGTTTTCTAGGGACCAGAAGTCAAACAAGGCCGGTGCTTCATTAGTTTCCTTAATCTGTAAAAACAACCTGAGACTATTAGGTGGTTCGAATGTCTTATCTCCTTATCCCTTCACTTTTCACGCTAATCTTCACAGCAGCTCCTTGGATTTCATCTGCGTATCCTCTGATGAAGTAAATCTTTTTCTCATCATAAAGTGCACACTATGGAGGACTCTGACCAACAACCGGTCAGTACTCAGTTAGCAATCTTGCCTTCTTGTATTCCTCCAAATGATTTAGGCCCGCTATTGCAGGCAACGCTCTGTAAAAACAAACGTCTGGCATGGCCCTGTGTCAACCTAGACAATATCCAAAAATCTATCGACTCTGACGATTTTACAAAATGGGCCATAACCATTAAAACTCCTTCCCAGGACTGGCCTGCAATAGACAGAGCATTCGCCAACATCTGTGGCAAACTTAAAGAACTTATGTCTACCAAAATTATACGTAGGGATAATAAGGGTTCTTCTGTTCTGTGGTTTGATAGGGAATGTCATAAGGTTAAAAAACAGCTCAAGGCTGCTATAAGACTAATGAAAAAGAATACAGCCCCACATTTCCATGCCAACATGCTGCTGCTAAGGCGAAATTATAAAAAATTAATTAGACTGAAAAGAACAACTACAATGAACAATTATGGAAAGGATTGGAGCTTGCAGCGGCTGGTAAAAATTCAGTGCTTTTTTGGCATAAGGTTGCAGGCGTCCTAAAAGAAAGGAAGGCTGATTTTGATAACCCAATTCCAGCAAATGTGTGGGAAGAGTATTACGGGCAGCTATTCTCCTCCCATAACTTACCTTCTAGGCAATCCACCCAGGAATTGGATGGGTTGACTAATTCACCTCTCTGGCCCCCGGTCACAGAACAAGAAATTCTAAATATTATTACTTCTCTGAAACGTAACAAGGCCCCGGGAGATGACTATCTGCCTTCGGAATTGTTTATAGCCTACAAGGCCTGGTGGGCCCCTGTTTTAGCTGGTTTATTTTCATATATAAATGATACAGGATATATACCAAAGGGTTGGAATATGGCGATCATTATCCCCATTCACAAAAAAAGGAGATAAGAAAATCCCGCCAACTACAGACCTATCAGTTTATTGAATATTTTGGCCAACATGTATGCAAAGTATCTTCTATGTAGACTGGAGGAGTGGGTAACTGAAAATGGAATCTTGGTGGAAGAGCAGTCTGGCTTTAGACACAATAGATCGACAATCGATAATTGTTTTGTCCTAAATCACTTGATTTCCAAATACCTAGCCAAGGGTAATAGACTATACGCCGCTTTTATAGATCTGTCAGCGGCCTTCGATTCTGTTGATAGGGGAAATCCTTTGGGACAAACTCCAACGTATGAATGCAGACCCTAGATTGATTTTGCTGATCAAAGCCCTATATCATAATTCTCAGGTGACTGTGAGATTTGGTATTGCTGGTGACCGAACTGGCCCTATTAACACCGGCAAAGGGGTCAGACAAGGATGTATTCTTGCCCCCTGCTATTTAATCTGTATGTAAATGACCTTCCAAATTCGCTTAGGGGCGGATGTCCATATGCCTAAAGTAGCTAACTTGCAAATCAACTCACTTCTGTATGCAGATGATATGATCCTACTCTCCTACACCCAAATAGGGATGAGGAGGTTATTAAGAAAACTTAGTGACTACTGCCTTAGAAACGCACTAAAGATAAACAAAACCAAATCAAAAATGATGATCTTTGGTAAACGCCCTCAAAATGAAATGGAAAATAGAAGGCGAACAATTAGAACAAGTTAGATCCTTCACTTACCTAGGATTAGACTTTGCAGAAAATGGTCTATGGCACAATCATTTCCACAGGTGTTCAACTAAAGCCAAGGGCAGAAGCAGCTTACTCTTAAAGCTGCTGAATCAACGGCAACCGGGCTCCCTCGTTCCCCTTCTGAAAGTTTACAATCACAAAATCTCCCCGCTGCTTCTTTATGGTTCTGAAATCTGGGGTGCAAATGATACTCCCCTCCTGGATAAGGCCCAAGCTCAACATCTGAAGTGGTTTTTAGGGGTCGATAGAAGCTCCCAGCAGCGGCAGTTAGGGCGGAGTTGGGAATGTTCTCTATTAGCACACAATCTAAGATCAGAGCCTTTAACTACTGGCTCAAGGTCATGGAGATGGAGGCGTCTCGCCTCCCAAAATTATGTTTGCTGGAACAATCTAGCAGTTCTTATAAAGCGGGGGCTGACCAGGTGGTTGATTACCTCAGTAGGGGCGGCATTCAGGTAATATTCCCAGTCCACCTAACTGGTCAAGAGCTAAGTAAGCACTTCAAAGAAGTGCGTCAACGAATAATGACATTGCGGCCCAAACCGATATAGACTCTTTGGGTTCTACTGTTTCCCTGAGATGGTTGAGTGGTTTTAAGAAATCCTTCCAATTAACAACTTACTTACAGCAAGGAAGGTTACACCACCTAAGGAAAATTTTCACTAGAGCCAGGTTTGAGCAATTAGATTCAATGGTGAGATATGGGAGGTTCAAGAAAATTCCCTATGAAGAGCGTATCTGTATTTGTGGTGCCCCTGAGATCGAAGATCTAACTCATCTTCTGCTTTATTGTAAAATCTATCAAATAGAGAGAAAACAACTGCTAGAGATATTTCTCGTGGGGAAAAATCATTGGGACCCTCTAGCAAAAGTCTCACTTCTGCTGGCCGGCTCCAACAAGCTGATAACAGATGCTACTGCTCGTTTTCTCTGTAAAGCCATGAAACTAAGATCTGATTACATAGATGCAATTGGAATAAATTGTGTTGGAGATGAGGACCTGTGAATTGTTACCACCTCCCTTAGAAATCCCTCCTGCTGGGCAAAACAGGTGTTTAATTGATGTAATGATCTAGAATTCTCATCAGATTGTTTTAGAATCATTGCAATGTGTCTGTGTTCTGTGTGTATTTGATATGGCTTCTGGCTAATCAATAAAGTTGTTGTTGTTGTTGTTGTTGTTGTGTGTGTTCTATAGACAAGACAGGAGCCAATAAGAAATATAGAAATATGCATGTTTGTGTTTTTAATATTGTTTGAAAGTTTTTCTGTACTTCTAAAATATCAACTTTCTGTTTATTTTGATTGGAGAACAGTTATATAAGTAAGACAGCCACAAAATGAAGAGGGTAATAATGATTCACTGCCCTTTATTTTCCAACCAGTGTTGTATAATTTTGCTGACAATTTTTTTAAAAGGGGAAGGCCTATAAAAGCAGTTGAGTTTCCCTGTTATGAAAGCTCTTCAATAAAAGCAAAACTCTCACGGCTTCTCTGAAAGTTTGCCACACCTACTTCTTGCAAAATATTTACCAAGCAACCTAAAATAGAAGTGGGCATAATCAACATCAATATTGTGGCATTTAGCAACTTCGGCAAAAGGTCAAGATTAACAAATGTGAATTCCTTTTTTTTAAAAACATGACAGTAATTTTGGGCATGACCATATACTGGAATTATTACTCTTTATAATAACAAATCCCAGAATCCCTCAACCAGGATTCTGGGAGCCAATGGCGCAGTGGGTTAAACTGCTGAGCTGCTGAACTTGCTAACCGAAAGGTTACAAGTTCGAATCTGAGGAGCAACGTGAGCTCCCGCTGTTAGCCCCAGCTTCTGCCAACCTAGCAGTTCAAAAACATGCAAATGTGAATAGATCAATAGTACCTGCTCTGGTGGGAAGGTAATGGCGGTCCATGCAGTCATGCCAGCCACATGACCTTGGGAATGTCTATGGACAACGCTGGCTCTTTGGCTTAGTAATGGAGGTGAGCGCCACCCCTCAGAGTTGGACACGACTGGGCTTGATGTCAGAGGAAAACCTTTACCTTTTTTAT
This sequence comes from Anolis apletophallus, assembly GCA_030556195.1. Taxonomy (NCBI): domain Eukaryota; kingdom Metazoa; phylum Chordata; class Lepidosauria; order Squamata; family Anolidae; genus Anolis; species Anolis apletophallus. The sequence continues at coordinate 79,980,083 of JARBWK010000006.1, read as the reverse complement.
ACCCCCCAAGAAAGTATAATTTCCACATTCTGGCTCAGGCTTGCAAACAGCACAACTCTGATTTATAAACCAGCTAAGCAAAAATGCTTGAATTGGAGCCAACCTGAAATCAGAAGTCTTTTGGAGTCAGTAAGATGTGGCTGGCATTGTTCCAGGTATTCAAGTGTGGATCAGGATTTTACTGAGTGATAACATTTCTATTGTCCAATAATGACTTTGTCAGCGCTTGCTATTTTTATACTTGTGGCTGGCTGTAATGAGAGCAATTCTGATCATTGTTTCTATTCATCCTGTAAAACCAAGCCATCAACAAGCTGATGTAACGTAGTTTATATAATAATGCTGGAAGTGCTTTGGTGCATGATTATTGTTATAATTAACCACATGCTTTTTCCGTACATTACGAAAGTGCCTGCCTGCCCTAGTTAACAAAACAAAGCAAACATTGGAGCTCTGCAGCAAGTTGTCTAAAAGTTTGAAAGACAGTAATTCAACAATGAAGGTTATGATTAATGCTGTTTCTGAAACCACAGCACTTACAGGCTGGCATGACCTACTTCACATAAGTGACATTAACCTACTTTGTGACAGATGAATACCACATTTTGTACTCTATATTTGTGGGAAATGAAGGCAGAATAATAAAAGCTGTAATAGCTTCCTTTTTATATGGCCCAGATCCACCTATCCTTTCCACATACTATTCATCACTCTGGGAGAAAGGATTCTATCTGATCTGGAATTGTTGGACATGTCAGCAGTATGGGTGAAGTTCACAATACTTAACAACAAAGTTTGTATTCAAGCACTGTTAAAAGGGCCAGGCTTACCCTTAGATTCAGAAGGACAAGTGCCAAAGGTAGCAAAGAGTGGGAGACAAAAGCTACAGCCCACATATTCCCCAGAAGCAAGATATCCAAGCACTCTGGTCTCTCCCATCTCTTGGAGGAGACAACTATACATGATACACAACTTGTTTTGTACTCTCTAAACTGTCTTCTTCTCTCAAGTGTGGTGGAGAATCCTATCTCATTATCAGTGCTGTATGAAGGTTCAGCTATTGGTCCATCTTCCATACATAACATGTTCAAAGCTTTCTTTGGCATTTCTTAAGGAGTTAAATGTTCTAGGTCAGCCATATGGATTAATTATTCCTTTTTGTTGTTGTTCATTCGTTCAGTCGCTTCTGACTCCATGTGATCTCATGGACCAGCCCAGGCCAGAGCTCCCTGTCGGCTGTCATCTCCCCCAGCTCCTTCAGAGTCACTTTAAGGATACCATCCATCCATCTTGCCCTTGGTCAGCCCCGCTTCCTTTTCCCTTCCTTTTCCCCCAGCATAATTGTCTTCTCTAAGCTTTCCTGCCTTCTCATGACATAGCCTGGTGATTTTCAAAGTGGATGCTACCGCCCCGGTGGGCGTTCGAATGTTTCAGGGGAGCGGTAGAAGCCTCGGATGAATTTGGGGGGCACTGAAGCCTAGAATGGGGACGGTAGCGTTGCCCTGGCATTGGGTTGCACAGAGCCTGCCCTCTTCATTTCCTGATCTCCACCCACGCCATAGAGCTCCGTTGGCATGGGCGGAACTCCGGAGAGGAGGGGGGCAGACCTTACGCAGAGCCTGCCCTTCTCCTTTCCTGAACTCCACCCATGCCATAGAGCTCCGTTGGCATGGGCGGAGTTCCGGAGAGGAGGTGGGCAGACCTTGCGCAGAGCCCACCCCTTCCTCTCCTGAACTGCTCCCATGCCATACAGCCCTGTTGCAACTTGCAGGCGCACACACACTCACGTGTTTGTGACCTTTCGCCCCTACATTTACGGCAGACATCCTCAGAGGTTGTGAAGTCTTTTGGTAACTAGGCAAGTGGAATGTCCAGGGTGGGAGAAAGTCTAGTTTGCTTGAGGCAAGTGTGAATGTTGAAATTGGCCACCTTGATTAGAATTGAATGGCCATGCAGCTTCAGTGCCTGGCTGGTTATTGCCTGGGGGGATCCTTTGTTTGGAGGTGTTAGCTGGCCCTGATTGATTAATTGAAAAAAACACTGGGCAACCTTGCCAAAACACAAGCAAACAACAGACGGCAATGAGAGAACCTGTCTATGTAAATAGAATAATATATTATATCCTTGCTGCAATTCAAATAGGTAATAGAGTTCTAATCCCTAAAAGGTTCTGTTCCATTTTAAAAATTAATTTCTAGGGGGGGGGGTGAGCAATTTTTTTTCTGGAAAGGGGGCAGTAGGCCAAAAAAGTTTGAGAACCACTGATGTAGCCAAAGTATTTCATCTGTGCCTCTACTATCCTTCCCTCCAATGAGCATTCAGGCTTTATTTCCTGAAGTATGGACTGGTTGGATCTTCTCACAATCCAAGGCACTCTCAGCATTTTCCCCCAACACCAAAGTTCAAAAGCATCTATCTTCCTTCTCTCAGCCTTCCCTATGGTCCAGCTCTCACATCCGTAGGTGACCGTGGGGAATACCATTGCTTTTACTATGCAGATCTTTGTTGCCAGTGTGATGTCTCTACTCCTCACTATTTTATCGAGATTGGAATTGCTCTCTTCCCAAAAAGTAAGCATCTTCTGATTTCCTGGCTGCATTCTGTGTCTATAGTAATCTTTGCACCTAGAAATACAAAGTCTGTCACTGCCTCCATGTTTTCTCTTTCTGTTTGCTAGTTATCAATCAGTCCGGTTGCCATAATCTTGGTTTTTATATGTTTAACTGCAACCCAGCTTTTGCACTTTTTTCTTTCACCTTGATTAGAAGGCTCCTCAGCTCCTCCTCGCTTTCGGCCATCAAAATGGTATCATTTGCATATCTAAGGTTGTTAATGTTTCTTCCAGCAATTTAAACCCCAGCCTAGCATTCATCAAGCCCCGCACATCACATGATGTGTTCTGCATATAAGTTGAGTGAGAGTATACAACCCTGTCGTACGCCTTTTCCAATCTTGAACCATTATTATTCCTTTAGGGGTTTTATTTATTTATATATTTACAGTATTTATACCCCACCCTTCTCATCGCAAAGGGGACTCAGAACAGCTTGCAGAACACACATACAGCAAACATTTAATGTAGATTATACAATTAACAAGGATGGACAAGACAAACAGAGATAAAGGCAGTTTTCCCATCTTATTTCTGGCATCTTGGAAGTTGTGCTCGACTGGCCATCGGGGAGGGGATGCTGTCCCTCCATCTTCCATGCCGAGGAGCTTTCCTTTATTACCTCCCCAATAAAGTGGTACCTATTTTATCTATTCACATTTCTGCTTTCGATTTGCTAGATGGACAGGTGAACTGGAGCGAATGGTGGGTGCTCATCCTGATCTGGGATCAAACTGCTGACCTTTCGATTGGGAAGATTTTTCTGTAGCAGAGAGGTTTAGCCTGCTATGCTAAGTAGTTTACTTTATTGCTGTGCTCTTTGTAAACTATCTAGAACTTGGAAATATTAACTTTTGGGGGAGGGGTTTAAACAATAACTCACATAATTCCGTAATGACATATCCTAGGTTTTCTACTGTGGGGTTCTGGGAGTTGCAATCCAAAAACTGTAATTTTCCCAGAATCTCGGTCTCTCGGTATACAAAAGTGCATGTCAATGTTTTCCCAATAAGGGATTCTATGAAAAATATTACCTTTCAAGTCAGATTGTGCCATTTCCCAAATTCTCTCTGTGGGCCTTTTTCAAACAATGCAGATATGCAAATAGTGGCAATCATATCATTTAGATATTTCCTTCATTCATTTCACTTCAGCCCTTGAAAAGGGAGACATTCAAATACATTGTTTTCAAATGAAAGAAACCATCATTCAGGTGAAAATAGCAAGTTATTCAACAGGCATGTTCAGTTTGTCATAATCTGCTGCAGGGATGGTAAAACTAGAGTCAAACAATACCTTATGACACATGTGTCCCATATTATCTGTGAGTAATTTTGTTTCTCTCCCCCAAAGAGAGAGAGAGAGAGCGAGCGAGAGAGAGCGCATATTAAATCAGTGCTTGCATTCTATACTTGCCTTCCATCACAAAACAAGACATGCTAAATGTAGGTGCTGGCAATCATATGCTGTGGAAAACGAACATCTTTCACTATTCAATGGATCATATCTCCTCATAATTTGCTACAAGTATGAATTGGCAGTTCCTCATATACAAGGGATAAAGTGCATGATTTCCCCCCTGTTGACATGGATGGAGAAGGTTTTCAAGTAGAGGGGCAACTGTACAATAGATCCCTTATACCTTCCATCATGTTGTGGTTTGGAAAAACACGCTAACCACATACTTTTCAGCTGTGTCTTTGTTTTGTGAAATAACCTGCCCATTTTATTTCAAATGCTCAATCTCTACAAAGTAGAAATAGTACTTTGCTATTGTATGCCTTCAAGTTGACTCCATCTTACGGTAATCTATAAGAGGGTTTTCATGGCAAGGTTTATTCAGAGAATATTAGCAATTGTCTTCCTCTAAAGCTATATTTACACATGGTCACTCTGTGGGTTTCCATGGCTGAATGGGAATTTCCATCCTAGTTTCTAGATGTCCTAGGGCCCTTCCACACAGCCATATAACTCAGAATGTGAAGGCAGAAAATCCTACAATATCTGCTTTGCACTGGGTGGAGTCCAGTTCAAAGCAGATAATGTGGGGTTTTATTCAGCTGTGTAGAAGGGGCCTAAGTCCAACATACAAACCACAACATCAGCATTTCTCGATCTGGGGGTCGGGATCCCTGGGAAGGTTGCGAGGGGGTGTCAGAGGGGTCACTAAAGACCATCAGAAAACACAATATTTTCTGTTGGTCATGAGGTTCTGTGTGGGAAGTCTGGCCCAATACTATTGTTGGTGGGGTTCAGAATGCTTTTGACTGTTGGTGAACTATAAATCCCAGCAATCACGACTCCCAAGTGTCAAGGTCTATTTTCCCAAAACTCCACCAGTGTTCACATTTGGGAATATTGAGTATTCATATCAAGTTTGGTCCAGATCAATCATTGTTTGTGTCCACAGTGCTCTCTGTGTGTAGGTGAACTACAACTCCAAAACTAAAGGTCAATGCCCACCAAACACTTCCAGCATTTTCTGTCCATCATGGGAGTTCTATACGCCAAGATTGGTTCAATTCCATCATTGGTGGAGTTCAGAATGCTCTTTGATTGTAGGTGAACTATAAATTCCAGCAACTATAACTTCCAAATGACAAAATCAATCCCCCAATCCCACCAGTATTCAAATTTGGGTATATTGGGTATTTGTGCCAAATTTGGTCCAGTGAATGAAAATACATCCTGCATATCAGATATTTACATGGTGTTTCATAACAGTAGCAAAACTATAGTTGTGAAGTAGCAATGAAAATAATGTTATGGTTGGGGATCACTTCAACATGAGGAACTGTATTAAGGGGTCATGGCCAAGGGCGGTCCTACTGGTAGGCAAAGGACGCCGCTGCGTGGGGCGCCATCTGGAGGGCGAGGCGAGGAAGGGTGCCTCAGGCGGTGCGTGGACCCTTCTTGTCTCTCACACCATGAAGCAAGTGCACACGCGCCGCCTTGCTCTGCCAGGGGACTGGCTCGCTCTCGCGCACACGCTCTCTTCTCCTCTCCGCTCCGCTCAGCCACACCTCCTCCACCTCCTCTCTCCAGCCATTTTAGGTGACTGAATGGATAGGTAGCGGCGGCTTAGGCTCCGCCCACTTTGGTCAGGCCATCAGTAAGGAAAGCTTCAGCCTCCCTCCGCCCGCTTGGCTGGTGGCGACCTCAAAAGGTGGGGGCGGAGCCACAGCCGGCTCGCGCTTGTCACTCAAAACGGGTCAAGGGAGGAGAGAGGGAGAGCGCATGCCTGCCTGCCTGGGGGGGGGGGGCAAAATAATGTTCGCTTACCATTTAAAATTACCTTAGACCGCCCCTGGTCATGGCATTAGGAATGTTGAGAACCACCGCACTAGATGAAAGCAGCACATATGGGGACTTTGGGGCCTGAGAAATTCACATCCCCACTTTTTATGTATGGGTGAAATTTATAAACCCCTTAATAGGACTAGAAATAAAATAATACGTTCATTCTCCAGTAGACATTAGTTGGCAAATCACTCATGCCTTCCACAATTTTTAGTCGGCTCCCATTTGCCTTTTAATAGGAAAACTGTGTCTCTGCATAAATGAATGCATACAAATGAGAATCCCCCACACACTAGAATTTCTCATTCTTCCCTTTAGGAACAAAAACTTTACATTATTGAATGGTGACAGTCTGGAGGCTGTGCTGACATTTCTCTTGAACAAAGATATCTGCAGGAATTATTCAGTATTTTGAACAATGTTTTGGATTGCAGTGTTAGTATCCACTCAATAAGTGTCCTCTTATCAGAATAACACAATAGAGCAACTTATGGAAACCAAAGTAAATGGTAAAAGAAAAGATCTGGTTTCACAAACTGTTTCTTTGATCTGGTGTGTGCAAAAGCTATAGTTTTCTCTCCTGTTTTATTTATTTATATTTGCATCAGAATGACTCTTCAGCATGATGACTTCCCCTTTAATTCAGAGGATGCCAGCTTTATTCTCTGTAATTCACAGACATAAATTCTGATTCTTAGCCTTCTTCTCTGTTATTTGTTCAATTGACAACCACAATGAGAAAGCTGTGCAGAATATATTTAGAATGAATAAAAGCCTAGACACTCGGGCCACAACCCACAATCCATAAAATATATTTTTAGTGGAAGAGTGTACACCTCTTTGTGGGAAGTTGACATTTTTTGGATTAAAATAGAAATGCTGATTTACAAGCCACAAGGCTGAAGTTACAGGCTACAAACCTCAAATCTGTCATCTTTTCGGTAACATAAAAACAATAGTCTAACTTCAGTTTTCAGAGTATTTGGTGCTAATCAAATGCCCTGTTTCTATTAGGGGCCTCTGATGAGCATTGTCCTGAATTGTGTCATTGTGGGTACTGGTATGAAGCAACTTGAAATCAGTCTGCCTGAAGAACTGACAAACTGGAAGTAAGAGGTTTTGACTTGATATGTTTTATTTGTTTGTTTTGTTTGGTTTTGAAAGAAGGGGACCAGTTCACTGATGGAGCACATGTATTATCTGTGAAAACTCCTAAATTCATCCCCTGTCCCTGGGGAAAGAGCAACATGATGCCCTCTGTACTTTAACATACAAAAGCTAACAGAAACAACCCATTTAATGTTTCTTCAAAATTGACAATGAGATATAATCCATTGTCCCCACAAGCAGTGCCTGTGACGGAGGCAGGAGTGAGAAGAGGGCCTCCCCCGAGGATGGAAGGCATTGTGCAGATTCGTAGAAAGAAATGTAGTCACGAAGGTAGGCGGGTCCCAAACCATTCAGGGCTTTGTAGGTGATAACCTGCACCTTGAATTGGGACTGGAAAATGAATGGCAGCCAATGGAGCTCCTTAAACAGGGGGGTAGACCGCTCCTTGTAAGTTGCTCCAGTTAGCAGTCTGGCTGCCAATCGTTGGACCAATTGAAGTTTCCAGGCTGTCTTCAAGAGCAGCCTCACGTAGAGTGCATTGCAATAGTCCAATCTAGTGGTAACTAATGCATGGACTACTGCAATATGGAAACATTAGTGCAAAATGTTGAGGTCTCTGAAGCCTCTCACCCCCATTCCCCCTGTTTTTTAAGGTGCAACTTTCAAACATAAAAATCCCCCCTATGTATGAAAGCACTCCAGAACACCATGTCCCAAATACTGGTATTTTCCTCCGCAATTCTTCTCATAAAGGAAGTGAGCCAAAATAACTTCTCAATTCACCATTTTGAGAAGGACTGCAGAGGAAACCGGAGGCCTCTTTCACACAGCTGAATAAAATCCCACATTATCTTATTTGAACTGGAATACATGGTAGTGTGAACTCAGATAATCCAGTTCAAAGCAGATATTGTGGGATTTTCTGCCTTGATATTCTGGTTATATGGCTGTGTGGAAGGGTCATCTGAAGATGCTTGCCATTGCAGACCTCACAACCTCTGAAGATGCCTGCCATAGATGCAGGCAAAACATCAGGAGATAATGCTTCTGGAACATGGCCATGCAGCCCAAAAAACCTAGAGCAACCCAGTGATTCCAGCCATGAGAGCCTTCGATAATACATTATACAAAAACATAGACATGGTCATGCTGACCCCACTCTTCAACAACATGGACATTGTCTTGGATTTGGCCACTGTTCCAAAGATGGGCATGTGATTATCCTACTTATACCATGCCACTTTACATATTACAGTTAATGAAGTTACTTTCTGTTTGGCTTCTCTCATAAACACAGGTCTCCGTCACACTGTACAATTATGGCAGTTCTATCCCACTTTAAATTATTTATTATTAGCTGAGGACCCGGCAGTGCCCGGGTTATTTGAGGAAGGCATTGTGTGGCAAGGTTGGTTCGTATTAGATGTTTATGTGGCTTGCAGTGGTCTCAGGATCTTAGTGAAGGTACTGCGAGTCCCATTGGCCATGGTCCATCCCCCTCCAAACAGCACCAGGATGTAGAGTAGGTCTTTATTTATACCCCGCCACCATCTCCCCAAGGGGACTCGGGGCAGCTTACATGAGGCCAAGCCCAGTAACACACAATAACAAGAAAACAGCAAATATAAACAATACAATCAATAAAACTCAAACATAAGTAATAGACAATTTAAAACCATTTCAGGCTGGCCAAATGTGAATATTAAAATTTTAAAATAAATAAACACTGGGTGCGGTCAGAGGTAGAATGTGCATAACAGGAAGGTTCAAAGGACAATGTGGTGCAGACAACCCAACAGGTAATTAAAGTGCTTCTGAGGACATTTGCAGAGATTGAACACAGCCGGGCATTATTTACTTTATTCAGGGAAGGCACATTGGAACAGCCACATCTTCAGACTCCTCCTAAAAACTGCCAAGGTGGGGGCTTGTCTAATATCCCTGGGGAGTGTGTTCCAGAGTCGGGGGGCCACTACAGAGAAGGCCCTCTCCCTCATCCCCACCAGACACGCCTGCAAAGGCATTGGTAGCGAGAGTAGGGCCTCTCCAGATGATCAGAGATCATCTGGGTTTGTAAAAAGAAATGCGGTCACGTAAGTAGGCGGGTCCCAAACCATTCAGGGCTTTGTAGGTAAGAATCTGCACCTTGAATTGGGACTGGAAGATGAATGGCAGCCAATGGAGCTCCTTAAACTTTAACTGTGATGACAACTTCCAAAGAACCCTAAGATATGTATCTCTGTAACGTATTTAGAATTCTTTGCTAGAGAGTTTTAGTGCTACAAATCCCATGACTCTTGAGGATGGAGTCCAGGCAATAAAGGTAATATCAACGTTCTATTAAATGTATAGTATGAAAGAGGCCATGGTATTGGAATTAAAATCTACCCATGGATATTTTTCAGTTTGTCATTGTTGTGTGCACTACTAAAAGTGTAATGACAACACAAAAGTTCAGCAGTTTCTAAGGCAGTGTTTTTCAACCTTTTTTGAGCCGCGGCACATTTTTTACATTTACAAAATCCTGGGGCACCACCAACCAAAATGACACTCTAACACAGTAATACATATAGTTAATATGTTTTTAAAATGTATTTATGCACTCAGTGGGAAACCTGGACCTGTTTCGATGAACACAACATAGATATCCTGGCAGGAATGGCAGAAAGACACAAACTTCCCACATAGAACTCCCATAACCAAGAGAAAATACTATAAGAGTTTGGTGGGCATTGACCTTGGTTTTTGGAGTTGTAGTTCACCTATATCCAGAGAGCACTGTGGATTCAAACAATGTTGGATCAGGAACAAACTTGAAATGAATACTCAATATGCCCAAATATGAAAGCAGATGGAGTTCAGGGGAAATAGACCTTGCCATTTGGGAGTTGTAGTTGCTGGGATTTATAGTTCCCCTACAATCAAAGAGCATTCTGAACCCCACCAATGATAGAACTGGGCCAAACTTCCCACACAGAACCCCCAGGAGGTCTCTACTTGGGGAAAGGGAGGCGGGCCTTCCTAATGCATGGAGAGGGCGAGACCAAGTAGACAACGGGTGGGGAGGGGGGTGTTAGTAATTTTGTGCCTTTATCGAGGTAGGCTTCTTAGGGTTTTTATACTTCAGCACACTAGACACACCCCCCCCCCCCCTTCCTGGAGGTTCCAATTTCCCACGGCACACCTGATGATCGCTCACGGCACACTGGTTGAGAAACACTGTTCTAATGCACATCATAACCTTGTTTTACTTTCAATTAATTAACACCTATACTTTGTTACATTCTTCAAAGAGAAACATTCATTTCGGGGGAAATGCATTCTGTATAATTCCTTTTCCTTATTACGAAATAACACAAACTACATTGGCAAAGAAATGCTTTTGCAACACAAGATTATGCAATGTAGCATGCCTGCTGGTTCCCATAATAATATACCTCTGGGAACTGCATGAGTTTGCAGAAACGCTTTTTAAAAAAGCAAAGTAAATTACAGAGAGAAATACAGAAGACAGAAATAATAATTGGGCAGAACACTCCCCAAGCTGCATACGCTGGAGGGAAAATTTTGGATATGACCTGGGTCAAATTGGAGGGGAAATTGCTGCCTTCTGCTCCATCTCAACCGGGTGATGTTATAAAAGTAGAGTTTAGAAAAGTTAATGTTTTGATGACAGATCTTGAACCGCAAGAAGATCCAACCAGTCCATACTTCAGGAAATAAAACCCCACTGCTCATTGGAGAGAAGGATATTAGAGGCAAAAATGAAGTACTTTGGCCACATCATGAGAAGACAGGAAAGCTTAGAGAAGACAATGATGCTGGGGGAAAGGGGAGGAAAAAAGAAGAGGGCCGACCAAGAGCAAAATGGATGGATGGTATCCTTGAAGTGATTGGCTTGACTCTGAAGGAGATAGGGGTGTCAACAGGCAACAGGGAGCTCTGGCATGGGCTGGGCCATGAGGTCCCGAAGAGTTGGAAGCAACTCAATGAATAAACAACAGCAGTGTTTCACCAAAATATATATATATCTGTAGAACCATGACAACATTTTTGTAAACTCAGATTACATGTCACAATCAGACGCCACTTAAACAGCCAGTCACAAGTAGGTGTGAAAAAGAGTTTATTGTACACAAATCACTGTGCTTAGAAAGCACTTAAAAGACTAAATTAGCTCAAATAAAGTAGCCTAATTTGGCATAAAACAAACAGTCTTTGTGAGCATTAATAAACAGGAAAAACACAAAAGAAGCAAGATCAAATGCAGACTCGGAATGGAGTCCTGGGTCATCACGGATAGGCAGTCCTAAGGGTTGAGCATCAGGTGTAGTCACGGATACCGGGTCAAACAAAGGGAGGAGGCAAGCCAAAGGTACAGAGCAGTAGTTAATGCATGGGAATAATTACACAACATAACCCCTGCAAACAGCCCACATTCCACCCCCCTCCATACTATGCCCCATTCTTGCAGGCAGTCGGCATCTGGCACTCACAGTAGTTCAAAGGATTTCAAACCACGCCAAACGTGGTACAGGCAGCAGCAGCAGCGAACTAAACACAAAAGTACAGCAATGAAATCCCCCAAACTCTTCCCACAACCCCAGCTGGAGCAGCAGCCTTCCAGCCCCGAAGAACAAAGCAGATTTCCCAACTCACGTTACTCTGTACAGCAGGGGTGCCCAGGACGGTGATTGCGATCACCCAGGTGATATTTGGGCCTCATCCGGGTGATATTCAGGCCCCTGACCAGGTCAATCGCTGTTGGTCCTCTGCACGCGCCCCTGCACACACCAAGTGCACCTGAGACTCCAAGAGGGAGAATGGGCACTTCTGCGCATGCGTGCGGGCAAGCTGAGCACCACGTCATCCAACGTCGCCTTCCTCCTTTGCTCTGTGACGTCTGTGAGTGGCCGGAGAAGGACAGAGGGAAGAGGAATGCAGAAGGGTAAAAGAGGGGGCGGCATGGATGACGTGATGGCATCCACACCCGCTCCCTCTTTGGCTCTTTTGCTTTCCCCCTCCCTCCTTCTCCAGCCTCTCAGAGTCGTTACAGAGCAAAGGAGGGGGCGGCGTTAGATGACGCGGTGCTCAGCTGGCTCCGCAAGATGCGCAAAGAGCCCATTTTCCCTCTTGGAGTCTCAGGCGCGCTTGGAGCATGCAGGTGGCGCGTCAAGAGAAGCAACGACGGAGAAGGAAAAAAACGCTTTGGGAGCCATTTCATGTCCAAATTGAAGCACAAAGGTCGGTCTTCTTACTTTCTGCCTAATAGTATCTGTGTATATATGCCAGAGAGGGAGAAATGGGTGCCTGTGTGTATTTTAGCATGTCCCATTCTTTATATTTCTGAGAAACAAATGGCTTTGCAGCTACCAGGTCTCTCTGTTTACTTTCTGCCTGATTATATCTGTGGGGAAATGGCAGGGAGGGAGAAATGGGTGCCTGTGTGTATTTTAGCATGTCCCATTCTTTATATTTCTGAGAAACAAATGGCTTTGCAGCTACCAGGTCTCTCTGTTTACTTTCTGCCTGATTATATCTTTGGGAAAATGGCTGGGAGGGAGAAATGGGTGCTTGGTTGTATTTTAGCATGTCCATTGTTTATATTTCTGAGAAAGAAAGAAGCCCCGTGCGGATAGAAGGTGGCAGCGGGAGTGGGTGCACGCGCACCAGGTGATCTTTTAAACTTGGTTCTTCTTATGGTAGCTCCCATGCTGAAAAAGTGTGAGCACCCCTGCTGTACAGGATACCAGACACAGCACTTCAGAGTCACAAGTCCCAAACGCAACACCTTGCCAGCCACAAAGTGAAGCCGCCGCGAGCCTCAGGGAGTCGGCAACATAGAAGCCCGAATAATAAAATAAATAAATAAATAAGTGTCCCAAAACCCACGTTTTATTAGTCTTCCATCTCAGACCTACCCGAGCTTGACAACGCCCCCTCATTCGCAGACTCAGCTGCTGTTGCCTCAACAGCTGCAGACCCTCTCCAAGTCTTCCATCTCCTGTCAAGACTTAGATCTCCCCAGCAGTCATCAGGATAGCCTGAGGGCCATTCATTGTCATCAGAGAATCCTAAAAAGGTGTCACTGCTTGTGGGTTCCTCGCACACAGCCTGAACCTCCCGCACCCTGGCCCAGTCCATCTCTGGCTCTTCATCCAAAGTATTCCCTTCACTCTGACTCCCATCCTCCCCAGGGAATCCCTCAAAAGACTCCTTATCAGTAGGCTCTGTAAGTATTTGCCTTATTCTTTTGCACTGAGAGATCTCTTCTGCACTTTGTTCACGAGTAAGCCTTTTGCTTCCCCTCTGTAGCAACTCAGCCCCCATCTGACCCAGGGGGGTCGGGTGCTAATCAGCCCCCACCTCAGCTGGGGGGGCAGGTTCCGGCCCCAGGGGTTCCTTTGGCTTTGGATCCAGATGAAGGTGATGCAGGGGATGATGGATCTGCATCATCAACGGACAGCCTGCAATGGGAAGACACCTGGCCGGAGGCTTATTCTGATGACGAAGCCTCTCCTGATTCTGGACCTGATACGGAATACGAGAGACCGGGAGGTTTCGGTTCCCAAGAAAGGTTGTTTTCGCCAGATGTTGCGGAGGACATGGAAGCCGAGTTGGAGCCAGTTTCCCAGGAAGATAACAACGCAAATGGTGCCATTCCTGAGCGGAGATTCGACCGAAGGGGGAGTATTGTAGCTACAAGGAAAGATTGGAAACGAGGCCTGGAAAGGCGCTGGTCCCACAAAGGGGGGAATGAAGTAGTCACTCGGTGGGAAAGTTCCTCAGTTTGGTGGCCACGTCTGAACTGGAGAGATGTAGCAGTTTGCTGTTCTCCTGGAAGCTAGAGTCTGGCTTGCCTGGCCAAGAACCACCTTGGGACCCTGTTGATTCCATGAACTTTGGATTACCTTGTTAACCACAGATCAAGTTGCCTTGCTTGATTCGCTTTGTTTTTATGGACCTTGCTTTTGATCCTTGTTTTTTGAATACCTTTGAACATTGATTGCTTTTTACCTTGGACTTTTTGATCTTTACTTTTTGGACATTCTATCTTCTTCACCTGCTTCTAATTTTGTGCTTAATAAATAGTTAATTGACATCGTCTGTGTGTGTGTGATTACGGGGTGGAGTCAGGGCCTGCGTTGTGACACCCTCTGAGGCATAGAATGGCTATCATCAGCCCCACCCAGTTCCATACTACTGCTAGATAGTGAAGAATCAGCCCCACCCAACTCTCTACTACCAGGAGCAGCAAGAGCTCAGGCTCTACTACAACATTACATGTCCTGTATATCTACTAGGCTAAAACTCTATGTTCATTTACCTTTTAACCTACGAATACATATATGTCAGAGCAGTCATTGTTACCCCAGTACTAGGATATTTCAAATCATTTGATATAATCTGCATGTGCTACAAGCAGATACAGTGGTATTCATTGCTCTCTCTCTCTCTCTCTCTCTCTCTCTCTCTCTCTCTCTCTCTCTGTCTCTGTGTGTGTATGTGTGTGTGTGATGTATATATAGTCACTGATTTTCTAATATTTTGTTACAATATTGTAGTATGGGTTTGGTATGGGAAGAGGTCCATTGGGGGTGACACCATGAGATACCACGCCCTTCATGGACCTCCTCCCATACCAAACCCATACTACAATATTGTAACTACAATACTAGAAAATCAGTGACTATATATACATCAATCATAGTGGCACCATTGGCTGTTCATCTTCCTCTTGATTATATGCAGCATAACCAGCAATGTGAAAGGAATGTCAAAGGCCAGTTGATTTACAACTGTTCGGTTATAATAAGAGCACAGTCTCTTTTAATGTTCAGCTCCTTATCATTTTTTTTGTTTTTTGTTTTGCATCCAACTTTTTAAAAAAATAAATTTAATAAATTCAATAAATTAGTTTCCTTCTTCCATCTATTGTAAGTAATTCACAGTTTCTCCTCTCTGCTTACTAGTATAGGGAGATATAACTAGTAGAGTGAGGCCTAAATCCAGTTGTTACTGGCAGCTTGTATAAGCCCATTGAATCAATTGCTTAATAATATGTTAATGCTGTAAATCATAACAATAATAATAATTATTATTACTATTGATTTGCTGTGAGTTCTCCGGGCTGTATGGTCATGTTCCAAAAGCATTCTCTCCTGACATTTCATGCACATCTATGGCAAGCATCCTCAAAGGTTGTGAGGTCTGTTGGAAACTAGACAAGTGAAGTTTATATATCTGTGGAGATACCTAAATAAAAACTCCAACCATCACCCAAAGTAAAAAAAGAAAAGAAAAAGAAATACAATTAAAACTTTGGCAGACTGTGCAAAAATAATCTGTGAACCCCCACCTCCTCCAAGGTGAACTGAACAACCTCAACTGGGCTCTACAGGCAAAGATCCACCCAGAGGAAAAGTGTTATTGCCATACATCAAGGGAACCACTGACCACATAGGGAAGCTGATGAAGAAACTCAACATGCAAACTATCTACAGACCCACTAAGAAAATCCAACAAATGCTACATTTAGCAGAGGACAAGAGGGATCATTTCACCTCTGCAGGAATCTACTGTACACCATGTAGCTGTGAACAAGTCTACATAGGGACTACCAAAGGCAGCATTGCCTAAACACGAATCAAGGAATATGAAAGGCACTGCAGACTAATTCAGCCAGAGAAGTCAGCCATAGAAGGGCACATGATGAACCAACCTGTGCACAGCCTATTATTTGAGAACGCAGAAATGCTGGATCACTCTAACAACTACCATGCCAGACTATACAGAAAATCCATTGAAATCCACAAGCGTGTGGACAATTTCGACAGAAAGAAGGAAACCATGAAAATGAACAAAATCTGGCTATCAGTATTTTAAAAACTCTAAAATCAGGACAGCAAATGAAGAGCAACACTCAAACAACAGGGGAATTCCTAACAAGAAACAATCAGGGACAACTAACCTTTCTCAACAAAGGATTTCCCCAGGCAACCAGACCTTGAAGCTAAAAGGCC
Source organism: Anolis apletophallus (assembly GCA_030556195.1). Lineage (NCBI taxonomy): Eukaryota > Metazoa > Chordata > Lepidosauria > Squamata > Anolidae > Anolis > Anolis apletophallus. The sequence goes on along the minus strand of JARBWK010000006.1, from coordinate 79,964,039 downwards.
AATCAATGCTAATCAATGCCTCAAGCAGACAAGAGTTATAATAATAATAAATAAATAATAATAAACTTTATTTATACCCCACTACCATCTCCCCAAAGGGGACTCGGGGCGTCTATTTCTCCCAACCTGGACATTTCACAGATATATAAGCTTCACTTGCCTAGTTTCCAACAGATATTACAATCTCTGAGGATGCCTGCCATAAATGTGGACTTCAGGAGAGACTGCTTCTGGAGTATGGCCACACAGCCTGGAAAACTCGCAGCAACCCAGTGATTCTGGCCATGAAAGCCTTCGACAATGCAATATTAATATTATTATATTTGTTACCTGCCTCTCCTCATCACTCTGTAAATCTATCGATCTCATTAATTATATGGGATTCCAAAGTTGGGACTAGCAATTATGCAGGACTCAAATATACCATGTACAGGTAATAGTCCCTTTTTAATATATACTGATTCCCTCCAATATTTCACAAGGGATAAGTGATACAGATGTGGGTCAAGCAATATCAGAGTGTGGTCAAGAAAGCAAAACGTATTAATGAGGAACAAGTCACAAAATAGGAGAGGCCACAGTAGTTTACCTTTTCCTGAGCCTACTGGGAAAAATACATTTCTAGCCTCTTTTCTCCTCCCCATTCCGCTGCTGTGTTAACAGCGTGAAAATTACTTTTGCACTTTGAATTCAGTTTGCGCAGCAATTCACATGGGGGGAAAGGAAAACATGAGAACAGGGGAGAGAAACTGGAACATTTTTAAAACAGCGAAAAGTGGACCATTAAAGGATGAATCAGCTGCACCATTCTTGCCAAATGGACGTGATTGTTCTCTGAGAAAAGCACCACCATTTCTTTGCACATTTAGAAAGGAATGTATCCAAACAGCAAGATGAGGCATCTTGGGTTAAGACCCAAGTATAACACTTCTCTCTGTGTTTTCATTATGAGATGTTTTGCACCAAATAAGGCTCTCCTCTGTGACAGCAAAGAGAGGGCACAAGGCTAGAACCTGCTCACTGTAAGAGCAGAGATTATTAGTTTCCTAGGAACAGTGCAAATCTTTCCCTTTGTGTATATCTTAGAGCATTCCAAATTGTAGCGGTGAACAATTAACCTTTCCCATTTTCAGCATGATAAATCTGTGCTACATCAGTTCCAGCCTAAGAGTTGTGCTGATGCAACAAATGAAATACTCATTAAGCAGATATTATTAGTGTGTATAAGAGACCCCAATGCATGAAGGGCAGATGTTTGAAGTACCCTATATAAAGTTTACTCCCCTAACCTGTGTTGAATATTTCTTGAATAACTGTGGCTGGACATATAGATCCAGATTAGACCCCTTTAGCTGCATAAATAAAATTCCTGCATCATTTTGATGTTCAAGGGGCTTTCAAACAGTCATACAACATAGAATAATATGAACTTTGAGAATGTGAGAATGAGAATCAATACAGAGCATTTGTAAGAGTTTCTACCATCTCAAGCAGCATGTGGAGTAAACACCATATGTTTTAACTTTCCTATTTAACACAATAGAAGATTTACACTTTAGGATTGGTATTTCATTTTATTTTTTTGGAACTCAAAGCCAACGAATGAAATAATTCTCCCTTTTTTTTGATCCTTGAATTTTTGTAATGCCATTCTTGTTGGTGCTGTGATTTTTGAAGACTTGAACGTTTCTTACATATTTTCAATGTAGGAATTCTGTCCTGGTGTTCCTGGCCTGCCAGTTTACAGTTTTGGTAGTTTTACTCTTTAGAGCTAAATGGACTGCTGTTAATCACCTACCCGTGATATATATTAAATCCCATCTCCTTATAAAATCATGTTGTCCGGATTTCCTTTTGCTCTTTATAGCATTGAAGAGCAGGTATGTCGTGATCCAGACCACCTTAAGAAGCCAGGCACAGTAAAGTTAGCCGTTAGAGTTTATTTGAAAGAGTCCCAAACTTCCTCACTGTGACTCAAATGAGCCTACTCTTGGATGTAGTTGATCCAGCCCATTTCCTCAAAATGCTCCCCAAAATATTTTACTGTTGACAACAGTGCAACAGTAATGCAATTTGCCTCCCTTCATGCCACTTATACCATTCTGAAGTACAGCAGAGTCTCGCTTATCCAATCTTTGCTCATCCAACATTCTGTATTATTCTGTATTATTCGGATCCACAGCTGTTTCAATACATTGCGATGTTTTGGTGCTAAATTCATAAATACAGTAATTACTACATAATGTTACCATGTATTGAACTGCTTTTTCTGTCAATTTGTTGTAAAACATGATGTTTTGGTGCTTAAATTATAAAGTCATAAAGTAATTTGATGTTTAATAGGCTTTTCCTTAATCCCTCCTTATTATCCAACATTTTGCTTATCCAGTGTTCTGCCAGCCTGTTTAAGTTGGATAAGCAAGACTCTACTGTACTAGATCTTATATTTCTGCATAGCAAATCCATCTAATCTGCTAAATTAAACTCATTGAGTAAAAGCAGTGAAGATGATTGAGCAAGAATTTTCTTTAAAGCCTAATTTATGGAGCTTGGATTTAGAGGTCTGTTAAATCTATCTTTTCGACATCATGTTCAGGCCCTTCTGACTTGGAAGCTTGATTCGTGTCATTGCTCCTGAAGTGGGATAGCTGACATCAAGATGACAAGAGAGCTTTTACAAAACAGATGGCAATTTGTTGACACTTAACACTTTAAGTGGACTCTGTTACAAAGGAACTTTATTTGAAGAAAAGTATTTAAAGAAAGAAAGCACGTGTACTCATAACATAAAGAAATCGCTGACAGGTTTATTTTCAGTTCAAGAAAGAAATGTGCTGAGAGTGTATTTTTGTTGAGTATCGTAACTTCAGACTACTTTTTCTACTCCTTTAAATAATAGGACAAAAATAGTAATGTGGAGTTGCTTTTTTAAAAAAAAACCCATCTGCTTCTACTAATAAAACTGTGCTTAGAAGAATGGATTGCATGCACAAAAGAACAATAATGAAGCGATAGACATCTTCTCTCTATAATACATTGCAACATACTTGACTTTACTCTTTGACAAAGGGTCATCTGCAAAAATCAAATGCAAGGATATTAAAGTTTGAAATGTTATTGAGCTTGGGGTATGTTAAAAAAACATACCCAGTCTGAGTCCCTCTTTGGAGGTGAGAATGTCAGGATATAAAACTTTTAAATAAATAAAAAATAAATAAATGTTTTGCACTTGTCGGCAATCCGGAAACTTAAGCTGGTGCAGAACGCAGCAGCACGCCTGCTCTCAGGAGCCCCAAGATCTGCGCATGTGACCCCACTCCTGCGTGCGCTGCACTGGCTTCCTATTGAATTCCGGGTCTCCTTCAAGGTGTTAGTTTTAACTTTCAAGGCCTTATATGGTTTGAGGCCAGTGTACCTGAGGGAGCGGCTTACCCCATACGTGCCCAGAAGATCACTGCGCTCAGAGGGGCTTAATTTACTGGAGGTGCCTAGTATTAAGATCTGCAGACTGTTGAGCATGCAGCAGAGGGCGTTCACAGTGGCCGCTCCGAGCCTCTGGAACTCCCTGCCTGAGGAGACACGGGCACTATGGGGCCTGTTGGCATTTCATAAGTCTGTAAAGACTTGGCTGTTTAGGCAGGCATTTGGCTCCAACTGATGCCTCCTATAACTTGCCAACATGCCATCCTGCCACATCTTGCCACCTGTATTATTGTCGCTTCCTGGGGGTTTATTGTTGGGAGCGGGGTTAACTGGTTTATACGTTGTTTTATCTGTTTTATTGTGCTTTTATTGGTTTTATGCTGTAAACTGCTCTGGACTCCAGAGAGAGCGGTCTACTAAATCGAATAAATAAATAAATAATAAATAAATAAATAAAAATGTGGCTATTGTTCATCAGGTGGGCCTGGATTAGGACACCTCAGGGTCGTAACATATGTCAAGTTTAAAAGGACCCAATATGCCAAAATGTCTTCTAAAGAGGGAAAACAGAGTAATCATATTTAAAGATGTTCAAAGTGGTATTCAGTGACTACTTGTGCAGCACCTTTGCCCCAGGTGAGCAGAGAGACATTCAGAGATTCCTGGGTGTACTTCTATTTCATCCCGGATGTAGCAGTATCTGGAGACCCAGAACTCCGAAGGCAATACCTTTTGTGCTAGGCTGCCGTTGCTAGCGAGCGCAAGGACGGATGACAAGCTTTATTTGCATGACATCAGCTGATGGGCCTGCCCCCTTTGCGGAACGATGCCGCTGGAAGACAGAACCCCGATCTTTCCCAGTAAACAGATTTTATACAAACAATGGCGACAATATTTCAGTCCCTCCTTTCTTCATGCATTGTTACTGGCTAGCATTCATGAACCCATATTACTCTACCCAATTAAACAAAGCATTCTCAGCATCTCAATCCTATTTGCTGACAAACATTGCGCAGTGTAAATTTCCATCTTTCTTCTATGTTATCTGCCCTAACGTGCAGGCTGTACTTGAATCGATACATTTGCTACTGAGTTCCCACTGGAAGCCTGCCAAGTGGAAACCTCATTTGCCATGCGCATCTCCTAACCCAATTGTTAACTTTGTAAACAAACGCACATGGTGAATGCTAAGCCAATCAAGACTGTTTCTTATCTGGAGGCACATGATGTTCTCTGGGCTAATCACAGCCTGTGCTTGTGTGGACCAATCAGAGTGGATTATTTTCGTCACTGTTGCTGGCGAACTATCTTTTTACTCTGCTACTCCATTTCTATTCTAAAGCAGCACCTTTCCCTGACGTTTCTTCTGTTAAAGCATCAATTTCCCCTTTACACCCACTTCCTGACTTACTGTAAAGCTACAGCCAGGAGTCGTGTAGCAATCCTTGCACACTCAGGAGAAAATAAGCACATTCTGTCCATGTCTAGAGAATTTGCTCTATCTCAGGGCTGTCCAACTGCCAGCCCTGCAGGTGTTTTGGACTTCAAATCCCAGAAATCCTAACAGCTGGTAAACTGGCTAGGATTTTTGGGAGTTGAAGTCCAAAACACCTGCAGGGATGGCAGTTGGACAGCCCTGAGATAGAGCAGCCCTGCTCTATCTACTTCTCAGAGTGTGCAAGGGAAATCAAGTGACCCCAGGGCCAATCAGTACCTGGGGCAATAGAGTTCCACCGGGGAGGCTATGGACTTGTCTACAACTGCCCCCATTTCACTGCAAATAGACCTCTGAGTGATCCCATGATGCACAGTGGCTTTTGGTGAATACTGTGAAGGTTAATGGATTGTTGTTGTTTTGTGTGCGCCTGAAACCAACTTTGCCCCAATTCAATCTGATCCACTATCCATACAAACACATCCTTCTTGCTGGTATCAGCAGAGGTGCCCACGATGGCCACAAGTTCAAACGAAGCTCCATTGCTGGGTGCATGCAAGAATGGTGACACGGAAGAGATGCAGTCTCATGCTGTCTGAAGAATAGCCTTAAATTCATCACATAAGTGCTGAATCCACAGCTGCTCCTGGGCAGATCTACAACTGGCTAAACTGACAGGTATAGATGAGTCTCTTATCAGATTTTGAACACCCAAGAAAGAAGACATAGCTGTTGCCCCCCTAGCACTACCATAACTCTATTGGCAGAAATGTTTGTTCCACCTGCAAGTCAAAAGGATTGTGGCCAGTGTGCATTTGAATTTAGGGCCCCCCAATTATCAGAGAATCTAAAAGTACTTTGTTTAGCTTAATTTAGAACTGTTTAAGGTCATGCTTTTCATTATGGGTTAAGATATCAGCAAGATTCTGAAAAGTTCTACTGCTTTTCATAGTAGGAAGGTACAATGAAATGGACTGGACTAAACACACAAGTCTAAATCCAGTTCTTATTCCCAACTAGAAGGCTTCAGATGAATGGTAAATCAACATTTATGTAAATCTCATTAATTCGGTGAAACCAGTCTACGTGGAGTAGTAATTAGATCTAACATTCATTCTTAGTGAACAGTATTCATTGACTGTAATCACTAAACGGGAAAAATTTTTTTGTTAGTTTTAGTTTAGTGCTTTATTTTTTAAATCAATGTTTACTTTGTAAATTCTCCTGCAATTATACTGGATGAATTACCTACTGGCCAGCTCAAGCAAAGCAAGTGGTAAATAATTTAAAATAATATTATAAATGGAGGGAACTTGAACAACTGAATCCAAAGTATAGTTCTCACAAAGAAAGGGTCACATGATAATTTCACAGCTTGGGAAAGTTGCTGTTTACACTACAACTCCCAGATCTCACTAATCCACATGACCACGTCAGCTGGGGGATTCCAGACTCTGTTATCCAAAAAGTAACTTTTCCGGTCCCTGAATAAATTAATTATGAAGAGCAATGGTTTTCGGTTTTTAGGCCAAAATCTTGTTCCTCCTTCTCTGGGAATAATTCCCATGGAAGTTAACAGTAACTATTTTATAAAAGCAAGAATATAAGATTGTATTATTAGTTTACATAGTTGTTTAAGATATTCCAACATAGTGAAGGAGATAAGCTGTGTTCTGTCTGGGCCACAGAAACAATTCCATTTTGCAGCTATCTCTCTTTCTTGCATGCTAGTGGCATCACATTCCTGTCTCCCCCACTTCCTCTGGGATCAGGTCCCAATCCTTCCAAGTTCAGCTTCTAAGCTTTTCTTATTGTGGTCAGACAGGAAGTTTGTCATTTGGAAGCTACAGATCTAGCAGAATCCTTTTGATTTTATTGACCAGAATTCAAAATGACCTTAACAGTTAGAGAGCTAGGCCAAAACTAACAAAATGAATTTGAAAAAGGAGAAATGGAAGGTTATTTGGGCAGAACAAATGAAATGTACAGATATAGAATGGGTCACACCTGATGTGCCGTCGCACCCGGTCTGTATATACTCAGGAAGGACGAGGGCATAGGGCATAGGGGGATTGCTTCTTGCCTTTCTTTAGAGGCTTGGGGCTCCCAAGAACTAAGCTGGACACTATAGATAACTCAAAGCAGGCTTTATTGCTTAAAACATGAGTTATCTGCACTCAGGCACTTTACTTTGTTCCCCAAAAGGATAAAGAAAAATACTTTACAGTCTCTTGGTTGCTTGGGTCCTGGAAGATTCAGCCGGATAGCTCTCCAAGTCCTCTCTGTCTTTATGGTCTCGAGGTAAGGACACTCGAGACCCCAGCCAGCTGGCCTATACTGAAGGTATGGGACCTTCCTCTGGATGCCAGCTGACTAGTTTGAAGGCGCCTGGATCTCCTCAGAGCTACCCAACCATCTGGTATGTTGGGCTTTCTGTATGAGACCTAGGGAAAGTCTTTGTCTTATGTTGAGAGATGGCTTGACCAAGGCTGGCCCTGGCAAACCTTCAGATATGTCCTCTTCTGGAGAGATCCAGGAAAGCTCTGTAAAGAAATGGCTAGATTTCCAAGTCCCTGGAAAATGGGCAGAACAAACTTAATTGGGCTCTGTTAACAATGATTGACAGGTGTAAAGAACCAATAAATGCAACCAAACCTTTGCAAAACTAAACAGGTTTGCAGAAACACAATGCAACAGTGCAAACCTTTGCAACTTAAAGTTTTACATACAAGTGGCATTTGCTGTGCTGTCACACCTGACTTGAAAACAATATATGTGGAAGGAATCTAGGAGTCGTGATAGACCACATAAGTAAACCATGTGATATGGCAGCTAGAAAAGCCATTGTAATTCTATGTTGCATTAATAGGAATGTAGTTATCTAGATTGAGCAAAGTAATGGTATCACTCTATTTTGCTTTGGCCAGGCCTCATATGGAATACTGTGTCCCATTCTGGCCACCGGAATTCAAGAAGGATATTGACAAGCTGAAATGTGTCCAGAGAAAAATGACCCAAATGTTTAAAGGTCTGGGAGCCAATCCCTATGAGAAGCGGCTTGGGTAGTTGGGTATATTTAGCCTGGAGGAGAAAAGGTTAAGAGGGGACATGATGTCCATATTTAACTATTTGAAAAGATGTCAAATTTAGGAGGGAGCTGTTTGTTTTCTGCTGCTCCAGAAACTGGGATATGAAATAATGGATTCAATTTGCAGGAAAAGAGAGTCCACCTCAACATGAGGAAAAGTTTTCTGACTGTTTGATAGTGGCATATACTTTCCCAGGTTGTGGTGAACTCTACATTGCTGAAATTTTTAAACATAAGCTGGATGCCATTTGCAGGAAGTGCTTTGATTGGGTGGCCATGCATGGCAGGATGTTGGACTGGATAGCCCTTGTGATGTCTTCCAATTCCATTCCATGATCTGTGATTCCCTCACTGTGCTCATACTTTCTGTAGTTGATGTGACCCCTCTCACTAGGCAAATAATCTGCTATCATAACGAATTGGTAACTGCTATCTAGTAGTATATTATTGCTTTGTATTTAGCAGTCCCTGGTAAATAGTTTCATTTTAATCTGGTAGTTCAAAGCTGAAAACAGACAAGCAGAGCAAAATTTCCTTTTGGAAATTTGCTTATTTTGTTCTCAGTGGTATTACGATAGGAGACAAGTCACTCCTGCACATTTCAATTTCCTTTGTTGGGTTTTGCCTTCTGTCATTCTAGAGGCCTTGCTAGGGTGTGTACATGCATCCCAGGCCGGTAGACTTGTTAGCCAGCCACAGAGATCTTATACGTTGGTTCCAGAATGATCCAAGTAGAAATTGTTATTTATGTGTTCAATTGTAATTCCTGCAATGAAAGGATACTGACACCTATGATTTAAAGGTCTGGAATGTTTTATTCTGTTGCATCATTTACTACGTGCTTCATCCTTTGCCACCAAGAAAGCAAATCTTACAGCAATGAAGTGTTATCAGATTTGGTACACTTGGAGAGACCTGCTCATTCTAGCTCAGGACAATGTCTCATAAAGCCCACAACAGAAATGATGGTAATACTAATTTAGGAATACTAATGCTCTGGATTCTGAGTTGACATTACTTAGGTTTGAAAAAACACCATCTGGATCTTGACTGTTTCCATTGCCTGAACTGTATAAACCAGGGCTGTCCAACTGGTGGTCCGGGGGCCGTACACGGCCCCCAGCCTGTTGGACACGGCCCCCGCTATGCCCCCGGCCGCCATTTTTATTTTTTTTAAAAAAATTCTAATTTTTTTTAAAAAAATGGCGGCTGGGGGGGGAGGGGGAGGCGGGGCAGGGAGGAGGAAGTGAGCTGGCTCCTCCTCCTTCACCCTTCCTCCTTCCCCTCCCTGCACAGCGGCTCGCGATTGGAGCTGCGGCGCGTCCGCGGGGGGGAGGAGGGGTGAAGGAGGAGGAAGTCAGCTGGCTGCCTTCTTCTTCCTTCGCCCCTCCTCCTTCCCCTCCCCGCGCCGGCGCTTGGGATCGGGGCAAGGGCGCGGGCGGGGGGAAAGATGAGGGACGAAGGAGAAGGCCGTCAACTGACAGCCTTTTCCTTCGTCCCTCTTTCCCCCCACGCACGCCGGCGCCCGGAATCCGGGCAAAGGCGTGGGTGGGGGGAAAGAGGAGGAGGAGGAGGAGGGAGAGTTCTCCTTCCTCCTCCTCCTCCTCCTCTTTCCCGGGCGCCGCTGCTGTTCCGTGCGCCGTGGCGCCCGGGAAAGAGGAGGAGGAGGGAGAGTTCTCCCTCCTCCTCCTCCTCTTTCCCCCCGCCCGCGCCCTTGCCCGGATCCCGGGCGCCGGCGCGCGCGCGGGGAAAGAGGGATGAAGGAGAAGGCAGTCAGCTGATTGCCTTCTTCGTCCCTCTTTCCCCGCGTGCGCGGCGATCCCGGGCGCCGGTGCACACGCGGGGAAAGAGGGACGAAGGAGAAGGCAGTCAGCTGATTGCCTTCTTCGTCCCTCTTTCCCCGCGCGCGCGGTGATCCCGGGCGCCGGCGCACGCGCGGGGAAAGAGGAGGAGAATGACAGTTTAGGATGGGGCTGGGGGCGGGGTGGGGGCGGGCCTGGGGGGGGGGCCTGGGGCGGGGCCGAATGGCCCCCCAGGTCATCAGTGACCTCAAGTCCGGCCCTTGGCCGGTTAGAAGTTGGACAGCACTGGTATAAACCGTTAGATGGCTGTGATGTGTAATATGAGCATATTATACACCACAACTTGTTTCAAGATTTTACTTTGTTTTGTTTTTGATCAGAGTCATTGAGTGCAAATGACTAAGGGTGAAATGCATACATATGTTGATTTTATCAGATTAGCCACAGAATCATAGAGCTAGAGAAGATCACAAGGGCCATCCAGTCCAATCAGGATAGCCAAAGAGAAAACACATGGTATACATGCCTAATGAAACACAAAAGTAGTGTGCTGGCATTAAACTGTTTAGGTTGCAGTGCTTACTATGGAACAATTTGTATTGGACTTGGCAGAAATAACTTTTGAGTAAATAAATGTTACAGCTTTGACAAAACTATTAATTTTGGCTCAAGATCTGTATACATAATTCTATTGTATATATTTTTGATTGCATATTGAAATAGCTTATAATCAAATTGCCCTGGAATTTATTTAAAAAAGATACATTCTTTGACTTCAAATACTCCAAGATCTCCCAGTTGAATCAAACCTTCCTTTATATTACGCTGACATACCGTTACATCCAAACAACATGTTCAAGATAGCATTTAGTTAAGACCTACCAGGTATGGCTTTGCAAAATTTGGAGCAAGTGCTGCCATTTAAATATAACAATTTTTCTGAAAGCATTCTTCTTTTGACTCTGTCTGTGACACATTGTCCAACCAAAAGTGTGTTGAGGGACACCTCTCACCATTTCTCCTAAAAAGTCTCATTTGTTTGTTGTTGTATGCCTTCAGTTCATTTCTGACAGGGTGACCTAAGGCAAACCTATCACAGGTTTTTTTTCTGTAGTTGAAGGTATGTGATTCATCTAAAGTCATCCACTGGGTTTCCATGCCTGAGCGGGTAACTTTGCTCTGCAGAGTCTTAGTCTAATGCTCAAAACACTATCTCATATTGCCTCCAAAGGTCTCATACAGGTTGTTATTTTTGACTGCCGACTTGGGAATCCATGAGTTAATAAAATAGCTAGAAACATCAACTGACATGCTTTAACGTTACTGAATGTTTGCATCACTAAAGAACAATTATAAATCATGCCAGCTGCCTCAGTTCAAAGGGAGAGAAATAGTATCTACAAAATATTAAATGACTCCCAAATAATGTGTGGTTAATCCAGAATCAGACAACTAAATTAAAAATAATAAACTTGTCATCGTCGTCATCATCATCCCTAACCAAAGCCCTTTAGGCCAAATGTCTAATCTATTTTAATGTCCATGTTTCTCGTTGAAGCAAAGAAACAAGAAAGCACATTAATTTACTCCTCTCCTCTAAATTACCAAATTTGCTATTTGATGCTGAGTTAGTTAAATGTATATTTTGCAGACTGAAACTAAATAAATGTAGTTGTTATTGCTATAGGTATGTGTAGGTTGTATATACACATACATACATATACATATGCATATGCATATACATATAAATATAGGTTGTGTTCTTGCACCAACCTTATTTACAATCTTTTTCAGCATGATGCTCCAAAGGGCTATGGCAGATTTTGAAGACAAAGATGGCATATATATATGCCATCGTACTGATGGTAGCTTTTTCAACTTAAACCGTCTGAGGGCTCGCACTAAGACTCTAAACTATCTAGTCCATGAGCTGCTTTTTGCTGACGATGCTGCCCTTGTTGCCCATACAGAAGCAGCTCTGCAGCACCTAACATCCTGCTTTGCAACAGCTGCAGAGCTGTTTGGGCTGGAAGTCAGCCTGAAGAAAACAGAAGTTCTCTACTAGCCCGCACCACAGGAAGAACACCATCATCCCCACGTCAGCATAGGCAAATCTGTGCTTAAGTCCGTTCAGCAGTTCACCTACCTGGGAAGCATCATCTCTTCAGATGCCAAGATTGATAAAGAGATAGATCACAGATTAGCAAAGGCATATAGTGCATTTGGAAGACTTCACAAAAGAGTCTGGAGCAACAAGCACCTGAGGCAAAGAACAAAAATCAGTGTGTACAGAGGTATCGTACTGTCTAGTCTTCTTTATGGGTCTGAAACATGGGTCACCTATCGCCAACACCTACGACTCCTCGAACGCTTTCATCAGCGCTGTCTTCACACAATCCTAAATATACACTGGTCCGACTATGTGACGAATGTTGCTGTCCTTGAGCAAGCAGAGATCACCAGCATTAAGGTCATACTATTGAGAACACAGCTGTCCTGGGCAGGGCACGTCTCTAGGATGGAGGACCACCGCCTCCCAAAGATACTACTCTATGGTGAACTCACCACGGGTCAGCGCAAGAGAGGCACCCCAAAAAAGAGATACAAGGACTCCCTGAAACAACACCTCAGGCTCGGCCAGGTTGATCACCAACAATGGTCCACCCTGGCCTCACATTGGGAGGCATGGAGACACACTATCCACAATGCTGCGGCCTCTTTCGAGAATTCATGCCGAATGAGTCTTGAAGAGAAACGACAACGCAGAAAGAATCGCAACTTGGAAACAACATCACCCAAGGAGACTTTCTGCTGTGCTTTCTGCAACCGGACTTGCCTAGCTTGGATTGGCCTTTTTAGTCATCAACGCGCTTGTAGAAAGTGTGGGATGAGTCCTTCCTGAATCTTTGTTCGTGAAGAAAAGGCAAGAAAAAGGTATGTGTAGGTAGTGACAGATTGTTCATACTAGACCTATTTATGTCATAGACAATGGTCAGATGGATTACCAGGATAGTCTGTTGAAGCCAAGGCTGAGGAAATGGGATGGATGTCATTGCAAATTAAGGTGGATTTGTGTGTGTGTGGGGGGGGGGGGGTCTGGAACCTTTTTGTCTTTTTTGATAGGATCATTGTTCATAGTGGCCTGCAGCAAAGGATCAGGAAAGGAAAGTGGAGGTTGAGGCAGGAAAAAGGGGAACACAGGGGTGCAGTTTGACCTTCCTCATTTGAGTCTGTGCCTTTGTAGCAGTCGGTACATCAGCAAAGTACGTAGTAGTTTTTGTGTCTTATTTTTTACTTTATTTCTACCCCGCCCTTCTCCCACAGGGGGACTCAGGGCGGCTTCACAATTGCACTGCAATTGCTTGTCACTGGTGAAAAGGCAGAGGAGTCTGGGGCAGCGACTTCTGCTTCAAGAGCTGGGAACATGATTCATGTGAAGGCTCTTCTGAATGATTCCGCACACCACACGTGCGCGCACACACAAACGGTACAACCTTGACTTTGTGCAATTTCTTTCCTCAAGCTCAAAATCCACCTTCAAGGATATCATTTTGGGACAGTTGAAAATATCCAAGGAACTGCGATGAGGGCTTTGAACATTTCAAATGAATAAGTCTTCCAATACTATGAAGAGTGGCACCAACGCTGGAATCATTGTATTCTATCACAAAAACTGTAATTGCATGTTATGTTCAATATATTTTTAAATCATTTTCATTACTTTTGGGACAGACCACGTATCCCCTACTAATAATGTATTGGTAGTGTTAGGACTACTCAGTTGCCTTTTATATACCTCATTTTAATGAGATTGTTAATCCAACCTGTGTTCCTCCGGTGGAATTTAAGGATACAGAATGAAAAGTCAATCAGCCAATCAATGAATAGGAGAGAGTCAGTGTGGTGTAGTGGTCTGAATCTTGGACTAGGGATTCGAATTGACCCACTGGATGACCTTGGAGAAGACATATTCTCTTAGGCCCCAACTATACTACCCAGTTCAAAGCTAGTTTCAAAGTGTGGTGGTTAGACAACAAATTCCCACAAAGGTGCATTAAAGAAAGCCCATCAATGCTCTGTGGTTTGTGTAATCACTATTCAGGCCTCAAACTGGTTCCAGGATTTCCTATACACCATAATCATCTGCATAGTAAAACCACTTTCTTCAGTACCAGACTGAAATTGACTTAAGTGGTCAGTGTACAGTATGTAGATGTGCCCATAGTCTCAGAGAAAGGCAATAGCAAACCTCCTCTGAACATACAGTATCTTGCCAAGAAAATGCTATGATAGCTTTGCTTTAGTGTTGCTAAGTTAGAACTGTGTACACACAGAGAGAAACAGAATGCCTCTGAGTACCAGTCAGTTGGGAGTATCAGTATGAATGCTCTTGCATTCATGTTCTGATTGCTGGTTTTTCATAGCCTCCAAGTTGACAAAGCATTGGTGAACCTCCTCTGAATAAATCTTTCCAAGAAACTCTTAACTGGATACCATAAATAGGAATAAACTTGTAAGCACATAACAACAAGGACAACAAATAAACTGCTAACTACCGAACCCACAAAATCTGTCCCTGGAATTATTCTCTGATGACAGCATAAACAGTTACTTTGAATTATTATTCCCTGAGATGACATTTCCCCTTGTAAATACCAGGGAGTGACTTCGTCCCCAAGTTATACCCATCCTCACAGAGCTAACATTAACGACCCAGCCTAGAATGGCATCCACAATCTCCCCTGATTTTCCTAGTACCCAATTCACAGGACAACACCCACATCAAGTGAGTCATCTGGAAAGGTGTTGGGACTAAGAGAAGGGTCTTTCCTTTGAATCTCAAGGTCCAGATGGAGTCATATGGGAGAAACAGTCTGTCAGACAGCCTGGACCTATGTTGTAGATATACAGTGTTCTTTCACTACTTCACGGTTCACTTATTGCAGACTCGCTGTTTTGCGAATTTTTTTAAAAAAAATTAAAATATATATCATGGTATTTTCGGTCTTTTGTAGGGTTTTGCCGCTGCCGCTCTCCAAGATGCTTTCCCTCCTCAGTCCTCCCTCCCTCCAGCCTTGAAGGGCCTTTCTTTCCTTTCCTTTCCTTCACTTTATTTTAAGTTTATAAATACTTAAAATAGTGTATAACTACTAAAATAATGTATAAATATTAAAATAAATAGAGCATCCCTACATCACAGTTTTTCACTTATTGTGGGATGTCCTGGAACCTAACCCCAGAAATAAGTGAGGGAACACTGTATTGCTATCTTCTCCATTGTGGTGAGATACTTAAGAGTAATTGTGAATCTGCAACTATACATAGTAATTAACATATACAAGATCTGTTCAAATCTTTTATCTTTTGTACCCTCTAGGTGATTTATTCCTGCCATTTTGGCAGTGCATAAATGACTACAACCCTATTAGGCATGGTCATGCTCAAATACACACACCCTCATGAGTCAGCGTGTAGAGTATATGGCTCGAGTCTCCGAAAGAGCTCGTCTCGTATGTGGGGTGTCCCAGGGTGCAATTCTCTCCCCCCCCCCCCCTCTTTTTAACATCTATGTTAGACCACTTGCCAGCTTGGTACGGAGTTTCAGTCTGGAATGCTACCAATATGCAGATGACACCCAGCTCCTTCTACGCTTAGAGCCTGGAGCAACCTCAGTACTGGACAAATTTATCTTATGACTCAAGGCTGTGTCAAAGTGGCTGCATGCTACCAGACTGAAGGTGAACTTGACCAAGACTGAGATCTTGTGGCCTGGCCGCCTGATAGGAATGATGCACCCGCTACCCACTTTTGACTGTGCACCCCTATCTCCATCCTCTATTGTCAAGAGTTTGGGTGTTGTCTTGGGCCCATAGCTGACTATGGAGGTTCAGATTGCTGCTCTCAGCAAACAGGTCTTTTTCCATCTTTGTCAAGCAAGGCAATTAGCACCATACCTTTCAGGAGAAGCCTTGGCAACAGTCATCCATGCTACAGTTACATCCAGGCTGGACTATTGCAATGCTCTGTATGTTGGTCTTCCATTATCAACGACCTGGAAGATTCATATTGTTCAGAATGCGGCAGCCAGGTTACTTGCAAAAACATCCATAAAATGCTGTATTACACAAACTCTGCAACATCTTCTTTGTTTCCTAACTGAGCACAGGGCCCTGTACAAGATGCTGGTTTTGACCTTCAAAGTCTTGTATGGCCAGGGGCCAACGTACCTTAGAGACCACCTCTCCCCCTTTCACCATCAGTGGTCACCACATTCCTCCCAACGAAGCCTACTGTACGTTCCAGGTCCCAGAGAAATGCATCTTGAAAGTACGAGACGCAGGGCCTTTTCTGTCTCTGCCCCTGTCCTATGGAACTCTTTGCCTCCATACTTGATAGCTATGCATGATTTATGACCTTTCACACAGGTACTTAAGACTCTTTAGCAGAGCCTTTGATCTATAATTTCTGATTTTAATATTTGTATATTTCCATGTTTTTATCCTTTTATGTAAATTGCCCGGAGCATCTTGGTTGGAGGGCGATTAACAAATAATAAACTGATTATGATGCTTTAATGAGGGGAAAATGTGCTTTTTTGCTCTATATCAGCAGTTCCTAAAGTGTGCTCCGTGGAGCCCTTGGGCTCCATGAAGCATACTGAAGAGTTCCATGATTCCCTTCCCCTCCAGGCTTTCCCTCCTCTTTCTTGCTCCTCCCCCTTCCCCATCTTCCTTGCCGCCAAAAGCCTTTTTCCTTCAGCCCCTTGCCCCCCAGATCCCTTTCCCCTTCCAAAACCCTATATTCTGCTCACCACTCAGGGGGTGCTTTGGTTTTGCTTTTCCTGCATGGCACAGGGGGGTTGGACTGGATGGTCCCTGGAGTCTTCCACTGAAATACTGTTGTTTTATGTTGGTTAAAATTGTCCTTCAAAAGTTATAAACATTTATAAACATTTGTTGTGGCTCCACTAGAAACTTTTGCTTCTAAAAGAGCTCCATGGCTGAAAAAGATTGAGAACCCCTGCTCTAAGTAGCCAAGATCGGAGGATTGAATTTAGAGGGTGTGCCCCTTCTAAAATCAGTCCTCACTGCTGGAAGGAAATGTTTGTGCGTTGTATGAATTGACAAGCCTGCTTGGTCCCCCTGAAAGAACTCCATGAATAGGAATGGCTTTTATCGACTGCCTCTTTGTGCATGTGGGGTACTCGCAGGATATGGCATGCCCATCTAGATGGCAATTTTTTCCACTAAGATGGGGTGGGTGGGCTCTTTACCACTGTACCAACCACTACCCCAACCTGTTTTATAAACAGGAAGCTCTTCTGTACTGATAGGCTGTATGTTAAGCAATTGCTTTCAGATTAAAACGTATGATTGCTCAAGGGTCCTTGGCAGTGGCTCAAATTTAGCAAGAGACTGGCCAGGATCAAGTGTCTACCTCTTCATTCTTTGTAAATGAAACTCGTTCCTTGGGTCAGCTAACAGCTGGAATGTGTTTGAATAGTTTAAACCAGTGCTGCTCAGGCTATCCGATATGCAGCATTGTTGTATATTCCCCTAAGGTGTCTTTTTTCCATTTGACTACAATTTCTTTTCTTTTTCTATCCTGGGAATTTGGGTTCAGACTATCAAAAAGACCATATCTTCTTAGGCAAACCTGCCAGAGATCTTACGGGGAAGTCTTACTTTTGGTTGAGGAAGAGGGACCTAGAGAGCATGTGGCGTTCAAATCCGAGCAGCCCAAATCAAACACGCCTTGATGCCTATCTAAGGGCATATGGCGCGGCAATAAAGGCTGCAAAGAAATCCTTTCTGGCAGCCAATATTGCATCCGCAAAGAACCGTCCGGCGGAGCTTTTTCGAGTTGTCAGAGGCCTATTGCATCCCACCGTCCAAGACGGGAGCCCTGACAACTCGGCAGCACGCTGTGAAGCATTTGTAAAGTTCTTTGCGGATGAAGTTGCTTTGATCCGCTCTGGCCTGGACACCATGTTAACGGCAGTCTCTGAGGATGTAGCTGGAGCACCTGCTTGTCCGATTTTGATGGATCATTTTCAATTGGTGAAACCTGAGGATGTGGACAAGATACTTGGAGGAATGAGAGCGACCACATGCATCCTAGACCCCTGCCCATCCTGGCTTCTAAAGGAGGCCAGAGGGGGATTGGCCGAGTGGGTAAAGGTGGTGGTTAATGCCTCCCTTCGGGAAGGCAACATTCCAGCGAGCTTAAAACAAGCTGTTATAAAACCGCTGTTGAAGAAACCATCACTGGACCCCACTCAATTCGTCAACTATCGGCCTGTTTCCAATCTTCCCTTCTTGGGCAAAGTCCTGGAATGTGTGGTGGCCTCACAACTCTAGGTATTCTTGGAAGACACGGATTATCTGGATCCGGCGCAGTCTGGTTTTAGGCCGGGACATGGTACCGAGACAGCCTTGGTCGCCTTAGTGGATGATCTACGCCAGGAGCTTGACAGGGGGAGTGTGTCCCTATTGGTTCTGCTGGACCTCTCAGCGGCCTTCGATACCGTTGACCATGGTATCCTTCTGGGACGCCTCCCAGAGATGGGACTTGGAGGTACTGTCTTGCAGTGGCTCCGGTCCTTTCTGGAGGGCCGATCTCAGAAGGTGTTATTGGGAGACACCTGTTCACCTGTTGTTTAACATCTACATGAAGCCGCTGGGGGAGGTCATCCGGAGTTTCGGAGTGCGGTGTCATCTGTACGCAGATGATGTCCAACTCTGTCACTCCTTCCCACCTGCTACTAAGGAGGCTGTTCAGGTCCTGAACCGGTGCTTGGCCGCTGTGTCGGACTGGATGAGGGTGAACAAATTGAAATTGAATCCAGACAAGACTCCTGGTCAGTCGAAAGGCCAAACAGGGCATAGGGTTACAGCCTGTGTTAGACGGGGTTACACTCCCCCTGAAGACGCAGGTTCGCAGTTTGGGTGTGATCCTGGACTCGTCGCTGAGCCTGGAACCCCAGGTTTCGGCGGTGTCCAGGGGAGCATTTGCACAGTTAAAACTTGTGCGCCAGCTGCGCCCGTACCTTGAGAAGTCTGACTTGGCCACGGTGGTCCATGCTCTGGTTACATCCCGTATAGATTACTGCAATGCTCTCTATGTGGGGTTGCCTTTGAAGACTGTTCGGAAGCTGCAACTAGTCCAACGGACAGCAGCCAGGTTGATAACAAGAGCGCCATTCAGAGAGCGTACAACTCCTCTGTTGTACCAGCTCCACTGGCTGCCAGTTTGCTACCGGGCACAATTCAAAGTGCTGGCTTTAGCCTTCAAAGCTCTAAACGGTTCGGGTCCAACTAACCTGTCCGAACGCATCTCTCCCTATGAACCATCGAGATGTTTAAGATCATCTGGAGAGGCCCTGCTCTCGGTCCCGCCTTCTTCGCAGGCGCGACTGGCGGGGACAAGAGACAGGGCCTTTTCAGTGGTGGCTCCTCGGCTTTGGAACACCCTCCCTAAAGACATCAGATCGGCCCCCTCCCTCCTGACGTTTCGCAAGAAAGTCAAGACCTGGTTATTTGAGCAGGCATTTGTTGATGAAATATAAGGCTTAATTGGATATAAGGAATGACGACGATGCGATGGAAACTGATTTCAACATGACGCTGAGGCTGCAATTGTATGTTTATAATTCTTAAATTGTTATATGTTTTTTCTGGGGGGGGGGTTGACTTGTTGCTGTGTTGTATTGAGGGCAGAGACTGCCTGTGTAAACCGTCCCGAGTCGCCTTTGCGCTGAGAGGGGCGGTATAGAAACGTGACAAATAAATAAATAAATAAATGACAAATAAATAAATAGTGCTTCTATCACAGGGTAACTTGGTGAGGACGTAAGAGCCTTCTCAGTGTTGGCTCCTACCCATTGGAACTGGCGGGGAGATTCAGCTGGCCCTCTTCTTGCTCTCCTTTTGTCAGGCAAATACATTTTTGTTCAAAGGGACACTTAATGAGTAAGCAGTGTGTGTGGGGGGGGGGGTTCGAGGGTGGTTTAGTGATCTTTTTAATTTTTGTATATTTTAAATTGATCTTAAGATGTTTTATGAATATGCTTGTAAGTATTAACCACTTTTAAATTTGCAAGTCATTTTGAGAGAAAGGTTGCATATAATTGAAAACTACTACTACGACTACTACTAATGTTATTATTATTATTATTATTATTTGTTAGCCAGCAACAATTCAGAGATCATTGTTTTGACTATTTATTTATTTATTTATTATTCATTCTTATATACCGCTCCTTCCGGCGGGCTCGAGGCGGTTCACATAAAAACACATAGGACAATCACAGTTTAATACAGCAACAATAAAATCTAAAAATCTAAAAACATACTACATCTAACCAGGCATCTACATAACAATATCAACTACATTCCAAGAAGCACTAACTCAAGGGCGTGCAAGGTTGAAGGCTTGCCTAAATGAAGGCTTGCCTAAATATTACTGATTAAAACTGTAGAAAGCATTTTCATAACATATTTCGAATGTTCACTGTGGGCCTTTCCACGCTGCCATATAATCCAAAATATCGAGGCAGATAATCCACATTATCTGCTTTGAACTGGATTATCTAAACCAGGGGTGCTCATTATGGTGATCGGGAACACCTAGGTCAGTGTTTCTCAACCTTCCTAATGCCACAACCCCTTAATAAAGTTCCTCATGTTGTGGTGACCCCCCAACCATAACATTATTTTCGGTGCTATTTCATAACTATTATTTTGCTACTGTTATGAATCGTAAATATCTGATATGAAGGATGTATTTTCATTCATTGGACCAAATTTGGCACAAATACCCCATACGCCCAAATTTGAATGCTGATGGGGTTGGGGGAGGGACTGATTTTTGCCATTTGGGAGTTGTAGTTGCTGGGATTTATAGTTCACCTACAATCAAAGAGCATTCTGAAATCCACCAATGATAGAATTGGGCCAAACTTCCCACACAGAACCCTCATGACCAACAGAAAATACTGTGTTTTCTGATGGACTTTGGTGACCCCTCTGATACCCCTTTGTGACCCTCCCCCAGGGGTCCCGACCCCCAGGTTGAGAAACACTGACCTAGGTGATCTTCGGCCCTCTTCCAGGTGATCTTTGGGCCTCACCAGCCGGATGGCGCGCTCCTGCCATGCGCGCGCACGTGCGCTCCAGCCGCCGCCTTTGCGGGGCTTCTTTTGCCAAAATGAGGCTTTAGTGGGTGGGCCCTGGCGCTCGTCTTGCCATGCACGGTGTAGTGACATGACCGCCCATCGGTTGCTGCTGGGGGGGGGAGGGGCGGGAGCAAGGCAAAGGCACACGGACGGATAGGATGCGAGGCTGTGGGAGGGATGGAGGGAATGTGTGTGTGTGAGAGAGAGAGCATGCCAAGGAGAAAAGAAAGAAATCCGGAGAACTTTTTCGGATCCTTTTGGCAGGCAGGCAGGCGGGCGCTGGAAGGAGAGAGGGAGAGAGGGAGAAAGAGGCAAAGGAGGCCGGGCAAAGTGGGGCAAAGCCAAGCAAGCCCCGCCGCAAACCCTGCTGCTGCCCTCGGGACTCCCATTCTAAGCCGAGACCTGGGCGAGCGAGCTGTGTGGGGCTGCTTTCTTTCCTTGGTTGGGGGCGAGGAGGGAGGGCTCCACCGTGTTCCTGGGGCTGAACCCGAGGAGGAGGGGGCTGCGGGGATGGAGACTCCACTTGCTGCTGCTGCTTGGGCCCTCACCGCCTTTCTCCGCCTTGCCCTCGAAGGAGAAAGGCAGCGAGGGCCCACGGGAGAGAGAGAGAGAGAGGGTAGCTCTTCAGAGCCGGCTAGGAAGAGCCACCCTCTCTCTCTCTCTCTCTCTCTCTCTCTCTATATATATATATATATATATCTCCTGTGGGCATGGACTGCCACCAGTGGGAGGGGTCCTCCTTTCTGCCAGTCGTCCACTTGGGCGTCCTTTCTGAGTGACACCCTCGAAAGGAAGGGCGCCCCTCCCCCCTCCGCTGCATCTGTCACTTTGGGGAAGCACCTCTTCCACTCTTCCTTCTCCTGCCTAGGTAAGGAAGCCTCGAGGGAGGGGGGAGGCTGCCGTGGGGAGGCTCCAGCCTCACGTGGGTCCCTCTCTCGCTTGAGTTTTCTGGCCCAGGCAGCAGCCAGGCAGCCCCTCTTCCCAGCCCTGCGCCTTCCGAGCCGCTGCCGAAGCCATATCTGGCCGGAGCGCTGGCGGGTGCACCTATAAATGCCCTCCTCCTGCGTGCGTGGGAGGGGCCTGCTGTGCACGCAAGAAGCAGGACGGGATGGGGACTTCCTGCTTCACGAAAGCATGCAGCAGGAAGGAGGGAGGCAATGAAGACATTGAGAGCGCGCGCGCAGGCAAGGAGGATCCCCTTCCCGGGTGCGTGCGGCGGTGAGTTCGTGGGCAGGCAAGAAAGACGCGCCGCGCGGATGGAAGGCTGCAGTAGGAGCACGCATGCTCACGTGCACAACAGGTGATCTTTTCAACTTGATTGTTCATATATAGTAGCTCGCATGATGAAAAGGTGTGGGCACCCCTGATCTAAACCTAAATTGCCGTATGATCCACTTCAAAGCAGATAATCTGGATTTTATGCAGTTGTGTAGAAAGGGCATGTACCTTTCCAATTTAACAGGGCATAGCTTTCTTCCACCCTTTTTAAAAAGGACCTCAAATGATAAAATCCACCTTTATACAGTAGAGTACAGCAACCGGATGATTTTCTGCCACACAAGTGGTTGTTTTTCATACAGAATTGATAGGTGGGGAACAGCATTACTAGGCCATGGTAACCACAATAATCTGAGATTATGTAAAAGTTAAAGGCCTCCATAGTCATATCCTGGTAAGGGGGAAACAGCTAACCCACAGTGAAGGGGGAAAATATTATCATCCCTCTTCTTTTTATCTCAGGCTTCTGTAATGAATTGGTTGCTAGAGAAACCCGAACGAATTGTGACACGGTGTTTTGAAACCCTTCCTGGAGTTCATCTGAAACCACAGCATAACAAGTGGCCTCTTATCAGCATACTATTCCAGGAAGGCATGACATTTCGTCATCATTGTTGAAAGACCAGAACTGGCTCTGCACGTAGACTCAGGGCAAAGGCGGTAGGCGGGGGAGAGACCCTTCACTATAAAGAGAGCTGCAGATAGTAGCAACAGAATTGCCTGCTTTTCTGTCCACTGCTGCTATGGCTTGCTGGAACCAGAATGCAGAGACAGGCATTTCCCAAGCACTTGAGAACACACTTAAAGTCAATGTTTAACTTTTCTTTATTTGCTTTCGGCTGTGCTTACCCTGTGGAATGGAACACATAAGGTAACATGGGAGCATTCCTAAGCCGCCTCTCCCAGCAGAATATAGTTGCTAGATCTTGAGTCTCTTATACAAACCATTTATTCTTTTCATAAATAGCTGCTTGATGGACAATTCTCATGAGTAAGTCTTACTCACTGCAGTAACAGTTGCTGGAGCAGACAGTTCTCCAGACCAGACAAACATTTAATCATAAAACAAAGAGCACCATGTCATTTAGTCTAAAAGTAGTGCTGACGTTTCTGATACAAATGTGAAGGAAAGATGCCTATCTCCTTGGGTAGGGAGGTAAATGTAGGACTCTCCTTATGTTAACAGATAGCGGATTGTGCTCATTTTCACCAACAAAAGGTGTGATTTTCTTGGATTGCACATCCCAGCATCAGTAGCCAGTATAGGCAATGGTGAAGAATGCTAGGTGTTGCAGCCCAGCAATTTCTGGAGGGCCGCAAGATTCCCATCCTGGAATATAGTCTCATGTGAATTATGAAGGCATTTACAATACAACATAAAGCTAACATATCTGACCTGAAGCTTCAATAGAGAAATATGCATTACAATCAAAAAGTTGATTTTATAGGTGGTTTGGAGGCTTATAAAAGCGGTACAACCTCATTCACATGCATATAGCTCATTCATTCAATGTAACACATTGGCAATTTTCAGTGGACTAGTCTTCTATCATACAACTTCTGTAAATTTATTCTCATCACATATAGTAGAATCTTGCTTATCCAACCTTCACTTTTCCAATGACCTGTATTATCCAACGCAGTCTGCCTCCCACCTAGATCCACAGCTGTTTCAATACATTGTGATGTTTTGGTGCTAAATTTTTAACTACAGTAATTACTGCATAATGTTACCATGTATTGAACTGCTTTTTCTGTCGATTTGTTGTAAAACATGATTTTTGGTGCTTAATTTGTAAAATCATGTAATTTGAGGCTTAATAGGCTTTTCCTTAATCCCACCTTATTATCTAACATTTTTGCTTCTCCAATGTTCTGCTGGCCCGTTAAGCGACTCTACTATATTTTGATTTTTTTCAGCCAATTCTTGAGATTGAGTCAGCATGTTCTAGTGGTTTCAGCATTAGACTATGGCCCTGGAAAATAGGGTTCGAAACCCATTGGATGGCTTTGGGCAAGTTATACTCTTTGTCTCAGAGGAAGGCAAAGGCAAGCCCCTCTGAACAAATCTTATCCAGAAAACTATGTGATATTTGGGTTATCTGGAAAGTAAAGAATGAATATATTTTAATAAAACTTACATGGATTGCAGCATAGGTATTACATTATTTTTCCACATAGTATTCAGTTCAATACATATTGTCATCAGTGGGACAAGTTTTTGATGCCTGTGTCATAGAAGCTTTCTTCCACCTTTTTCGGCCAGTTCGTCACTTTGATTTTCACCTCGTCATTGTCGGACAAGTGTTTTCCACCAAGGTGTTCCTTCCATTTACGGAACAGATTAGTCACTGGATGTGATACCGGGGCTGTGAGAAGGGTGGCTTAAAACATCCCAATCAAATGAAATCAACAACTCTTGTGTTGAATGAGCGGTGTGTGGATGCGCATTGTCATGAAGGAGAAATACTCCTGCCATCAGCATCCCACATTTGTTTTCGATGGCTCTGCAAGGTTTCTTCATGATCTCACAATATATTCCGTACCTTTTGTCACATATTTCTCCAACGTTCTGCCGTTGACATTACATCCTCTCCATAAACTGAAATGATTTCATGATGAATTGCAGCGGTGTTCATGCCCCTAGCATTTAATAGCATATTACAGCATGAACTTTGCACTTGGAGGGAAACAGAATTAGAACACTCACCTCTAACCTTCACAACACCAGTCGATGAGCTTCTGATGACCGGCACTACTGGATTGCCACTACATGGCAGTGATACCAACTTCCCCCAAGAAAATTCCCCGCGAGAACTACATGCCTTGTAATATTACTTTCCAGATAACCCTTGTAGATTCACCTTGAAGTTGCCATAAGTAGGAAATGACATGAAGGCACACAACCCTATCTTGAGAGAAATCAGGATATAAAATGAAACAACATGGGTGCATATGGTGTGTGCCTATCTGTTTATGCACTAACACCTCAGCTAGTACCATCTGTACAACTAAGGGCCCTTCCAGACAGGCCCTATATCCCAAGACCTGATCCCAAGTTTTCTGTTTATCCCAGATTATCTGGCAGTGCATACTCATATAATCAATTTTAAAGCAGAAAACCTGGGATCAAATCCTGGGATAAAGGGCATCTGGAAGGGCCCTAAGGCACTGCACTTACTGTTTGATCAAAGATTAAAATCAGATATACCAATTTCTTTTTGAAGCAACAATTTAAAACAACACAAAATTCAAAACTCTATAGTGATTTCTAAGTGCAATTCAAAGTGCTGATTGCAAAGTGCTACATAGTTTGGGTGCAGGCTGTCAGGTAGCTTATCTTCTCCCATGCCTACTTTCCCAGTCTTCAGAGACCTAGGTTTGACCACATTCAGGATCATGTTTGGTGAGGTTATGGGGAGGGTTTTCACAGTGATTGCTTAGACAATAGAGGAATCTTATATTGTTCAGTATAGCATAGTAGTTTCTCATGTACAACTATGCTCCAGCATCAGAGGAAAGAGACTTCTATGAAAGCTTATGCTATTAACTTCATTCTCTCAGCCTCTAGAGCAGTGGTTCTCAACCTTTCTAATGCCATGACCCCTAAATAAAGTTCCTCATGTTGTGGTGACCCCCAACCGTATTTTCGGTGCTACTTCATAACGATAATTTTGCTACTCTGATATTCAGGGTGTATTTTCATTGTTACAAATTAACATAATTAAACATAGTGATTAATCACAATGATGGGATTTGCAGTACTTTCAACAGATGCAGCTCTGACTTCCACAGACCACCGAGACCCCCACGAATTACAGACCTGGACCAAACTTGGCACACAGAACCCCAATGATCAATAGAAAATACTGGAAGAGGTTGGGTCTTGCTGGGATGTTTAGTTCTCCAGCCATCAAAGAGCATTCTGAAACCCAACAATTAAATTGGGCCAAACTTGGCCTGCAGAACTCTCATGACCAACAGAAAAGACTGGAGAGGTTTGGGGAAAATAGACCTTGCCACTTGGGTCTTGCTGGGATGTTTAGTTCTGGTCAATTTCAAGAATAAAAATTAATACCAATAAAATTACATTAATTGAGGCATTAGGTTAAATATTTTTGAATGTTTACATAAAACTGTAATTTAAGATAAGACTATTCAACTCTGATTAAACCATTATTCTAACCTTCAATGCAAATGTGCTTAAATATCCTTCCAATAATAATAAATAGGATAAAATAATAAATGTAATAACAATGAGAATAAAATAATAAATGTAATAACAATAACAAGAGTAAAATAATAAATCTAATAATAATAATTGAGTAAAATAATAAATGTATAACAAAACCAATAATAATCCAATAATCACCATAGTTTATTTTAATTACAGTATACATTTTGGGGAAAATGCTGTGTGTGTGTATATACCGTATTTTTCGCACCATAAGACGCAGTTTTTTTCCTCCCAAAGTAGGAGGAAAAATCAGCCGCGTCTTATGGAGCGAAGGGGGGGGGGGGAAATCAGCCGCGTCTTATGGAGCGAAGCCTTTCCCTTGGCCGCCTCCTCCTCGGTCCCGCCTCCTCCTCCTCCTCTGCCTCCGCCGCCGCCCGGCTCCGTCACCGCCGCCCAGCTCTACCGCCCGCCGCCTCCGCCCGCCGCCGCCTCCCTCTGCCTCCCTCCCTCGCAGCCGTCGCGCAAGCGCGTCTGACGCAGGCGTCACCAGGCGCTGGCGCAGGCACGCCTGGCACGCTTGGGACCTACTGCCCATGCGCGCGCAGGCCGAGCACGCCAGGCGTGCCTGTATCAGCGCGCCAGGCGCGCCTCGTCAGACGCTTTGCGACGGCGGCGAGGGAGGCAGAGGTAGGCGGCGGTGGGCGGAGGCGGCGGGCGGCGGAGCGGGGGGACGGCCGGGGCGGGGACGGAGGAGGCGGCGGCAGAGGCGGAACCGAGGAGGAGGCGGCCAAGGGAAAGGCTTAGGGCGGAGGGCGCCGAGGGGGGTCCACCCTTCCAGGTGGGCAGGCCGCGCTTCAAGCAGGCAAGCGCCGGGGGCCACTTTTTGGCCCAAAATATTTTTTTCCAATTTTCCTCTTCTGAAATCTAGGTGCGTCTTATCAGCAGGTGCGCCTTATGGTGTGAAAAATACGGTAAATAAAAAAGTGGAAAGACTGACTTGGGAAGGGGGTTGGAAAGAAGGACTGGAAACAGGGAAAAGATTGGAATGGGAAGGGGTGCTTGAAAAAGTGGGAAAATGAGGTGGAAAGGGGGTAAGCTGGAAAATTAGGACAATTGGGATGGAAAGAGGGCAACTGGGGAAGGGGGAAAGCTTTAGGTGGGAAAGGTTGGGATGGAAAGGGGGCAAGACTAGAATGGGAAAGAGGCTGGAACCTAGGAAAGGCTGGGATGGAAAGTGGAGAGGGGCTGGGGATGGGAGTAGTAAAGGCTGGGATAGGAAGGGGGAAAACTGGGAAAAGGGAAGACCGGGGTGGGCAAAGGGTTCTGGAAAAGTTAGGGGAAACTAAGGGAAGAAGGGGGAAGGACTGGCAAGGGAAATTTTGGGTGGGGGATTCTTCCTTTGGGTCTTTGGAAGGGGCTGTCTGGGAGAGCTACCTGCTTTTGCAAGACATTCAAGGAACTCCTGCTGGAGCAGAGGCAGCTATCTGTCTGCTCTGCTTCCTCCTCCTCCTCCTCTTCTACCTTCCGCCCCCAGAAGGGAGACCTGGAAAGCAGGGAGGGGAATGAAGTTGCTTGTTCTCAGGAGGGGGTGTCTCCTCCACGCTTCCATTCCCCTCCCTGCTTTCCAGGTCTCCCTTCTGGGGGTGGAAGGCAGAGGAAGAGGCGGCGATCCCAGGCAGCTGATGGATCGCAAGAGGGGAATGAAAGCACGGAGGTGCCCCTGCCTCCTGCGATCCACCATTTGCCTCCCTGCCTCGATGGGGTGCTGCTGCCCTTTCCCCTCTTCTTCCTCCTCTTACTTCTCGATGGCCAACTGCAGGAGGAAGAGGAGAAACAACAGAAGGCCCTTCTCCTTTTCTCCCTCCTCTTCCTCCAGCTGGCCATCAAGGAGGAAGAGGAAGAAGAGAAGGGACTGGGTGGGCTGCTGCAGTTTCTCCTCTTCTTCTTCCTCGATGGCCAGCTGTAGGAGGAAGAAGAGAAGAAACAGCGGCAACGGCCCCTGTGCGGCCTCCGCGGTTTCTCCGCTTCTTCCCCCTCTTCTTCCTTCACGGCCAGCTGGAGGAGGAGAAGGATTGGCAGGAAGAGCGGCGGCATAGGAGCCTCGCCTAGGGTTCCCTGTGCCACCTCTGCTGCTTGTCCTCCTCCTCCATGGGCAGCTGGCTTCGGAGCCACACCTCCAGGCTCCACTGCCGGCTTGACCCGAGCATAAGCTGGTGCACCTTATCCCTTGTGCGCCTTTACCTCTAAGCTCCTCCTCCTAACTCTATCCAGCTGTGAGAAGGGGAGGAGGAGGAGCCGACCTGGAGTGCCTGGCTGCTTGGCTGGCACAGGGGCTGGCAGCCATTTTGAAGAGGGGGCGGGCCTTTGCGATCCCCAGAAAATGGCCCTGCCATGGCACTCTAGAGCAGTGGTTGAGAACCACTGCTCTAGAGTGCTACAAGATCCGTTTGCAAACACTGTACCTCTTGGAGAACCACTGTGCCGCCTTCCCACAAACGTTCTATGTCTGGTGGTGAATGGAGATGGAAACTGGAAAAGCATCTTTGTCCCCTGAGCCAGACATGAAACAATTACAGCAGCTTTATATGGAGGGAAGGGTGATACTACTAGCCTCTGCAAAAACATCACATGTAGTTTCAGGTTGAATTATACCTGAGCATTCCATTAATAGGATGCCTAACCTAGAATTCCTGGCTGGATATATATAACCTGGATCTTTTCCTTTTGTTCTTCCACCAGCACATAAAGACATTTTTTTTATTCAGCTAATTCTTTGGCCACTGGCCAGTTGCCAACTTGTTACCAGTTACGTCTTGGTGAGTTATTTTTTAAAGGGCTTTTAATTTAATTTTCTTTTAATAGTTTATTTTCCTTTCTTCCTCTTCTTCCTTCAATATTGTTAGCTGCCTCGGGTCCTACGTTTTAGAGAAAGGCACAGTACAAATTCAGCAAAGAAAAGATATTTGAATAGTGAATTCCAGATGAAAATTCTGAACCATCGTTGCTGGGCAAAGTACAGCCGAATTTTTAAAAGAGAAAGATGGCAACAGATTTAACACTTGTAAATCCTTATATGGTTGGGAGTCACAGGAAGTGCTAAATGAATTGCTGTTGTCACTATTTCTGAAAATTAATCATGGCTAACACTTTGACCACAAAACAGTAAGTCATCTTTAATCTTTGCTCAAATACAAAGATCTGTTTTCAACTCTGAAGCTGAAGCCATTTGTTAATCACGTAGAGATTGTTCAGTTATTCCCGAAACATGAGTTTGAAGTTAAGTTGGAGTCTTTCATATTTATGTGATGAGAGTTATGTCACAAAGTTAATCATTCCCAGAACAGGAAAGTTTGGGCTAATGAAAAACTTCTTGTGTAAGCAGTCATTAATCAGATGCATAACATTGCATAATGGATTCTGAAACATGTGTTATGTGATCAGAGTACAAGGCTACATAATACAGAAGAAGTGTTTGTACCATATGCTGACCTTTCCTAAGATGGGAATGAACCCATGTGATCAGCGGCTCTTGCCAACTCTTATTAAGCTTGATATCAAGGAAGACACACTTGTCTTCTTTTCGAGTTTTAAGAAGTAGCTCTGAAGTTCTTGCTTTCTGATACAGTAAACATAATCATGGCCAAGCTTGCTCAGATATTCCTGTTGTTCATTATGAACGCCTCCTATTAAAGCTGGAATCAAAAATGCAAGCCAAATGGTTCCTGGCATTTGTGTGCGGGAGAAAACACATGCATTTTTACAAGATCGCTTGATGAGCCAAACGAGTATAAAGGTCAAAGGAAAAAAGACAGCCAAAGGAATGCATAGCACAGCCAATCTCAGCCCGTAACAATGGTGTTTGAAGTTGTTGAGCAATAATATGAGCGAGAAGCTCTTACTTAATCTCCTACCAGTATTACCGAAAAGAACACTTGCGAAACTTTTCAGACAAGCATGCTATAATTATAAGAAATGAAAAGACATTTGCTGCATAAGACTATTCTATAACCCTCTGCACAAATGCCTGTGGAGACATGGCTCAATTAGCAAGAACAAAGACAACAGTGTACAGTATTTAAAAGCACCAGTAAACAATCTTAAAATGTACATTGCAGTACACAGTGTGTATATATGCATGTTATAGCCTTTGAACAATATCATTTCAAGGCCACTTAACACTGTCACTCCCTCCTTCCTCCTTCCCTTGATTGCCTTGTTGCTCCAGCTAGCATCATTTCAACCACTGAGCAAAAACTACTGCCGTTTTCTTGCATAGTGTAACTGTTTACACTCACCCAAAACATAGGGAAGCTCTGGAGTGTCCTACAACTTTTGTTAACACAGTTCAAGGTCACATTAACCCAGGTCAGCTATGTGCGTCATGCAGGTGTCACAGAGGATCTTAGATGTGCTGTAACACTGTATATCAATAGGATGATGCAAGAGCATATGACTTATATTGGATCAGACTACTGGACCATCTAACCCACTATTATAAATTCTCACTGATGGTGGTCCTCCAGGTGATGGTAGGGCAGGAGTCATTCTGTCCTAGCTAGGGACAATATGTAACGATGAAACACCATACTGCAATAGTTTCCAGGTTAATTTTATGTATCATTAGAACTAATACGATGTCTTCATCACTCACTCTTCTCAATTCAGCTACCTTTATTATTAAATTTATACATTCACCATTAGAAGAAACATGATTCATTTAGAAACTCTATGTAGTACATGTTATGTGCAAAATTATATTATTTATCGCAAGAGCAGAAGACTTAGACATTTAATGGTCACTTTTGGTTTTGTGTATATTACGCATTTATGTCTTTAACGAACAAGGTATGCAAATTCAAACATATGGAATAAAGTGCTGAACAGACCAATGACTTTGCAAACACACAGAAAGCCTTCAAAATATGTAAGGCTAAATACATATTTAAGTACATTACAGAGATAAAGGTATGGGAAATTACATTTACTTTCATGGTTGCAATATTCCATATTGTGAGGCAAAAAGACAGCTGGAATTCTTTCCAGCAGTATGTCAATTTCATTTGCATTTTAAAAGGCATCTGGTTTTCCCTCCTCTACTCTCCCTTGTAGCGAGGGGGTCTTTTTTCTTTAAAAGCAAGAAGGCCTTCAATTCTGTCTTTTGTTGGAATAGTCTAAAATAAAGAAAATCATTTTCAGTGCCCACATTACAAGTCAGTCACAATTCCATGCAAACGAAGACTCCGGAGTTGTTATATTTCAAGAGTAATTCACAGAAAGCAAGCTCGGAAACACCACATTGAGCCCTGATTATAAACTACGCAGCTGCTATAAATCAGTCATACTCCCCTGTAGTTAAAGTTTTGCTGAGTGTCACTGGAATGACTATAACACAGAAAACAGCCTCACATACAATGTTCCTTCTTCCACTGAGACTATCTCCATGGAGATAAATATAACTGCTTTGAGTCCCATTTGAGTGAAATAAATAAGAACTTACAAAATAACTTGTTTATTTGGTCAAAAGTAAGCAGATTAGGCAGCTTCTGTCTCTTCCTCAACCTAGCACTTTTAACAAAGTAAAGACAGACAGCATCTGACTAGTAATGAGTGAACATTTTCAGGCTCATTTTTAAATGTGATTGCATAAAGTAAGCTAATGTGAACTTAATTCAATACATGACCCAATTGACTTGTTTGAAGCTCAAGTCCAAGCTTATGATACCATCAGACTACAAAGAAAACTGGATCTTTCTCCAACACTAGCCCTTCTTTTCATTTTTACCTGCTCCTCAAGTACTTCGAGGCAGAGATGAGATATACTGAATATGGGACCATTTCACAGAATCCCAAGACCCTTAACATCTGTGTCTGTTCATATCTTCTGAGATACTATTAGAATAAGTTTTTGGAGGTTTGGCAATACTGCTGCATTCTCAAAGACCCTAATAAAGCATCCTACCTAATCATGGAATACTGCCTATTTATTTCACTAGAAAGAGCAAATTATTTCTCATAAAAATATTAAATTCTCAAAAAACATATCTCTAGATACTGCTAGCAAACTTATGCACTAAAAATAATGCCAACTACTTTAATATTCAGGATATAGCAATCAAAATAAATATCATAGATTATTTATATTCAGAGATGAAGGAATACTCACATAATACATGAGAAAGTGTGTGTGTGCGGGTGGGGGGGTGTTTCTGAAGGGGCACAATTTGAATTACATACCTGAGCATAGCATGCCTCTTCAATTGCTAAACCTGTTAGAAGATCAACCTGTGAAACAAAAAATCAAAAACTATTAACTCTGTAAAATCTGGAAAACAGCACAAAATGGACGTCAACCCTAGAATAACATTTCTTTCTAGCCAATGCTTGTTACAGTGGTGCTCTGAGACATGAAGCAACACCAACAAGGGAATAATGGTTAGAGAGAAGTGATTTCAAAGGAGAGATTCAGCACCTATAACACCCCCCCCCCGCCCCAGCTTTAAATAATTCTCAGTCTCTGCTTTACAGAATTTGATAATACCCAAGTTGTATTGTTCCCACAATCTACTTTGTTCTTTAAATAATAAGTTTAGATAACAGGAAAAACAGGTTTTCTTACTTCCATTCCTTGATTGATGGCCAATTTTGCAACTCTCATTGCTACTGGTCCCTAAAATTAAAAAAGAGAAATGTAAGATTTGTAATCAAGTTTTGTGATAAGTTTAAATAAATAAAAAACTGTTTTTTAAAATATTAAAAAGTATGTGTTGCATTGTAACATTCATAGTATCTGATGGTGATATTTATCAACATAGAAGCAACACATCTATCTGGGAAAAGAACATGAAACACAAAAGCATTTGAGAGGAAGATTTTAGGCTTTAATATTTAAACAGAATTTGGGTATGCTGACCATAAAAACAGTTTGAATACAACAGTCCAGCAGGTTGAATCTATTTTCTGCAAAATGTTTTATATACTTATACAGTACATGTGGTTACCAACCTTTTTTAACCAGGGACCACTTGACCAAGGACCACTTTGACCAGTTACCACTATACAATATTAGTACCAAAAAGGTTACGAATCAGTTTTTGGTCAATTTTAGATTCAATTTGGATATCTGGAGTGCTGATTCAGAAAACTGCATTAGATAGACCAGATCAGCTCTAGTTTGATACAGAACATATGCCATCCAGTAGATGCTCACCCACACAAAACTGTATTTCATAATCTAGAGCTGATGTGGTAGTAGTAGTAATCTTTCATGGGTAGTCAGTCTCTCCCCTCCCGACATCACTGTTGCCTTGGCACTATAAGAGGGTTTTGCGAGACCAGTGGTTCTCATTTTCACGTGGCTTCAAGCAAACAGTGTAGTAATGGTGAGGCCACGGATCATATTTTTGTTCTTGTGGACCACTGGTGGTCCATGGACCACAGGTGGGGAACCACTGGACTAGTGCTTCCCACAAGCACTGAAATGCATGCTCCTTCAAAATTTTATTTATTTATTTATTTCATCACACTTGTATACCGCTTCATCCCGCAGGCTCTAAGCGGTTTACATAGTTTGGGTGCCCAATGGCAACACCAACAACACAAAATACAATAGACATGGAAAGAACACGAGGTTAGGGAAAGGGAAGGGGGAGGGGGAAGAGGTCAGCAACGATACCTACTGAGGCACTACCCCGCCATCAAAAGAAGGTAGGCGGGGCGGACCCAGCAGGATCGTTGGCACAAGACTGAAAATGAGGGAAGGAGATGTACACTCTTTGGAGGTGTTTATAAAGTAAAACCTGAATTACAACTCACAGTAAAGCAACTTATTGGCTTTTAATAATTTATTTATAGACGCACAGAAAATATGGTTATAGAATTTAAGGCATGATGAAATGGCTAAGTTAAAACAATCAGACTTTGGTTTGGGAATTATATGAAGGCATCAAACATGCTCAAATTGTGTTAGTGTCCTACTTCTGAGTTTCCAACATTAAAGGCCACTATTGCAAGTAATGTTTGTTGAATCCTATAGCAAGATTATTAAATGACATAATCGTTTTTGTTTAATATAACTAACTTTGTATTGTTGTCCCATAATATATCTTTTCTTGGAGAGTCATTAAAACACTCAATTGTTGAAAAATCATAAGCAAATAAAATGGCCCTTCTTCAACCAAACAGATTAGAAAGGTAGTCACAAGCGAACCCTATCACAGTCAGTTTTCCCATATCTAAGGTGCCATCACCTCCCTGCCCGACTTCATTTGATGGGGGTCCTCAGAACAGGCTCCTGGGGAGCATAATGGAGGTATTCATGAGATAACTTTCAGACAACATGCACTATTTAGTATTCTGGCTTCCTTGTTTCTGCTCTGACCACCATTTTTCTTTATGGTTGCAACTACTACACAGGAAGCTGTTCAAAGAATTTTAAACTCTTTCATCTATGTTAGATACAATTATAAAGACACTCTTTTTCAGATATAAGCATTTGACCATTCTCTTAATTTTTCTGTTCATAAGTTTGTACTGAAGTGAAGGTTAATTTTAACTTTATATTTGTCAAGACTTTAAACTCCTAGTGAGTAGTGAACCACAGTTAAAGAATTATTGCTACAAAGGAACAGATGTATGAAATTTAGCTACACTTTTAAAAGCATTAATGGAAACATGCTGATTCAAAATCTACCAAGGACCAGAATAAGGCAATTTTTAGACAGGTAAATGCTTGAAAATCTCCACATGCATGAACAAATGTGGAAGTTCTTAACACATAAGAACTGCTGGAAGGAGGTAGGTGGGCATATCAAAGTGAACATTCGTCTAATTCATTGTATTATATCACCAGAAAGTTGTCCTAGCTTGCAACAGTCTCATTCTAGTTATATCCTGTTTATAACTGTCTATGGAATAAAATACAGTATGACCCCAATATCGGCAGTACTGGTACCTACGGTTTCATTTATCCATGTCTAACAAAATATGTCCTCCCTAACCATTTTCTACATCTTCCATTGCAACTCTATGGGATTATTGGGTCAGAAGTTCTTCGCTTCAATAGGGTTCACTATTATCTACAGCAGGGCTGTCCAACTTCTACTGGACCAGGGGCCGGAATTCCAGTCACTGATCACCTGGGGGGCCTAAGAGTCTGCCTCTGGCTCCGCCCCGGCTCCGCCCCTGCCCCGCCCCCTCCACCGGCTCCACCCTCTCCCCAGGCTCCAATTCACTTTCAATTACTAGTTGCACACAAAGAGAGATGGATTGAGGAAGGGAATATATATGGGAGGGAAATAAATATAAATAAATATCAGAAACACACAAAGAGAGATGTATTGAGGAAGGGAAGATATATGGAAGGGAAATAAATAGAAATAAATATCAGAAACACAAAAGGAGAAGTGGATTGGGGAAGGGAAGATATATGGAAGGGAAATAAATAGAAATAAATATCAGAAACACAAAAGGAGAAGTGGATTGAGGAAGGGAAGATATATGGAAGGGAAATAAATATAAATAAATATCAGAAACACAAAAGGAGAGGTGGATTGAGGAAGGGAAGATATATGGAAGGGAAGTAAATATAAATATCAGAAACACAAAAGGAGAGGTGGATTGAGGAAGGGAAGATATATGGAAGGGAAGTAAATATAAATAAATATCAGAAACACAAAACTTCTGAGGGCGCCTGCCATAGATGTGGGCGAAACATCAAGACAGAGTGCTTCTGGAACATGGCCATATAGCCCAGAAAACTCACAGCAACCCAGATTATGTTATCCCTCAAACATACTGAGCAAACTGGTTGGCTGTGGATTAAGTGTTACTGTGCCAAATACCAACAGCCATGTTATATCTAAGGTGACTCTGAATACCCAAGTAAACACATGGTTCATAATATTAAATCGTTAGTAATCATATCAACAATTCATGAAAACCATTTACAGAAATTTATTTTAAGAGTATATAAAGCTACATACCTAAACACATTTACATGCATACAAATCCCATCAGTTAATGGAATTTGCTTGTGTTTAGAATTTGGGTCTTCAACTACAAAATGTCTGTTCAATACTTTTTGCTCATGTAGAGAATCTGTAGATTTTAGTTTGCAACATTGAATTGCGAGGTCTAGAGGCAAAGAAATAAAAAAAATCACCATGGTGAGAATTCAATAAATATGAACTTCTCAAGATAGCCTCATCCATTCACTCCTTCCAGAAGTGAACAGAGAGGCCTAGATGGCATATCTGGAAGGTTTAACTTTAACAATAATGGAAAGCCCACTTTTTAACTTATATTATTATAACA
The DNA here is from genome assembly GCA_030556195.1 of Anolis apletophallus. NCBI lineage: Eukaryota > Metazoa > Chordata > Lepidosauria > Squamata > Anolidae > Anolis > Anolis apletophallus. Next base: position 79,927,349 of record JARBWK010000006.1, on the reverse strand, counting down.
TTATAAAGTTACAGCAAACAAAATGTAGATGGATTCAAAATATAGATATAACATGGGGCAAGAGACGACTCTGTCCTTAAGAAGCACTACTTATAATCAATATATATGGGGTCAATTTTTAGCTTATTTAATCAGGATAAACCTTATTTATAACTTGTGACAATACTTTTGTTATTTATTCATTTTCCTCACTGCAAATGATATGACAGGCTAAATAGCACCCTTCATTTGGATTATACCTGAGGTAAAAATTCTCTTGCCAGGGCTAAAGCTCTTCTATAGGCAGCATCCCCAGCTTCATTCTGTTCCACAATATGACTAACCAATCCTACTGATTTTGCTTCTTCGCCATCAAGTACTCGTGCAGAAAATATTAGTTCTTTTGCCAGAGACACTCCAACGGTACGAGGTAGTCTTTGCGTTCCTCCTATAATTTGGGGGAGGCAATGAAATTGGAAAAACTGATTCAGCAGTATAGGTATACCTCAATTTATGAAGCAGATGAGTTCCATGGTATTACTTCTTTAACAGAAATTGGGATAAAAATAAGATGGAATGAACAGGGATCAAGTCCTACAAAATAATTCAGAATGTTTCAGCAAACTTCGCATCCAAAACTAACAACATGCACATTTGAATTAAAACAATCTGATTAAACAAGTCTTGTATAAGAAAACAAAAATATTTTCAATCTTTTTGAGACAACCTAAATGCATCCAGGAATTACTTTTTCTTTCATTAGACTCCACTTTTCTCAAGGCTTCAATTGTTGTAGCCAATGTTTAAATCTATCTTTGTTTTTAACATGCTTGAGGTGGCTGGTGAAACAGCCTACTCTACTCATGCTTTTGCTGTTTAAGCATGCTCAGAAAAGGATTCTGGAAACAGCTTCTGTTTATCTTGCTTGTTATAGGCAAACATTCACAATTGAAGAATGGTCAGATAGACTACAAAGATTACTGCAGACATACTGTTGGAACCTAACACCAAAAATCTGTGATTATATCTAGCTCTCCTTCCCCATTCTCTCAATTCCAATTCTGCTTTCATCTTTGGAAGGAGCAAGAACAGAAAGGTACTTCCTTCTACTCCTTCCAACTGCTTGGAAAAGCACTCTTCCCTCCTGGTTTCAAAGGCTCTAGATCTCTTTGTCTGTCTCTCTCACACACAAAAAACACAAATATTTTGCTGTTTCTTCTGCATTGGGAATGGAGAAGATGGAGCAGAAGCAATCATCCTAATGAAGTACCTACTTAAAACGCCCAAAAATGGCTTTGGAGGAGAATCTTGCTCTTCACTTCTGAGGAATACATGCTCCCAAATTCTTTCTCCGCAGTGCTTCTGAATGTGACTCAGTTGCGGGGGAGGTGGTAGGTAGAGAAGAGGGGGGAGGCAAGCAGATGAAGGAAGGAAAAGGCTTGGAACCCAATGTACCCATTGCCCTGACCACTTTTACAGATTTCTTCTCCCTTCTGCTCCTGGCATCTCCATGTCTGCCCTAGTTACAGGGTAGAGAGGTGGGGGCAGGCAGTGAAAAAGACAGGAAGGCTGAGCAAGACTCCTGGGAATCAAGGTGGAGGCAAGCAGAAATGAGAGGGAAGAAGCCTCACTCCCCACACACCTATTGTGACCTCACCCACTGCCCTGGCCAAGCACCTCCCAAAGCCCACAACGCACCCAGCTTCAGAGGAAGCTGGCAGTAGCTCTGATGGTCCCTAGTGAGGCAGCCAGATTCCTTACCGGAGCTGTGTACAAGGAACATACAACTCCCCTTTACACCAGCTGCCAGTCTGCTACCGAAAACTGGTACTGTCCAAACATATCTCCCACTATGATCCACCTTGGAGGTTAAGATCTTCTAGGGAGGCCCTGTTCTCATTCCCTCATTCCTTCGCAGGCGCAATTGGTGGACATGAGAGACAGGACCTTCTCAGTGACGATCCTTGGCTACACAACACCCTCACACAATATCACAGAGTATGGGTTATAAAGACAGTAAAGGTAACACTACAAGGTCAATCCAGTATAAAAGCATTCATTTTATGCAAAACTAGAGCAAAGATATACAATATATCAAGACATACCAGAACCCATATACATTTATGGGGGTCGAGGCGAATCAAAGTGTCTACACGGATAATCCGGATTAATCGTAGCTTCACAATATATCGCAGCTTCACAAATATAATAGCATCAACACAATAAAATTCGCGTTCAACACAGTCCAGTAGTCCAATTAGTCCCAAAATTGGGGCTCTAGTTATGATAAGTCCGACAAAGAATAGGACTAAAGGAGGCAGGAATAGCTCCTCAATTAGTCATATGAAGAAAGGCTGACGGGCTGGCGATGCCTGGATTCTAGGAGCCACTTCCCCGTTTTGCCCACGGGCGGGGCTTTAACAAGGCCTTCATTGATGTAGCATAACCTTTGTGGTGAGGTTATGCCCTGTTGTTTCTGACAATCGATTAGGACTACGGCTACATCAATGAAGGCCTTGGGATATAAATGTAATAAATAAATAAATAAATAGTCCTCTCCTTTCCCATGGTGCTGTGGGCAACTGTAAAACATGATATACAACTTAAAGCTTAATAAAAGAGTTTAGAATCCTACCAGATAAAAGCATCAATACAGGCAGTCCCCAAGCTCTGTAGGTTTGTTCTTAAGTTAAATTTGTTTGTAAGTCAGAACAAGACATATTATAAGTGTAACTCCAGCCATACACACACACACACTTTGGATAGAATAGGGAAGGATTAAAACCCCTGTGGTGTTTGTTTCGATATCTGTACTTCTGTTTAGAAATTTCATTTCACTTTCTGTCCCCGTGATAATTGGATTTTGAAAAAATTGGCTTGTTGTGGAAACAAGAATTGGCAAGAAAGCTTCAGTGGAGACACCTTTTCCCCATGATACGAACTCCTTCAGGAGTGAATTTCTGTTCTGATGGGTAAATTTCTCCCACTTGCTGTTGGCTTGCTCCTGTTCTTAACTATGAGTCAATGTAAGTCAAATGTTTGTAACTCTGGGACTTCCTGTATTTTAAAACCATATAAAATATCTTTTAAATGCCAATTTCCATAAAATGGTATGACCTAAGGAGAATCTGTGTGGTATCATAGTTTGAGTAATGAGCTATGACTCTGCAGACCCCCTGTCCGGTCATAGAATCACACTAAGTGAACTTGAGCATATCAACTCTCTCAGCCTCAAAAGAAGGCAAAGGCAACCCACCCTCTGAACAAGTCTTGCCAAAAAAATAATAATCCTGTGACAGGTTTGCCTTAGGGTGGCCATACATTGGGGATACACTGCAAACTAGCATGGTCACACACAAACAAGTCCTGATTGGTAGAAGTCTGTTTTCATTCAGCCTATCTGGCATTCATCAGTAATGCATATAACACAAGGGTCTCTCTGAATCAATTCAATTTTTTGTTTTTCATTACATAAATAATTTAATCACTGATTTTAAAAGAAACACTGAAGCTGGTACTTAGCCAAACAGATAACCGTGATTCTAGTTCAGATTAATCAACAAACCACAAAGTTGTATCAGTTAAGCATCAACTCCTAGCAAGAACAAACTGATAGTGTACAGTTGCTGATAAATATTCTGCAATGATAATATACAAGAAGTATACACTTCATGTCACCCACAACCATGGAAGGTTGCACCTAATCTTTACAGTGGCTGCTAGTACTTTTACATTTTCTGTAAGTTTCAATTCTTATTAATATTAAAATGCTGCCTTTTTCCTTACTGTTGCTGAACTACTCACTAACAATGTATCACCACATTTTGGCTGCTCATATAACGTAACCGTGGAGAGTAAATCTACTCTGAGTTTACCCCAAGCTATATCAGTCCATTGGAGAGCTCTTTTAAAATGTGGACAAAAACCTAGAGTGGATTCACTACCCTACTGACATAAGATTCTCCAGCTCAAACTTCAAACAATGCAAATGATATAAAAACAGCAGCAGAATAATGCCAAAAACAACAGTACAAAAACTTTCAAACAGAAGAATATTTCTCAATTACTCATCAGATTAAAAGAGCCTTTGGCTTTGTCACCACTTCCGATTAAATGAAACAGCTAATGACAACTGATAGATACAGTCACTCCCAGCCCACAGTGGCAAATCCTTTAATAACATGAGTCATTTTCTACAGTCTTGCAGTCCCTGTGCAGCCTAGTACTGATGTTACAGGCAAATACCTCTCATTTAAAATTCTTGGGACCAGAAGCACTTTGGATGTTTTTGGATTTTTTTTTAATTTTGGAAATTTGTACTTGCTTATAGTTAAAAAATATACCTCAAGGTGCTTCAATGGCCAGCTTACATCGCTTGCACATCCTTGCACTCTTGCAGGTATTTCAAAGTCATGGCTGCATTCTCCTCACAATCACATGCATACCTCATCATCTTGGGGGGGACAGGGGACGGGATCAGAGAGTAAGGAAAGCAAATGTGAAGTGCAACAGGTGTGTGAGGAGAGGCTTCTTTCCCACCTAAATCCCTTCTTTCAGGAAACACCATCATTACCACTGATGCTGACACTATCAACAGTTCCCACTTTCTCTCTCCACACACTTCCTCTGCATTCATGTACTCTTGGCAGGTCTTGCTTTCAGTGTTCCTCCTGGTGAGGAGGAAAAGTAACCCAAGCAGGAAAGCTAGCAAGGAAGCAAAGCTGCTGGTTTTGTAATGCCGTCACTACTACCATTATTTATTTATTTATTTACTTTGCTTCTAGACCGCCTCTCTCAGCCCGAAGGCGACTCAATGCGGTGTACAAATAGCAGGAACTGCTCAAGACAAAAAAATTATAACCTCGGTGGGGCACCACTGTCATGAATGTGAGTTCTGTGGGACAGTTCTATTCTCAGCTTCATTGGGATATCACTGCTGATTGCAAGAGCTGACCGGGATCAGATGAGGGGAGTGTAGCAGTCATGGTAACAAAGAGGCATGAGGTGCTCCTTCCATCCTGTGACGGGCATATAGAAGAAGAGAAAAGAAGGTGGAAGCAGGTGGCCAGCAGCAAGGTGTGGAGATATTCAGATTTCAGACATTCAATCTTTAATAGGAATGGTATTTATTTATGTATGTCATTTTTATCCCGTCTATTTCAGCCCCGAAGTCGACTAGGGTGGCGTACAGACCGGCAACAATTAGATGCCACACACACACATACACACATATATTGATTAAAAGCAATTAAATCACATCATAAATACATATAAAAACCATAAAAGCTATAAAACTATAAATGTTTATTAAAAAAACAATGTCTTCCATATTACATAAACAGCAGGAATAACATACAGTAAATACCCTTAGAATAAAAATGAAACATCAGTGCTATCAATTAATGAAACATGTAAACATGGAATATATGTAAACAAAGTATTTTGCATTCAAGTCTTATGTATTGGAATGTCACTTAGATAATGAAGCTAACTGATTTCTCTTTCTTGCCTATTTTTCAAATCTTATGTATTAGAATATGATTTGGATAATTAAGACTAGTGATTTCTCTTCCTTGCCTATTTTTCCACTGTAAAGAAGTCACTCCATATCAAGACATGTTTGTTCTTTCCACAAGTAAAGGCTTAGAAAATAAACATTGTGTTTTCCCTCTATTTAAGTCTGTTCTTGGTAAGGTGCCTACTTACGCAATTTAAATTGCATCTTAGGCAATTTAAGACATTTGGGATGTCTAAATAAAGGTCTGGTGGATATCTATTAGTATAACATTGCATGTTTATCATTGAGATATTGACATATAAAATACTTTTTTATAAAGTTTAAGCAAATCAGAGATGCCTGAAAAAGTTTTTTATACTGGTTTTGTAAAAGAATTTAAGGGGTTAATTAAAATATATATCAGGAAAACATTTTAAAAAGGGGAACAAAAGCTACAAAAAACACAATTTCAAGCAATGTCAGTATTAAATCAGATAGTGAAGTGACACAGAGACTGAAGTATCTCATTGTACACCTTTTGAGTCAGCAGGCAAACAATTTATAAGGATGCAAGACCAAAGGCAGTGCCATGGAACACTTTGTTCTTGAAAGACAAAGAGACATGCCACAAGAAAGGTAAAGGGAGTACTAAGCATATGGAAATATTAAATATCTTATTGAAATGGCATGTGAATTTTGTGAGTTTTTAGAAAACATTCGACTTGCTTGAACTGTGGTTTTGTAATGAAAATGGCCACCACTATTACACAACCACTGTCATGTGTTGCAATCTAGAGGACTGATGTTAATACAGATGTTAGTACAGAAATAATTTTAAGAAAATGTCACAATTGGTTTGATTTAGTATTATGTATTTTAACAATAACTTGTTCTGACTGCAGTTTAAATACTTGAACATTTAATTGCAGTGCTTCAGGCTTAACCCAATGGGCAGAAAATGTGCTTATATTGTTAAGAATTTAATTAAGAGTTTTGTAGTCCAAGCGATGGCTATTAGGATTTCTATTTTACACAAGGTCCTATCACATTACACTTTATATAATTATTTTTCCACTTTAACTACTATGGCTGGAATCTGTAAATTTATGAAAGGGGATTTAGAATTGTCAGCCAGAGGGTTCTCGGGTCTTAATAAACTACAAACCCCAGGATTCCACAAAATGCTACCATGGCAGTCAAACTGGAATAATAGTGCTATATTTAGTATACCTTATATTATATTTAAAATTTCCTAAATTGATTCATAAAGGCATTCATTTTTCCCAATCTCTATTTTTGTTAAACCAATTTAAGTCCCATAGTTGTAATTAAGGTAGCTTATAGTTACAAAACTTAATAGTAATTTCAGTCATGCCTTTACTTGCAAATTGACTGATATTGTCATGACAAGAGGGATGCATTAATGAGATTTTCAGACCCTACTGTGATGAAAACAGAGTATTCAACACATTCCTTCTCAGCAAGTGAACCAATTATAAAAGAATCAACTAAAATGTAATAAACAAAAGACTGGACTATTACATGTGCAAAAAAATTCTAATGAATCATCACAACGTAATTAACTACAGCACATTTTTTACTTCAATGTTAATTGAGGAATCTAGAAAGTTGGGTGAAATTACTAGGAAAATAGTAGACTTAAGAAGCTAATCAATAAGTTATTTTCAAACTCTGAGCAAAATATGCATTCTTGAAGATGGAAAATTCAACAGTTCCTCCAACACAAGAAAAGTCAACCTGAGTATGATAATAAGCCAAATGAGATCTTACCAATGTGGTACGTGCCTTCGTTACGTCCTGTCTGGATTACTGTAACATGCTCTACATGGGGCTGTTTCTGAAGAGTGGTCAGAAACTTCAGTTGGTCCAAAGAGCTGCAGCCAGGTTGCTAACTGGGATGGCTACAGGGAGCCAACACCAACACCCCCACCCCCCCTTACAGCAGCTTCATTGGCAGCCAGTCTTTTTCTGGGCACAATTCAAAGTACTGGTTATGACCTTTAAAGCCCTAGATGGCTCAGGTCCAGGTTATTGGCTGTGCCTGGGCCCTGAGATCTTCAGGAGAGGCCCTTCTCTTAGTCCCACTTCCAACTCAAGCTTGGTTGGTGGGAACTAGAGAGGGCTTTCTCGGTGGCTGCCCCTGGACTCTGGACTCCCTAGGCAGGGAGTTCCAGAGTCCAGTGACAAGGTCTATTTCCCCTAAACTCCACCAGTGTTCACATTTGGGCATATTAAATTTTGTACCAAGTTTTGTCCAGACCTATCATTGTTTGCTCTCTGGATGTAGGTGCTCTCTGAATTTCAGGCCAAAAATATAGGTCTTGCCTCAGCAAAGTTACTGTTTAAAACACTGTAAGACTTAAATAGATTGATACCAGGTTTCCCTCCTCAGACTCTCCCAAAAATGAACATCTATCACATTGGAAATACTAAAATGTTCAGTGGGCCTTCCACATGAAGGCCCACTGAATTTTTTTATGACATGCACTTTTTTTAGATATTTAAAATATTTATAATGTAAATAATGTCCCGGCATTGAATGTTTGCCATTTGTATGTTGTGCTCCGTCCTGAGTCCCCTTTGAACCAAACTTGGCACACATGAACCAAACTTGGCACACATGGCCAACAGAAAATACTGGAAGAGTTTGTTGGGAATTGACCTTGAGTTTTGGAGTTGTCTTTGGCATTACTTCGCGAATGAAGATTCTTAGGAAGGACTCATCCCATGCTTTTTACAAGCGCGTTGGAAGTTGGCTGTGTCCTTCGAACCTGTGCAATGGATTTTTCTGGTGGAGCACAGCGTGCACAGAACTGGCCTCACCCTTTAAACCAAAGGTTCATCTGCCGGGGCCTAGCAAGCTTGGACGGTGGCAGTGAGGTCCTCAGGTCGTAGGTTTGATTAGAGTTTCCTTCTCTTAGATGGTTGACGGTACAGGGTTAGACGAGCACTATCTGCCCAGGTTTGAATTTAGAGTTTTCCTTCTCTTAGGATGGTTGCCATAAGGCTAGAGAGCCCATCCTGCCCGTTGACGCTCTTTGTCAGACCCTTTGGTTGTGACCTGTCTGGCATGGGAGGCCCTACCGGTGACTATTATGCCACCGCCAGCATAGCTCACAACTTCATTAGGGTATGCAAGCCTCTCCCCCATGACAAGGGGGTGCCAATGGAGAGGTTTGGAGTTGTAGTTCACCTACATCCAGAGAGCAAGCAATGATAGGTCTGGACAAAACTTGGTACAAATATTTAATATGCCCAAATGTGAACACTGGGGGAGTTTGGGGAAAATAGATCTTGTCACTTGGGAGTCACCTACAATCGAAAATAAAAAAGAATTCTGAACCCCACCAACGATAGAAATGGGCCAAACTTCCCACACAGAACCCCCATGGCCAACAGAAAATACTGTGTTTTCTGATGGTTTTTGGTGACTCCTCTGACACTTTCTCACAACAGGGTTCTGACCCCCAGGTTGAGAAACGCTGTTCTAACTTATGCATAACAAAACCATTATCATAATTTTTCATGTGCAACAGTTTTCTTTCCTAACATATTTTACCCAAAATAAAACTTTGTTACTTTCATCAATTTATTCTGATTTAACAATGAAAGCATATTAAAGTACCTTACTTGATTAACTTATAAATGTTCGTAACACATTTGTTGTATTCTCACAACTTCATGTAATTAGAAAGTGAATTAAATTGATCACTTTTTCCTATAAAGACCAAATTCTAGATGATTTCTTCTTTTAAAATATTTGAAAATTGTTTTTAACAAGTGGATTATAAACTGTTGTATTATATATTGTTTTACTTGTATTTTAACTTTTATTGTAAGCCACCATAGGTGTCATATTGGATATACATTAAATAACTAAACATACAGAGCTGTGCACACCCTTTGTGTAAGATGACTCACATATATAAATAATCCAGTACACCAACCTACATAACATCATAATATTTGGCGCCAAATTAGACTTACTAATACACAAAAGTAATTTGAAAAGGCTCTGAAAATTGTTGTATAATATTTGCATATTTGCCTCAGAAGCATTATCACTAAAAATATTTATCAAGACAATTACAAAGAAACTCATTTGAATTAAGACTTGTTCTTGCTTTTTTAAAACGCAGCAGGAAGCATCTACACACCACAATTCACCCTAATTTAGAGAAGCAGAACTAATCCACCTATTCCCATTAACACTCTACATACTTTGTTTAATTACTTGGAAGCAAGAGTTGCTGTTCAAACATCTGCTTTCTGTGCTATTAACAATGTCTCTTGAGGCTATTTATTTAAAAAGAAACATAAAACAAACATTACAAAATATTATTAAATGCAAATAAACTAAGTTTTCAACAGACTGGTAATGGTGAGGAATATTTTGCTTACAAAAGCAAGTCTTCATATTAATCCTAAGCATTCAATTGATTTTGAGGCAAACCCACATCTACTGTAGTTATTTATGTCTTCCATATTAAATATAAATTTTGAATTGACAGATTACTGTCGTCATGTGAAAATGGAAAGGGGAGGGGGAGATTCGTGTTAATGAACACACCTGATATTATCATACTTTAGAAGCCAAGCAGTATTGGGTCTGGTTAACACTTGAATTGCAAACTACCAGAAATATCTGGGATCGCCAGATAGGGCTGAGGCTGTTTCCACACAGGGGAAAAGTCCGGCCAAACTACTGTCCCGACAGCAGCAGAAAACACTGGCTTTCTGGGGGGGGAGGGGGGGAGAGAGCAAGAGCAAGAACACCACACACCCCCATAAAAACATTAAAAACTAAAAATTACTTACCTGGCCACCATTACCCTGCTACCAGCCCTCTTCTGGTGCACAGAAATGATGCCCGGGGGGGGGGGGGGCAGAATGAAAATTCTGGAGCCATTTCTGCACACCAGGAGAGAGCAGCAACAGGGTAATGGTGGCAGTGTAAGTAATTTTTAGTTTTTAAAGGTTGGGGTAGGGGGTTACAGGTCTCTGGATTTTCCCGGTTCATGGAGCCCGGAAACACAAGAGGGCTGTGTGGACTGCCCCCTCAGAAATCCCAGAGCCTCTTAGGGGGCAGTCCAGACAGCAGCCATACTGGATTAGACCCAGGTCTTTCAGGAAGACCCGGGTCTAATCCAGTACCTAATTAATTTAGCACAAAGTAGGGTTTTCCTGCTCTATGCCAAATTAATTCATTTTTACCTGAGGCTTCGTTTGGATGCCCCAGGTAAAAGTGTAAGAAACCGTGCTTTTTGCAAGTTGTCTGGATTCATCCTGAAAAAGACTCCTGTCTGAAACTCTGTGGAGAGCTGCTTCTAGTCAGTGTTGGTAATAGACTAAGACTAAGGGCCCTTCCACACAACCATATAACACAGAATATCAAGACAGATAATCTACAATATCCGCTTTGAACTGGGTTATCTGAGTTCACACTGCCTTATAACTCAGCTCAAAGCAGATAATGTGGGATTTTATACAGCGATGTGGAAGGGGCCAAAGATGGACCAATGGTCTGACTCAAAATAAGGCAGTTTCTTATGTTTTCTAAGATCATAAACTTTAGACTAAGACCATAAACTTTTGTGGAAGGAGAAAGGAAGATGTTTGCAGGAAACATATATAAACAGAAAACTTTGAAATGCTTCTTAAAGAAAATATGAAAGCAAGCACAAAAATTATCTATAGTGAAACCCTAAAGAAATGTAAGACTAATTATGTGCAAACCAGTTTGCAATTCAGAGGCCACCTGGTCATTCAGCTACTGCTCCTGAGGCAAATATCCCTTCCCTATCCTTCATTAGACTTCAAAAATGAATATAAGACTTGAATATATAACAATTATAAGGCTACCTGCTCTTTTATGAGAAAATTATGCAATTCAACACATGAAGATAAAGATTGCAAAGAAACAAGGTTAAAGAGAAAATGAAAAATATTTCTCCCCTTCTCTTTTCTGATTCTTCCTCTATTCCTTCTTACTCCCCAAAAGTTCCCCTCATTCATTCTGTGAAGGGACTAAAAGAAACTAATGCCTCACCTCTACAACCTCACAAAATCACCTCATACAATTCAGAAGTAAGGAATGCAGAATAAATGCATCCCTTTTTTTCTTTTCGAGCCCTATGGCATTTCAGAATTGAGTGTACTTAGGATGTTTGTTTCCTCCGGCATCGAGCCCAATCACCAATGTTGCCAGCCATATCTATTCTTCTTGTCAACATGAGCAGACTTCAGATACAGAACAGTGTTTTTTGCTCCCACATGCAGTTGCTTCCACTGCTTTAAAGTAAAAAAGCATGTCATTCCTATATCATGGTTCAACAAAAAACAGCTGTTACATGCTGGGGTATGAATGTTTAAAAGCAAAACGAAAGGATAGACCAAGAGTTCCCAACACCACTTCAGAGACTACCCTGTCAGATCCATGGGGATTGATAAGCAGCAGGGTCAACAATAAAACTGACCGAATCCACATTCTGTTTTTAATGCTAGGCAAAGATATCCTCAAATGGCCAAAAATCACAAATACCAGAACTATTATTACATTATTATGAAAAAGGTTCATACCTGCACCAGGAATTATTGCTAACTTTGTTTCAACTAAACCCATTTTTGCAGAAGTGGCTAAAAAAGAAGAAGAAGTAGTTAGTTCTTGTGAAATCTTTAAGTTGCTTTAATTAAATAAACAGGAACTTATGTAAAAAAGACTGTTGATGCATTAGACCCGAATTCACTAAAACACTCAGGATCAGATAAGCTTTTCAGGTAAATATATTAAATAGCCAGTAATCTGCATAAAATATGCTTTTCCTCATGTATTTCTGCAGACTGCTTTATCTGTCTCCCTCAACAATGCTTTAAATTTTATTAACAGGCTGAAACAGTAAACATTACTTTATAGGATCCTCATGTATCTTTTTATATTAGTTTCTGTTAATAAGCAAGTCTGATTCATTGTGGCCATGGCTTAATACCATGGAATCATGGAAGTTGTAGTTTACAGTCTTTAGCCTTCTCTGCCAGAGTGCAAGGCCCCTCTGAACTATAAATTCCAGAATTCCATAGCACTTAGCCAAAGCAATTAAACTGTGCCATACTGCATTCATTTTATAGTATAGAGCCAGCCTAAATTACTGTTACTGTTTTTTTAGAATTAAAACAGGATTTAGTCCATAGTAGGTCCTATTTTGCAAAGTTAAGGCAAGTTAAAGAAATTTTATTGTAATTTTTTTGAATTCACAAATGTGTATTGTTTTTTCCCAATCCAAATAGTTATAAATAGCTTGAGGAAACATAACAAGGAAAAAACAATGCAAATAAAAGGTGACAAATAAAAACCCACTATTTAAATTTTTCTATGTCATTTTTTTCCAAATAGATGTCTTTCTAAACATAGAATTTTCTCATGTTCCCTTTATCTCTGAACATATAGTGAATAATTTAAAGTTTGTATTATTCCTACAAGATTAAATTGCAATTGAATGCATGATCACAAAACACTGCTACAATGGAATAGAGCATATTATCAATGGTGGCCAAAAACAGTGATGGGGATGTCTTCATATTGGCAAAAAGAATTGATTGGTCTGTTGATTAAACAGGAATTGTGATATCCACAATTACACATATTTTTATATTTTTAGCAATCTCTGGGCAATATTAAAAAGTCAGGGTAATACTAATTATTCTGTGGTAAAACCATATGACTACTGCCTCAGAAAAGGCTCTTCCTAAGTAAAAGCATAGACAAAGAAGCTCCTTTTTACAAAGCCATTTTATATTTTCCCAGCATCCTTTTTTCTTCCGTGTCCTCTATGCAGCTGGAAGATTTTAATAATATTAGTATAGTAAAGGAAGATTGGAGAAACACGGACCTTTAAAGTCCGGTTGCAGCTCAGTATCTGCGATAAACAATGCAATAAAAACATGAGTTGGATAATAATGGCATTCTCCTATAGCTTATCCTACTATAGCCTACAAGAGGCGAGGTTAATGGCAACAGTCTCCAGAATCCCATATGGAATATGTTGAACACTAAACCGGAGGGAAAAAGCAAATGCAGGTAAGTCTGACTAACCGGCTACTTCCACAATTTTCAAGAAGCATAGATCTAGACATCTGACCATTAAAATGGAAATCATAAGTACCGTAGAAGAGGAAGCTAATAAAAGTGGAAAAGACATTGTTGGATACATTTTGAAAAAAGCTTCCAAGTGGTCTCTTGAGAATTTAAAAAAATCTACTGTCTACTTATGCAAAGTTGATCTTATTCGTTGATTTGATGTCACATGTGTACATTGTTAGTTTTGGATGCAAAAATTGATTAAGCACATTGAACAACTCTTTCTGTTTAAGATATAGGAATCTATCAATTCATTTGCTGTAATTTTTGCCTCTGATGCAAGATTTACTGTTAAATGCCCAGGAAAATATCTACTCTATTAACTGAGATACACCTGTACCTTACACCTGTTAATCCCTAAACCTGCAGTGGCAAAATAAAAACTACCAGTACAGGCAGTCCCCAATTTACAAACAAATTAGGTTCTGTAGGTTTGTCCTTAAATTGAATTTGTTTGAAAGCTCCCTCCCTTCCTCCCCAGCCAAGGATCTATAGTTTGTTTGTTTGTTTTTATGTCAGGAGTGACTTGAGAAACTGCAAGTCACTTCTGGAGTGAGAGAATTGGCTTTCTGAAAGGACGTTGTCCAGGGGAGGCCCAGATGTTTTTACCATCCTGTGGGAGGTTTCTCTCATGTTCCATCATGAGAAGCTGACCCCGCTCCCCAGATTCGAACCGCCAACCTTTCATTAAGCAGTCCTGCAGACACAAGGATTTGACCCATTGTGCCATCGGGGGGCTCCTCTATAGTTTATATGAAGCCAGCATAAATACATAGTAAAAGACATGTCACTAACTTAGGTGTCGATTATACCTTAAATAGAAGAATATTTAAAAATAAAAAATTACTTCCCTACATAAACATTAGGCAACACCATGAGTCCTATAATTATACAAATATGACTCAACATTACCTGCCACTCGTATGTCACAGGCTAAAGCCAATTCTAGGCCACCACCTAATGCAATACCATCTATTGCAGCAATAGTTGGTACTGGAAGATTAGCTAAAAGAGAAATAAACAATTAGCACCATGAAGACAGAGAAGTCAATTGCTCAATACATTTCTCTCAACTCTCAGGGCAATTTTTCTGGCATAAAATTGATTCAGTGAAATTATTTTCTGTGGGCAAATTATTTGGTTGTGCTTTTTTCAATGTCCACAGATTTCTTTGACAGCTGGAAGATGAATGTTGATGAAAAATTAAATGGCACAATGACACTGACATTCAAGATACATATTTATCAGTGTTAATCTGACTTTCGTTTTCATCACAATAAACTCTTGCTGTATTTAGGTGTATCTGGGTATATATTGGTAAGTCAAGTGGGACTGTCTACAATCAAGAAGCCCCCTCTGGCACGATGGCGGCAGAAGGAAGATAAGGAGGGAGGGAGGGAAGGGAAGGAGGATGGATGTGGGGGCACCGGGTTTGCCTCAGGGAAAACCTCTGGGGCCGCTCAGGGAAAACCGTGAAACGAGTCCGCGGTAAGCAAGTAGGGATCACTGTAACAACAACAATGAAAGATGAATTAAGACTTCTAGGCATCCATCTATGCAGGCCAAATGAGTCGATGTTTGGATGGATGGATTCTATGGAATCTAACGGTGGGATCCATTCACCTTAATGCAAGAGAAGATCACTTAATGCAACCTTGCCCCACAGTTCTGATGCTGAAGCCCCAGAGTTTGCCTGCACTTTGTGCCTGTGTGAACAGGCGACAAGCAATGACTACCACAGCATCACCTTTTGTGACAAGTATAGATGGTCTCTAGGACAGAATGTGAAATAGTGCCTTCAGAGAATCTATGCCACAGAAAACAACTCTAAGTTCTCATATAAAACTTTAGATTATGCTTCTCATCCATTCATCACAGTTGCTTAATGTTGACTTTTTAAAACCACAGTTATGCAGTCTGATGGAAATGAGAACCTCCAACAATATGATGAAAAGTAGAAAGATTCAACTGAGAAACACCCCGCAAAAAGGAGAAAGACTTTTGGATTCCACATTCCATTAATTCACCCTTACAAGATGGAAATAATGTATCTGACTTTAAGAATTTCATAATATTTCACACAAAGGAAATTACACATCACATTACAAAGGCTATTGCAATGATTGTTACTTTCATTAGTCCATAATACACTTATAACACTTATAAACAATAAGATTTCAACTTACCTATTTCATTAATAGCTGCTCTTGCTTTTGAGACAAAAGAGCTTACTTCACTAGAGTGCATTTTGACTCTTTCTTTAAGATCAGCACCTAGAAGTTATATGTTCTTGTTATATTCATATTCAAATTTTACAAAAAGAAGCATCCATTTAAGATTATGATGATGATGATGATAACAACAACAAATACTTTCAATAAAAGCAATGCAAACATTTCTCACAAAACTTAAGTACATGCCTAGCCCCAAGACCAGGACTGTTAATTTATTTGACAAAATTCTGCATATTATGTTAATAAATACTTATAAAATAATTAGTCAAGCATTTAAAACAATATTAAATGTTTCAGAGATCTTAAAAGGGGCAATCTAAGAAAATATCTGACTTACAAAGGGCTAGTGCCCTCCTTTCTCTATCCACTGCAACTTCATAAGTAGTACATTCATTCATCCCTTTCTTTTCCGAAGAAAATCACAGCAGAAGGTAATAACTTCAAAAAGGGAAATACTAGTCAGGATTTGCTTAAAATCAGAGATTACAACCAAGGATCTCAAGAGGTTGTCAACACTAGACCAAGAAAAAGAACTAAGAAGATATCATTTGGCCAAAGCCTGAACAAATATGTACATATTTAAACATTCCCCGGATAGAAAATAAGATGGAAGGTAATCATATCTGTAACAGGGTAAAATTCAGTAAAAAGAAGAAAAAAATTGATTGTGTTATGCATAGATTTTAGAACTTTTTGCCTCCGGGCTGAGAGGAGCGAAATAGAAATATAATAAATAAATAAATAAATAAATAAATAAAGCAAGGCAGATTTTAACCCTTATGAATCAAGATCAGTCATTTTAATCCCTCAGCCCAGTTTTGTTGCAGATCTACACATAACTAAATATACAGTGTAGACAACAGGTTTAATGCAAGCTGTGGCTCCCTGAAGTCCTTCAGATTCCTAAGTGCAAACCATCAAGCCTCTCAAAGCACCTATACTCATTTTTAAACAAATTGGGTGGGGTAGTTTTGGGTTGTCCCACTCTCAAACCCCCACCCATAATGAGTTTTAACCACAGCAGTTTGCTTCTCATGGCCTTCTAAAGCTCTCCTCCTCATCTAAATACTTTAAAAATGCCACAATGGCAGTAGAAAATGATGCTATGGTCTTCCAGGTAGACACAGAGTGGAAAATGGAACATGTCACCCCACCCCACAAAGTGTAGGAATTCTAAGGCATTATCAGCTGAATAGCTATATAAACAGTGCCACGTACTGTGTAAAGATTTATTTTATCTGCAAACAAAGAAACAAGAAAGCAGCTAGGACAAATATGTCTCAACAGATTTTTGCCATTGAGCTATCTTTTTGGTCTCAGTCAATGTAAGATATTGGGACAAATGGTATTCAAATTATGATACAGCAAAAAGTACACACATGCTTTCTCCACTGTCAGAAATTGGTCCCATGCAAGTGTAATTGTAATTTCTTCCATGTTGAAATTATTTGGGGGGGGGGGAGAGAAAACACCCCACAATTCAGATAATCCACAGTGACTTCTTGTTTGTTTTAATCCCACAGCATGCAAGTTAACAAATTATGCAGACAGAGCAGTCTGCAACTGCTTCACAGTCTGTACAACAGTGGGTTCCAAGACAGGGGAAATAACAATCAGAATGGTGTAATTACTATATTGTAGTAGTTTGAGCACTGGATTACTATTTTAGAGTCCAAGCTTTGAATTTTCGTGCTGGGCAGGGCATGTCTCTAGAATGGAGGACCACAGCCTCCCAAAGATACTACTCTATGGTGAACTCGCCACGGGTCAGCGCAAGAGAGGCGCCCCCAAAAAGAGATCTAAGGACTCCCTGAAACAACATCTCAGGCTCGGCCAGATTGATCACCAACAATGGTCCACCCTGGCCTCACATCGGGAAGCATGGAGATGCACTATCCACAATGCTCCGGCCTCTTTCGAAAAGACACGCTGAATGGGTCTTGAAGAGAAACGACAACGCAGAAAGAACCGCAACTTGGAAACAACATCACCCAAGGAGACTTTCTGCTGTGCTTTCTGCAACCAAACTTGCCTATCTCAGATTGGCCTTTTTAGTCATCAACGCGCTTGTAAAAAGCGTGGGATGAGTCCTTCCTAAGAATCTTCATTCGCGAACTAATGCCGAGGGGGGGGGGGAGAGGGAGGGAGAGAGAGAGTAGTTTGAGCACTGGATTACTATTCTACAGTCCAGGCTTTGAATTTTCGCTCACCCAGTGGATGACTTGAATAAATCTTGCTAAGAAAACCTCATAATAGGTTTTCCTTAGGGTCACCATAAACTTGAAACAACTATAACACATACAATAAAATAAATCCAAGATGAACACCTTGCTTTCTTGTCAAGATTATCTTGAATGTATTAACTCAATTAAAATATATAGTCATGTTTATAACACCAAAGATTCATATGTTGTTTTTATGTTTATCTTAAGATAAAATATTTTGGTGGTACAAACATGACTACATAATTTCAGGAATGTAACACTGAGATGGAAAAAAGCACGGCCTTATCAATGAATGCATGTGTCAAAATTGCAGGTTATATCCAATATCTGAACAGCTTTATTTTAAAATTTTATATTTAAGCATCAGGAAGAACATTCCATATCTGCTTTTACAGACTACTGTATCTAGAATAAATGTGATGAGGGGGAAAACACTGAAATTAAAGCCAGCTATTTTAAGTCTTCTTACCTAGTCTAAAAACAAACCACTTGTCGGCAAAAAAGAGTGGGGGTTATGCTTTGTAGACCAAACGCACGTGTATGCATAATTAAATATGACTCAAATGTTTCATATAATCATCCCACTCATGTTACAGAAATAGCTAAGACATATTAAAAGCCAAAGATGACAAAAATCTGGTGATGTACTTAGTATGCTTTTCTTTTGCCAAGAGAACATAAAAAGCATGCTTAACAAGTGAAAAAATTAAAATTAAACTAAAGCCATGTGTCAGAGCTTGAATAAAAAGTTTTAAATGATTTTTCAATAATGCATCATACCCACATTAGGAGCTTGAGTGGGTATTGTTTTTTTTTAAAATACATCAAAATAAAATAGAAAGAGCTAGCCATTCATACCATAGCAAATCTACTCCATATGCTGTGAATTCAAACAATGAAACCAACCCACTTCTTGTCACTCATCTTTATTTGGATGATGGCTAGATAAATTGCGAACTAACTAGGTCAAATTTGGTTCCCTATTGTGACCTGATACTGAATGCACAATGTCAAGGGAGAATCTTCATTAGATGAGAAGCTAAAGAAGGATATCCTAATAGTTGAGACATCCTCTGCTGTGTCCAACTCAACTGAGGAATTAACAGAATAGACACTATAGGATCCCATAGGAAAGATTTCATGGAGCAAGCAGTAACACTCACTTCTACCTTCATGAAATTTCAGAACAAGATTAATCCTACAAAAGGATTATTGTTGATCTACTTCTGATCAACAATAAAAATGGCACTGTCAAAGCATATAAACTGACACAGGTGAGCATCTGCACCCACAGTGCCTATTTCAACATAGATGCTAAAATCAAATGTTACCTAAATGAATTTTCACTCAAGGAAATTTTCATTCAAGCTTCTTTTCCCTTCCTCTCTGTGCAGACCCATCCCCTACTTAAAACTGGAAAGGGACTTTTCTCCAACCCTTTGGAGAAGATTTGGATCATACAGAAACACATTAGAGGAGTATGAAAATTTCTTCCACTATCCACAACTAGATATAATGCACTTTGTATACAGATACATGTAGCAATGACAGCACTGTTCTTTAGATGAAAATTGGAACCACTGAATTACTAAGCATATTTTATTTTGCGTATTTTGTGAAAATGATTTTTCACATTTTCTATTTTTGATTGCTGCATTTTTGCTAAAACATTGTTCAAAATCTACATTTTCTTATAGCATTTTCTCAAAAAGCAAAAAAAGTGAGGAATAAAATTACAGTAATTAATTTGATGGGAATATATTTTTCTATTACTTAAGACATCCTTTCTTTTTTATCAAGAAAAGAATATTTTGTGGTACATTTTCCATCTTTACTAGACATATGGCTCAGATTTTCTTCAAGTTTCAAATAATTATATGTTTTAATTTGTATACTGTTTTATTCTGTTTTATTAATTAACCTTTAATCCTTTTAACTGTGAGATATGTTTTTACTGTTTATTGTTGGGTTTTAATAGCACTGAATTCTTGACAGAGCCGTAAACCACCTTGAGTCCCCTCAAGTGAGAAAAGCGGGGTAAAAATGAAGTGAAATAAATAAATAAATGTCATGGTGACAACTACATACACAAACATGAACAACTTCTTAGCACACATTTATTTTATGTCCATCAAGCTGCACAAAAGGAGCAAGGTAACAAGCAATACCATAAGTCCTGATTAGACACACCACCATATTTCAACTGTCTGACTGTAGCTGTCATTCCACCTGACTTCAGTAGAGGAAAAGATAAAGAAGCAAAGACTGAGGTCAGGTTCTTCTAACTCCATCCACCTTTCCTTGAACCGTTTCAGTCTTAGACAATATGAACTGTATAAATAAAAAAAAATTGCTTGAACTCATTTCAAGATGTAGTATATTTCATATTCTCTAAGACCAAAATTACTGTGTTCTCTAAACATATTACCAAACACAATCTCAGCTATGATAGCATTTTTAAAAATAAACACACACATACAAATACACACATGCTCATTGATGAAAATTGCTTCATCCTATAAAGCCATTTTGGATTTTTTAAGCAGTGGATGTTACTTAAAATATAGGAAATGTAAAGGAAGCTAAGACTGACCAAAAGGAAAAATTAAAAATCAACATCTGGTTCTCTATGTAAAGTAGGAAGAGGTTTTTAGAAAACTTGGACTCTCCCAAGGCTATTAGGAAAAAATAAGCAAGGAAAACATAATCTAACATTTATGGCATCCTCCCATTACCAAGATTAAGTGGACCCTCAATATCTACAGGGGATTGGTTCCAGGACCCTTGCAGATAACAAAAAAAATGCATGGTCAAATTTCCATTAAAACTAGCTTAGGGCAGCAGTAGAGGCAAAATTTGCTGGAATTCTTCCCAATGCCAGAACAGAGCAGCATGGAGGATCACAGCAGCTATTCTGTCTGCTGATTCTGCAAAGGCTCTGCTGCTACTACACTGCTGCTAGTTGGAAGCCGAACTAGACCAGAACGGGACGGAGCTTCATACGCTCTAGTCTGTGCCAATGGCTCTTCCAAGTGCCACTCATCCACTTACTCTGCCAATCTCAGTTAGGTACACCAGACTGGAGAGCTCCTTGCCTGATGATTGGTCAGGCAGCTACCCCCCCCCCCCAAAGGCACACACAAGAGAGCCTTTGCAGACTCAGGAAACAGAATGATCACTCACAACCTCTGCACCACTTTGCATTGGCCTAGAGAAGAATTCCAAGAATCTTGTTCACCAATGCTACCTTATCCCAGTTTTACTTGAATATTTTGGAGGTCTCTCTGAAAGCCTTGTAGAGTTAATGAGCTCGCTTGTGAGGCTTGCAGAGAAACTGCAATTGTGTTTATTTTAAAAATGATACAGGACCATGGCAGAGATGGCAGCAAGCCATACCAACTACCCATTCCTTCCTTGCAAAGGAAGCCTTTTGCCTCAAAGGCTGAAGTAGGCGGCTGTTGTGCTCCTCACCACATATTAAATGTACAGTATTGTGTTTATTTGAATCGGCAATGGATTCAATTCATGGAACCTGCGGAAACAGGCCAACAATATAACCAAAGCCAGATTTCATGGTTTAAAACACTTTATTCCTTCATCCTTCCACATTTTTAAATTACTTGTTCAATTATGGTTCTGGACTCAAGGGCTCAGAAGCTTGCAAATGTTTTTTCTAATATTTTTATATGGCTTAAGAAAAAGTATAAGTCTATAAATTGTCTATATTTGTTTAATGAAATAAATTTTAGATTCTTTAGAGTCTTCTTTACTGGGTTTTGATAATTTATGGATTTCCAAAGGCATAGAAAAAAATAAATTTGCATACCAGCACAAAATACCCCAGGAACTTCACTTCGGAATATAACCGTCCGTACTTTTTTGTCAGTTTTCAAAGCTTCCATAACTTTTGATATCTACAGAAAAAAGGTGTGCAAGTTATCAACACTGACTATCAGCATTTCAGATTGACAGAAGATTAATGAGTCCCCCACTTACCATTTTTACAACATGTTTATTAAGTGCATTTTTTGCATGTTCCCTGTTCAATCCAAGTACGACGATACCTATAAAAAGAAGATATAACAGTAATCAGTCTTTAATAAAAGTTTGTTACATTTTGTAGTCCACATCTTTATCTATTGACAAAACTGGAGTCTTGTTTATTTGAACAGTTCTTCCCAAGGATGCATCATGAATACACACATTATTTAGATTTCTAGTAATAATCTCTTGAAGTAAAAAAACATACTCTATTACTGAAATAAAGATATATAATCATTATAAATTAATTCATAATATCTGGATATTAATTATATAGCAATTTCTTTTGGGAATTAGTTGGGAACATTTAAAACTAGGGGGTTTTTTTCGCGGCGGGAGCAACTTGAGTAACTGCAAGTCACTTTTGGTATGAAAGAGAGAATTGGCTGCCTACAAGGACATTGCCCAGGGGATGCCCGGTGTTTTGATGTACTCCATACATTACGATATAGTCACTTGGTATGAAAGTGAACAGTACCATAGCTGGGCATATTGAGGCTACATTCCATCCCAAAATAATATTATTTTAAAAGGAAAACTTTTATACAATGGCACTTTATAATTAATGACAGGTTTCCTTGTCATCTCCCTATAGAAAATAATGATGACAGCCTTTTATTATGGCTGCTATTACAATACATCTCAACCATGCTGCCTTTTAAAACTATGAAGTCTCTAGTTGTGATTTTTACCCAAGTGGACATACATAATACAGGCAGTCCTTGGGTTACAACAAAGACAGGTCCTGTATGTTTATTCTTACATTGAATTCATATGTAAGTCGGAACAGATAACTCTAGCCAAAAACATTTTAAACGTTTTTGATAGTACAGGGAAGGGTTAACACGCCTGCAATGTTTGTTTTGGTATCTGTGCCTGTGTTCAGAAGATTTTATCTCACTTTCGTTCCCTGTGACAACTGGATTTTGAAAAAATTGGATGTCATGGAAGAAAGGAATTGTGATAAGGTTTCAGTGGAGATACCTTTCTCCCATACCTCTTACAGGATTGAATTTCCCTTCCTACGAGTTGATTTCCTTGAACTTCCTGTTGTGTCACCTCTATTTGTATTACTGGAAGGAGTCATATATGCATCATATGTCGGATGTTTGTAACCGGGGGACTGTCTGTTTTTTCCAGATGTATTCCCCCAATGAAAAGGTAGAACTCTGCTTGTAAAGAGAGCACCACCAAAACATCTCCAATGGTGAAATCTGTCATTTAATATTTGCTACTATTTTGAAAACAAACTATACATTTCTAAATGAAGATTTATTTTAAAACACACCATTTAGTTTTTAACTCAAGAGCTACACCACAAGATTTGGAGATGTTTGAAAAGAGCAAGGTGGTTGCAATCAGATTGATTTGCACTTTGAAAAACTAAACCAAATTTTCAATTGTCCTCAATTATGGCAAAACCCTGGACAGATTTACACATGTAAAATATAAGCATAGCACTAGACATGTATGTGTGTGTGTGCCTTCAAGTAGTTTGTTGACTTATGGCAACACCATGAATGTGATAGGACTTGGTATATGTTTTCAAGTTGTTTTTTTGTAAAACTATGGCAATCCCATGTATTTCACAGGTTTTTCTTAGGCTAGGAATATTCAGTTTACTCAGAAGTAAATCCCACCAAATTCTAAGTGACAAGTTCCCACAAAGTAGGGCCAATAGTATAACCTTGAAGTTTGAAACACAGGTGAGTCTACATCAAATGAATCATCCAAAGTAACCTTACTTTTTGTTCTGCTTTTTTAATAAGTATACAGGCAAAGAAACATGCAATCTCCATGGAATTTAACAGGAGCTTAATATCTCATTCTGCAGTGAATGTGGACTTGATTCTGAATTTCCTTCAGACAGGGGTGGGGGAGTTATGGTGAGAGGAAGGCAAAATGAGTGCACTGCACCTTCAAATGCACCCTCTAGCAAGCGGCTAGAGACTACCATTTTGGGGTCCCAAACTCTGCCCCAAACCCAGCTGTGGCCAGCGGAGGGGGAAGAGGAGGACGATGACATCGCGGCAACCTATAGCCGCAGGAGCTCCCCCGATCTCTGTTGGGACCACTCCTGGGACTTTCAGCCGGAGGAGCCCGCAGACCTACCACAAACCGAGCCGCTCCCGGGAGAGCTGGACGGATCAGCGAAGGGGCTGGTGCCCCCCTGGCGCCCCGACTCTGCCCCGTTGGAGATGGGACAGGGATTGGAGAGTGAGGACCTCACCGTGACCTCGCAGTCGGCGGGCTGTTTCTTTGGGGACGGCTGCCCGATTGCTCAGGCAGGACTGGACCCGGCGATGTCGCAGACACTCTACTGGCTCCATCCTGGAGACAAGGACTATGCCTCTAGGTATGGGACCAGTTGTAGGTCCTAGTCAACCAACGCCGCCTCCTTTTCAGGAGGCGTGCAGAAGACCAGACACCTAGATGATCAACAGAAGGACATTGTGCAGGGGCAGGGGATACCAGTGATCTCGGGGAGGGGTAAATGGGACGGTAGACGTAGGCCTAATGAGAGAAGGAGGCCGAGTCGAGGGAAGACTCGCCCTCCTTCTGACCTACGAGCTATCCCTAGGCACACAGATGGTGAGTCTCCAATTATCTCCTCTCCGACTCTGGGACCATCAGAGACTTCCTCCTTGAGAAGAACGTAGATCTTGCCTGTATTACATGGTTACAGGAGGGAGACGATGTCCTTCTGCACGAGCTGACATCTCCAGGTTTCGTGGCTAGCTACCAGACTAGGACAGAGAGATGGGGGGGGGGTAGCCATTCTCAGCTGAGAGAAATTCAATTCCAGGACGATCCCGACCACGAACATCCCAGGAATTGAGTGTGCGGGCCTTGTGTGGGATTCCAGTGTGAGTGTAGCCTTTCTGTTGGTGTACCGTGCACCCAACGCACCAGCAGAGTCTGCCTAAGCTGCTGGAGGTGGTTTCGGAGTGGGCATTGAGGTTCCCTAAACTTATTGTGTTGGGGGACTTCAATGTCCACGCCGATGCCGCCTCCCCCTCAATAGCAGCCATGGACCTAGTATCCACCATGGAGATGCTAGGACTCTCACTTTGTAAGACCGGTCCCACACATCAGGCCGGACACACCCTGGATTTGATCTTCGCGGCCGGAATTAAAGTGTTCCCAACCTTTATTATAGAGGTCCCATGGTCGGATCACAGTGTCCTGGAAGTCCGTCTGGGAGTGGCCCCTCCACCCGGTAAGGGTGCCGAACACATTATGGTTCGCCCGAAGAGACTTATGGAACCCACTAGGTTCCTGAATGCTCTGAGGGATTTGGAACTCACCAGCGACTCAGTCGACGGGCAAGTGGAGTGCTGGAACACCTGTCTTTCCACTGCCTTAGATGAGATTGCCCCTAGACGCTCTCTCATCCCCCGCAGAAATCGCTCGCCTTGGTTTACCGAGGAGTTGCGAGCGATGAAACGGAGGAAGAGACAGTTAGAGGACGTGTGGCGAGACCTCCGTGACGGAGCATCGAGATCGGCTTATAAACAATTCAAGGATGTTTATGAGCGTGCTATCAAGGAGGCTAAAAAGATTTACTATTCCTCCTTGATAGAGTCGGCTAATTCACGCCCAGCTCAACTCTTTAGAATAATTCGGTCATTGACAACAATTTCGACTGTCCCAAATGATAGGGGTTTGGCGCCCACAGCTGAGGCATTTCAGAATTACTTTGCCGACAAGATCTCGACTCTCCGCCGGGATATCCCAGCCACTCTTGATACAGTATGTGAGCTCGAGACCCCGCCGCCACTCGGCGGGCCCACCTTCACCCGATTCCAACTGCTGGACACAGCAGCTGTCGATAAGTTACTGACTGCAGCTAGACCAACTACCTGCTCCCTTGATCCGTGCCCCTCCTGGCTCGTTAGATCTTGTCGGGAGGGGCTACGAGACCCCCTGGGAAAGATTATCAACAGCTCCCTTGAGCAAGGAGTGTTCCCAGGGGGTTTGAAAGAGGCAATGGTAAGACCGCTGCTGAAGAAGCCGAATTTAGACCTTTCGGCTCCCTCCAATTACCGACCTATGTCTAATTTGCCTTTTTTAGGCAAGGTAATTGAGAGGGCAGCAGCGGATCAGCTGCAGCGGTTCTTAGAAGACACAGCTGGACTCGATCCCTTCCAGTCCGGCTTCCGTATTGGGCATGGGACGGAGACCGTGCTTGTCGCCATTACAGACCAACTTCGGCGCCAGCTGGACCAGGGCGGATCAGCACTGCTTGTCTTGTTAGATCTGACAGCAGTGTTTGATACCGTAGATCATGCATTGTTAGCCCACCACCTAGCCGTGATTGGAGTCAGGGGGACTGCCCTTAAATGGGTGGCCTCCTTTCTTCAGGATCGGGGACAGCGTGTGGAGAGGGGAGAGGAGGTCTCCGGGAGGCTCCCATTAAGTTGTGGGGTCCCCCAGGGGGCCATCCTCTCGCCCTTATTATTCAACATCTACATGCGCCCCCTGGCCCAGCTGGCCCGCGACTTTGGTCTGGAGTGTTATCAGTACGCGGATGACACCCAGCTTCTGCTGAGAATGGACGGCAGGCCAGATACCGTACCCGATTGTTTCCATCAATGCCTTGAAGCCGTGACTGGATGGCTGCGTGCCAGCCGGCTGAAGGTGAATCCGTTGAAGACGGAGATCTTGTGGCCTGGTCGCCCTGGGCTGGATGAGTGCCGGTTGCCTACCCTGGATGGCGAGCAACTTAACCCGTCACCCTTGGTTAAGAGCTCAGGTGTTAGGCTGGATTCCCTGCTGACCATGGAGGCCCAGGTCTCCATGGTCAGCAGGACATCGTTTTTCCACCTAAGACAGGCTAGGCGACTGGCCCCCTACCTGTCCAGGGATGACCTGGCCACGGTGATCCAAGCGACGGTCATCTCGAGACTGGACTACTGTAACGCCCTCTACGTTGGCCTTCCCTTGTCGACATTCCGGTAACTCATGCTGGTGCAGAATGCCGCGGCTCGCTTGCTGGTGGGAGCACCAGTGAGGAGCACATCACTCCCATCCTCCGGCAACTGCACTGGCTTCCCATCAGTACCGGATTGCCTTCAAGGTGCTGGTTTTAACCTTTAAGGCCTTGTACGGTTTGGGGCCTGTGTACCTGAGGGACCGCCTTACCCCGTATGTTCCCCCGAGATCACTGCGCTCGGAAGAGCAAAATTTGTTGGTTGTGCCATCGTCCCGCTCCTGCCATCTGTCCAGCACTAGACAGAGAGCTTTCTCTGCTGCGGCCCCAGTACTCTGGAATTCGCTCCCGGAGCACATTCGAGCGATCCCTGAACTCCCCTTTCGAAGGGAATGTAAGACGGCTTTTTCAGGCTAGCGTTTGGCTAAACCCAAATGTGATTGGCTCGTCCTGCCTCAGTTATAGAATTGTAGACCTGTTCCACCTGGTCACGTACCGTGTTTTTACTATGTGTTTTTACTGTATGTTTTATTATATGCTTGCAACTGACCCGCCCCGAGCCTGCAGGGAGGAGCGGAATATAAAATTGAAGAAATAAATAAATAAATAATAAATAAGAATTCTGCATTCACCCCTGAACGTTTATCTCTGACCCAAAACTTCTAGTATTTTGGAACTTCAGTTCAGTTTCAGCAGTACAGTGTAGCCCATCTAAGAAAAGGGATGGTTAAAGTTACCAAGAGAATGTTAATATATTGAGAACAACTTTCAATGTCTCATTCTCTATAATGCTAGAAATTTGGGGAATGAAATAAAATTTCATTTTGGGAGGTAGAATTCATATTTGAGGCCATACTCCTCATGTTGTCCTTCCCATAATTACACCCCTGTCCCAAAAGCTTAGACATAAAAAAGAAAGGTCTCTTTGAAAGTTTTAGTTTTGGTCTAAAAAAACCCCAACAGTCTAAATAAGGCTGCAACAAGATTGAGTATCTCTTATCTGAAGATCCAAAATTGTCCACATAGGTGGCTGAGAAAGTGACACCTTTGATTAGTGTATAAATCATTATCTTCAGGTTATGGATATAAGGTATATAGGAAACATCAATGAATATATCATTACAAGGTGTGCTTCAAAATCCGAAACTGAGTGGCTGAAATACTGACATCTGTGCTTTCAAATGGTTCAATGTACACAAACCTTGTTTCATACATAAAAGCATTACAAATATTGTATATAAATTTACCTTTGAGTATGTCTAAAGGTGTATATGAACCATCAATGAATTTTGTGTTTATACTTGGGTCTCATTATATATGTACAGTATATGCAAATACGGGTATTCCAAAATCTACAAAAACTCGAACTCCTAAACATGTTGTTCCTGGTCTTTTGATTAAAGAATACACAATCTATACTTGCAATTTCATAACAAAATTCATAGCTCTACTTAAAACTTATGGCTCCAAATCATTTTTCCAGCATGTTATATATAACAATCAGCCATTCATTTTGCATGCAGCTGGAGAAATAATGCAGTTTGACACCATTTTATCTGTGATTTTTTTGTGTGTTGTCAGGAGCGACTTGAGAAACTGCAAATCGCTTCTGGTGTGAGAGAATTGGCCGTCTGCAAGAACGTTGTCCAGGGGGCACCCAGATGTTTTACTATCCTGTGGGGGGCTTTTCTCATGTCCTCTCATGAGAAGCTGGAGCTGACAGATGGGAGCCGACTCTGCTCCCCGGTGATGACTCAATGCTATGGAGTCCTGAATGCTATAGTTTTACAAGGTCTTTAGCCTTCTATGGTGGTCCATCACTAAACCAGAACTCCCATGATTCCATAGCATTGAGCTATGGTAGTTAAAGTTATGTCAAACTGTACTGAGTGTTAATGTATCCTTCTCTTCTCTCTCAACCTTTGACTCCTGCAGAAAATGCAATTTCTAAAGGAATATGTCTCTGAAGATTCTTTCATGCTGTTTGTGGTTTCAAAAGCTGTGTGTGTGCATAAGGAACAAGGGATACTTGATCTGTAATAGTGATTATGTTGAATGCAGTATATTTGACATGCTGACTTTGGTAACATATACTGTATACTGTTGAATGAATTAAGTTTGACACCACCTTAAGCGCCATGGCTCAATGGTATGGAATCCAGGGAGTTGCAGCTTTACTGAGTCTTTAGCTTTCCCTGGCAAGGACCTCATTGGGCTACTGACTAACTCGGGGTGCATTTACACTGCAAAGCGAGTGCAGTTTGACACCTGGGTGCATTTACATTGTAGAATTAATGCACTTTGACACCACTTTAACTTCTCTAACTCAGGCATGGGCGAACGCTGGCCCTCCAGGGGTTTTGGACTTCAACTCCCATAATTCCTATCAGCCTGGAGGGCCAAAGTTTGCCCGTGCCTGCTCTAGCGCAATACTATGGCATCCTGGGAGCTCTGGTTTGATGAGGCACTGGCACTCTGGGCAGAAAAGGGTAAAGGCTTCAAAGCACTACACCTCCCAGGCCTCCACAGACTTAGCTGTCAATTTGCATCCATTCCACAATGCAGATCCTCCCTCGTGAACTTGCACGATAGTGAGAGGCCGCTAATGCGCAAGATCGCCACATGATCACGAGAGGGCACTGACAGGGCCGCATCCTCGCTTCGTGGGCAGCTGATTCGACAGCGCTCGACCGCGTCACGTCCAGGAGCCTGGGCAACCGACGACGCGAGGGAACCAGCGGCTTCTTTTAACCAGGGAGAGTCCTCGATGCCGCCTCTCCGGGGAAGGGGCTCCTTGGCGGGAGTTCTCTCTATCCCACAACCCCGGCGTTACCTTTATGCTCATCGTCCAAATAGCGGACCCGCAGCTCTTCCTCCCCACCTTTCGCCTCAGAACTGTAACCTCTGGCGGCGGAGAGCAAGGCCGAGCAGCCCCCGGGCGCCCAAACCCTCGCGGGAAAGCGTCCCAGAATAGTAGGGGGTGGAGAAGATGGGCCAGCGGTGGCGGCAGCCCCTGCAGCCGTCGCCCCTCGGCGCTGGAGGAGGTGGGCCGCTGCCCTCATTGCTGCCGCCGCCGCCGCCATGTTGCTTGTTTACAAGCGCGCGCGCCAAGCCGAGCAGAACTCCCCCTCTCCCCCCCCCCCGCCTCCTTCCGCTTTCGCGAGCACAGCGTCACGTGACTCCCCCCTCCCTTCGCGCGCCGCCTATATTTGAATGGCAGGGAGAAAGTCGGCGCCTCAGCCTTCCCATATACAGTAGTCATAATAATCATAATAGCCATAGCTGGTCTTCCATCAGAAACAGTGGGGAGCTTTCCTGCCATGCAAGTTAACCCGAGAGTGACGTCACTAGGGCTGATGTCACCCAGGGCAGCCTCCTCATGGTGCCAGCCTCCCATCCTCCACAGGGAATCCTTGATAAAAGCCAAAACCAGGATCACAGCAACATCTGTTACAGAACTCCAATATGCTGATGACTGCAAGGCTGGGGTTAAAATTGTTGGAAGAAACAGAAGCAACCTTAGATATGCAGATGATACCACTTTGATGGCCCAAAGCGAGGAGGAGCTGAGGAGCCTTCTAACCAGGGTGAAAGAAGACAGTGAAAAAGCTGGGTTGCAGCTAAACATAAAAGATTATGGCACCAAGACTGACTTATAACACGCGAATAGAGGGAGAAAACGTGGAGGCAGTGACAGATTTTGTTTTTTCTAGGTGCAAAGATTACGGCAGACGCAGACTACAGCCAGGAAATCAGAAGACGCTTACTTCTTGGGAGGAGAGCAATGTTCAATCTCGATAAAATAGTGAAGAGTAGAGATATCACACTGGCAACGAAGATCCACATAGTCAAAGTAAAGCAGGTTTTGGTACTTTCCGTGCAGGAGTACAGTCAGAGAGTGATGCTGCACACGTGTCTTTGAAAAGTGGGTTCCTGTGCCAAGAATCAGGCAGGCACTTGCACTGTGAAAATAACACTGTGATTTATGCTTCTTGATGCACTCTGTGCCTAATGTGAGATAACATAGGCTTAGATTGATGGAACAGTACAGGATGTGCTATGAAAAACCTTAGTGCTAATATGGGAAAGAACTGCGCATGAGTGGAGAGTTTAGCCCCCTCCGTTGCTGGCACGGAGCCTGGAAGCTAAATGTTTCAAACTAAGAACACAAGAGTCTTAGCACTGATAGCTGTACTGTGAGAAAGAACTAACATAGAAATGACTATTGTTCTCATTCATAGGTGGGACTTTGAGATGCGATGCAAATGGAAATGCAATGGTTTATTGGATTAATGAGATGTCATGTAAACACCAGTAAACACCAGCCAATTATGATTGTACAAGATCCATGAAGAAGGGGTGGGCTTAACTGAAATGCCTCCATTGGGGTATAAATGTTTTTGTATTGAGAGTGACGGGGTCTTTTGCCCCTGATTGCAGCGTGTTCTGCTGGCAGAAGCCCACCAGCTGGTGCCATCAATAAACCCGTTTGATTTCACCTACTTCACAGTTGTCGTGAGTTTTCCCTCATCCTTGTACCCGCACGTTCAGGTAGCTTTGATAAAAGTAAATTTGCTACTAGGAGTTCCATAATTCCTTAATTTGGCTGCTTCAAAAGCAATGGTATTCCCCGTAGTAACCTACGGATGTGAGAGTTGGACCTGAGCGAAGGAAGGTGGATGCTTTTGAACTGTGGTATTGAAGTTCTGAGTGTGCCTTGGACCGCAAGAAGATCCAACCAGTCCATACTTAAGGAAATAAAGCCCAACTGCTCATTGGAGGGAAGAATAGTAGAGGCAAAGATGAGAAGAAAAGAAAGCTTACAAGAAGACAATTATGCTGGGGAAAATGGAAGGAAAAAGGAAGAGGGGCCGACCAAGGGCAAGATGGATGGATGGTATCCTTGAAGTGACTGGCTTGACTCTAAAGAAGCTGGGGGAGGTGATAGCCGACAGGGAGCTCTGGCGTGGGCTGGTCCATGAGGTCATGAAGAGTCGGAAGCGATTGAACAAATGAACAACAACAGCATGCTGATGACAACTTAGTTTGTGCGCATTCAGAAGAAGACCTACAAGCCACTTTATAAACACCTTTGCAGAAGCATAGGAGAAGCTCAGCCTCTCATTGAACATCGAGAAAACCAAAGTGCTCTTCCAGCAGTCACCAGCCACCCCCTCTGCAATGCCAGAAATACAGCTTAATGGTATAATATTACAAAATACAGTGTTCCCTCATGTATTGCAGGGGTTACGTATCAGGACCTCCTGCAATAAGTGAAAAACTGCAATGTAGCAAAAATAAAGATATATATTTTAATTTTTTTTTTAAAGCCACAAAACAGCAAGTCTGCTAAAAGCAAACAACGAAGTAGCGAGGGAACACTGTATTAACCATTTCCACTACCTTGGCAGCCAGCTTTCCACAAAAGTCAACATTGACACTGAAATACATCACCGTGTGAGCTCTGCGAGTGCAGCATTTTTCCGAATGAAGCATAGTGTGTTTGAGGACCATGACACCCAAGGTGCTTGCTTATAAAGCTATTGTCTTCCCAACCCTGTTATATGCCTGCAAAACGTGGACTGTCTACAGACTTCACACTCGACTCCTGGAACAATTCCATCAGTGTTGCCTCAGAAAAATCTTGCAAATCTCTTGGGAAGACAGGCGGAAAAATGTCAGTGTGCTAGAAGAAGCAAAGCCCACCAGTATTGAAGCCCCTCCCCCATCAACTCCGCTGGACTGGCCATGTTATCCGAATGCCCAATCACCGTCTCCCAAAGCAGTTACTGTACTCCCAATTCAAGGATGGTGGAGTAATGTTAGTGGAGGAAAGTTTTGAGAGTACCTTGGACCGCGAGAAGATCCAACCAGTCCATACTTCAGGAAATAAAGCCCGACTGCTCATTGGAGGGAAGGATATTAGAGGCAAAGATAAAGTACTTTGGCCACATCATGAGAAGACAGGAAAGCTTAGAGAAGGCAATTATGCTGGGGAAAATGGAAGGAAACAGGAAGAGGGGCCTAAAGCCAACCTTAAAAACTGTGGCATAGACACCAAAAAGTGGGAAACCCTGGCCCTTGAGTGCTCTAACTGGAGATCAGCTGTGACCAACAGTGCTGCAGAATTCAAAGAGGCACAAATGGAGGGTGAAAGGGAGAAATGTGCCAAGAGGAAGGCGAATCAAGCCAACCCTGACCAGGACCATCTTCCACTTGGAAACCAATGTCCTCACTGTGGGGGAACATGTGGATCAAGAATAGGGCTTCATAGCAACCTACAGACCCACCGCCAAGACACTTGGAGGACCATCATCCTTGAGCTATGAAGGATTGCTTAACTACTAACTAACTAAAGGAGACTCTATGGGCTCTTCCACACAGCCCTATATCCCAGAATAGCAACGCAGAAAATCCCCAATATCTGCTTTGAACTGGGGGCCCTTAGGAATTGTGGGAGTTGAAATCCCAAACACCTGGAGGGCCCAAGTTTGCCCATGCCTGATCTAAAGTCAATGTATACAGAGTGTGCATGAAAGGCCAATAAATTTAATCTTCTAGACTTGGGTCCAAATCCAAAACACTTCTGATACTGTGAATTTTGAATAAGGGAGGCTCAACTTGTAAACCTTTTGTGTGTTAGAGATAGAAGAGGGATCACTCACCCATCAGTTGGGCTGGCAGATAATACGTATAAGTGCAATAAGACATCTACGGTGCAGAATTAATGCAGTTTGGTACCACTTTAGCTGCCATGGCCCATGCAATGGACTCTTGGGATCTGTAGTTTGGTGAGGCAGGGTGACACCTCCCAGGGTGTCATAGCATTGACCCTCAGCAGTTAAATTGGTGTAAAATTGCATTGATTCCACAGTATAGGTGTGACTACGCTGTAGATTAATTGATAATTGCCATACAAGAAACTGCCAAGATGAACTACAATTCGAAAAGTCACTGGTTATTGTCTGTAATTATTTACATTCTATTGTGTCAATTTTGTATCCGTGTTTGATCCAAGTTTTTTTAATGTGTTTTTATCTATGTAATTTATTGTATATAATCTATGTTCATATGTTTTTGACTTTGTTGTACGTACCATGCCTTGAGCCATCAGGAGAGGCGGGTAATAAATAAAATCTATTATTGTCATTATTATGACCCTATATTCACCTGAAGTCGCCATGACACTATCTCAGCAGATGATATTGAATTCCTTTAATAAAATAAAATGGAAACATTCCAACCTTTCAGAAGATTAGAAAAAGACATCACACTGGGGAGCAAATGAGAGGATGCAGCATAATTACAATCTAGAAGACTGCAGCTAGATTACTGGAGAAATAATGAGGGATGCAGTGGAAGATTACTTTGGAGAATGTACAGTAAAAAAAGTGATATGTTGAGTAATTTGCAAGTGCTCATTGGGCCATTGACTAACTCAGGATGCATCTACACTAGAGTGAATACAGTTTTACACCACTTTAACTGCTATGGCTCAATGCTAGCGAAACATGGCAGTTGTAGTTTTACAAGGTCTTTAGCCTTCCCTGCCAAAGAACGTTGGTGTATCACCCAACCATAACTCCCATGATTTCATAGCATTGCGCTATAACAGTTAACATAGTGTCGAAGTGCATTAATTATGCAATGCAGATGCATCCTTTGTAATACTGCAGTACCCAGTAGCAGTAAAATTGGGATTTTTCCTCCTTCAGTTCCTTAGATGGTTTTCTGGCCTATTAAAATAGGGTTTGTGGGTAGTTTCAGGAATAGAAAACCAGTGAAAGCCAGAAGTAATTCTTAAATGTGTAATTTAATAAAATAAACCTTCATACTAAATATATAATTTTAAAATGTGTATACCTAATATTTTATGTGTGTACTATTTTTTTTCGACAACAGTGTACATTCTCTAAATAATGCCTTTCTTTGTCATAGAAAACAGGAAAAATCTGCTCTATGTTCTTGTTTTTGGTGTCATCATGCAGTTTTCAAAATACCCAGGGACTCCTCCCATTCCACTGGCATTTCAAATATGAGTCAGAAGATTTGGATGAAAGCAAAGTTTCCCATATACAGAATTCCTTCATTGTTCACTGCATTTTGCTTCATCCCACTCATATTATGAGCCAGAAGAGCAAAAAGAATGGAAGATGAATCCATTGCAGATATTTCTGAAGTTGTAGAAATTGATTTGAAACAGGGGCCCATTTTCTAACTCCTGACCCAAGAAAGTGTTTAATTGTTTTAGAAAGATGGTATTCAGCGATCCAGGTCACATTGCCATAGTAACAGGAAGACATTTGCTGGCTACATAGATAGCTGCCATACATCTACAAAATTAATGTTAGAACCTCTGAAATGTCAGTTATATTTTCTTCCAGCTGTCACTCTCCCTTCTCCCATTCAACTCTGCTAAATTAGAAATTTTGAAATGTGTTGAGCCACTGAGCAGGACGTCACCTCCAGCTAATGAAGCATTGGCTATTTGTCCTTATGGTCAAAGGTCCACGATCCATTTATATTATTTATGTGTATATAAATGAATATATTTATAACATCCTGTTCCAACCCATTTTGAGATGCCCTAGCAAGAAACTTAAGTTAAAGCCATTTATGCAAACAGAGCATCAGCAAATACGAATAAGACAAAAATCGCCCCACAAATTAAATAGCACATTTAAGATTCTGCTTTAGATGTTTAAGTTTTATTAGATCAAGACATATTATTTCTTACCCACCTCTCTGCGTGGCTTGAGGTGGGTTACAGCATAATCAATAATAATAATAATAATATAAAACTTTATAGACCACCCCCTCTCCCTGAGGGGATTTAGGACAGTTTACACACAGAAAGGCAAATATTCAATCTCCAAACAAATGCAAATACATTAAAGTAATTCAACATTATACAAAATTACAACAATGGTGAGCTTAAAACACATAACAAAACACATAACATTGTAAAATTTCAATAAATATACCTATACTAGCTGTACCTGGCACGCGTTGCTGTGCCCTATTTAGGAGATGCGAGAAAGTCTGAGTATGTAAGGGTTGGAATTGATGTTACTTACGGTCTTGGTGGAGTCATGGCTGTGTCGTTGTGGGTTGTTCTGGTGGGTGGGATGTTGAAGTCCTGTGGAGTTGTCGGTGGGTGGTGTTTCTGGCGTTCTGCAGAGCTTGTGGATATACAATGTTTTTTGTCTTTCCGTCTGCTGTGTTGATGTAGAGGTTGGTGCTTGTGTGGGTGGGGTGCTTTGGAAGTGAGTGGAGGTACTTGAAATCCCATCATCCATGGTGTGCCCTCCTCTAAACTGCAGTTGGGTGGAGTGTGGGTCATGGGGGCACTGTGTGCCAAGTTTGGTCTTTATCGGTCTTGGTTCTGGGCCACAGTGGTCTGTGGGGAATGAAGGGTTTGAAAGTACTACAAATCCCATAATCCATGGAGGTACATCAAATCCCATCATCCATGGTCCACTCTCCTCCAAACTGTAGTAGAATGTAGCGTGGGTCATAGGGGCTCTGTGTGCCAAGGTAGGTTACTGTAAATTCAGGCCATACACAATGTCCCATGAGCTGAGGCCTGGTCAGGAAAACCAAGTTAATGAAGCCTTACTGTCAATTCAGAGCTTAAACAGCATCCCATTAAGTGAGGCCTAGTCAGGAAAATCATGTTAATGAAGCCTTACTGTCAATTTTGGGCATGGTCTGTAATTTGTAGGGGTTTAAATTTTCTGTGGGAAGTAAATTGGGTG
The DNA here is from genome assembly GCA_030556195.1 of Anolis apletophallus. NCBI lineage: Eukaryota > Metazoa > Chordata > Lepidosauria > Squamata > Anolidae > Anolis > Anolis apletophallus. Next base: position 79,890,527 of record JARBWK010000006.1, on the reverse strand, counting down.
TTCGTGTTGGCGACTGCCTCAGGCCTTTGCCTTATCCTCCTCTGCCAGTTTAGAGGGTCGAAATGTTCATGTTGGCTGGCCAATAGAGGCGTTATGCAAATACTCCCTCGCTGGCAACCAATCATGTTGTCAGAATGTGGAGGCTGGGAGATTTGCTGGCGGCCGCGGAGGACACTGGGAAATGTAGGTTTTTTTGTATCGTTGTTTTGGGGGCCTTCTAGGTTTTGGGGGGGAAAGTTTCTTTGCTAAAAACCTACCTTGCCTGAGGCCTATTTTTGTTGGCAAGTTTGGTGTGTCTGCCTTGGATGGTTTCTCTGTCTATGGCAGTCGTTCCATGATGGGACCTCCTTTATATAATAGATAAAAGATCCATATTAGCATGTATTTCTATAAAATACATATATCCACTTCAGTAGTTTTCAAATGTGTTAAGGTATTAGTCTATTGCAGCTAAAAAGGGGGGGAAAGAGACAAACTAATGTTGTAGCACATTAAAAATTATTGGTTTTTATTTTAGCATGAGCTTTCATGGATATTCATGTGATTCCTGAGGCACAGGAGGACAAGTTGGATAGAAACACGTGGTGGCAGTTTGTAAGGGAAACGGTTATTTCCAAATCAAGAGGTTTCTTTGAGGAAACCCATATTCTCATCTTGAAATGCATCTACACCACCATAGAATTAATGCAATCTGGTCCCCACTTTAACTGCCATGCTATTGTATAGAGCCATTTGAGTTGTAGTTTCATATAAAGTCTTTAGCCTTCTATGCCAAAGAATGTTGGTGCCCAAATCATGGCAGTTAAAGTGGTGTCAAACCGCATCAGTTCTACAGTGTAGTTGCATCCTTGGAGTTTTTAGACTTTATAAAATCTGGGGGAAATAGGCAAGCAAGCAAGGCCCTCTACTTCTTGTGTTTTGCCTCTGTATACCCCCTTTTGCTTCCATTAAAAGATGTTATGGTCTTGCAGCACTGTAATTCTTTTTTTAAGGAACATTTGTTATGTTAATAGACACCAAAGATGGGAAAGGGTTTTTTAAACATGTTATAGCTGGAAATACTTATTTCCTGACTCATAGTTCCTTCTATTCAGTTGAAGGCATTCATGCATACCTCACAATGCATAAATTCAAAGCATTTCTGAAACTGTGGTTTCTTCATACTTTTGTCTTATTAATAGGGGACTCCAGGAGCTGTTTCTTGACTGTTGGTATGTTTATGAAAGTTCTCAGTATCACTCCACCTACCTAGAACTTTTTTTTGTAATTACTAGTCACTTCTTTGCTATTAAAGTGTAGAATAAAAGTGAAGGGGTTTTTTTTTATTGTTGAGTTCATTTACATTTCATTGCCTTTGGAAAAGCATTCTCAGTCCTGTTTTGGGGTTATTTAAATGTGTCCCTCGTGTTCTTTGTTTAAACAATGTGTGACAAAAACATATTCCCTAATTGTTATCAATCATTTATAAAACAAGCAGCACACATGCCATTCCGCCTTTGGCACTCTGCCTCTTCAGTTTATTTCAAAGGCATCTGTTTCCTCAAATTGTCTATTCTCTTTATTTAGGATGATATTGCGTTTCAAAGGCTAAATAACCACGCATTGATTAGAACACTTTCTTTTCTCTTTTGGATTTCTATTATTTTAGACCTGTTTATCCTTGAAACATAACACTGGTGTTAATTGTCTGATAATTATACATTGTATCAAATGAGCCAGTATGGTGTAGTGGTTTGAGCACTTAACGCAGAGTGAATCTACCCTATAGAATTAATTCAGTTTGATACCACTATAGCTGCCATGGCTCGATCCTATGGAATCATGGGAGGTGTCATTCTGCAAAGTCCCCCAGGATTACATTGCATTGAAATGTAGTAGTTAAAATGCTGTCAAATCACATAAATTATATAGTGTAGATGCGTCCTTTCACTGGAGACCATGGGTCAAATCCATAAGTCAAATACAACTTGAAGGCATACAACAACAACAAATAGTTAAATGAAAATGATAGAATGTTATTCATATACTAGACTTAAACTTGCCATCTGAAAACCAGTTCTATTGATTTTAAAAGGAAATAAGTTTAAGGTTTAGTTTCCAAATATATAATACATAGTAGATTCTAGGATGACATATTTCCCCATTGCAGGTTATTTAGTTTTTGTGGGAATGGGTAGCAATATATATATCAGAGAATAGAGAAATGGACAAGAATTGAAGAGAACCATCCACGTGGTTTTAGTTAAAGGCTTATCTTTTTAGTGAAGAACCTGTGAGTGAAACTGATTTTCTAGGACCATTTTATACATATTTCAGGCATCCTTTTGTAATAGCAACTAGGGGTATGCAATTTGGTTAAACCTCGTTCTATTTTCAGTATCCAGATTTTGGTGGACCCCCAGATCCATTTTTCAGGAGACTCCCGAATTGGATCGGGGGGGGGGGGGGGTCCATTTTTCTATCTGGGAAGTTCCGGCCCATTGGTGGCAATGGGTAACTTACAAAGCTCCCCTTTCTCCTTGGATCTCTTCACACACACAGCCATGGCGCCTACCCCATGCACCACACCATTTTCAATCTCCTCATCACATGGAAGAAAACCTAAGCCTCAGTAAGCTGGCTGGGTTTAGGCTTTAAAAAGGGAGACTCATCTATTTCTCCTTTACTCACCCTTCTTTCCTAAACGGCTTCAAGGCTCAAGCTGGCTGGGTTCAGGTTTTAAGGGAGACTTGGCTGTTTCTTCCTCCACTCTCCCTTCTTTTCTCAGCCTGGGTGTTACGTTGCTAGAGGTGGCCAACACCTTCCTTAGCTTCCCCCTCATCATATGGGTAGAAGCTTCTTTACACAGCTTTCCTTATGGAAAAAGGGGAAGCCTCCGATCATTTATGGGATCCTTATATATTTCAATAAGACATGGGATAAAGGCATCAGACTTTAGAAACCAACCTTTCTTGGATCGTTTGCCCTCAACACCCTTTCAATTAAGCTGAGTTAAGGGAGGCACCCTTTTTAAGCACTTATTTCAGTGGGACCCACGCCACCTGAAGAAGCATTAGCCGCCCTGAGTCCTCCTTCGGGGGTGAGAAGAGTGGGGTCAAAGTATTGCAATACATAAATAGCCATTCTTTTAAAAAGGTATAAATTACCTCCTTATTTTATGGTGGCTTTAAAAATTGTAAGCTACGTCCTCTACCCCACATTTGAAGCTTGCCTTGTATGAAGGGCACCATTGGTGGCAGTTTCTTAAGTGTTTAGAAAGTAAACTGCTTATTTATTGTGATTTGAGTCAAAAAGTAAGCCAAGCCATGCAGAGCTGGGTGCGGAACTAAGAATTTTGATCACCGATCTCTCCTTCTCAGAAGCCTGCTCATAACAGAAAAATGGAAGCCCGGCTTGGCTAAAAGACATGTCTGTTCTGATTGGCGCAATGGGGGCGCTTATAGGGAAACCCTGTGTGGGCATGCGGCTGCCTCTCTGTGCTCCACTTGTCACTGAAAGAAATTAAAAAACAGTCGTTTTCAGCAACCACGTGGTCTGTTACAACCAGAAAAAAATGGATGCGGAGTCTGTGCCATTATGGCTTGCCGAAACAGCTGGAGCCTGTTTTGGAAAATGGATCAATGCACAACCCTAATAGCAACTGCCTTGGCCACACTGTCAGAAATCTGCTGGGAAAAGGACATATTTGTCAGAATAGGCACCAGCCAGAGAAACTGGTGCCATTTCACTATTTGCATATGCCTTTTTTTTCTACCATGAGAAAAGGTAATGTCTGAATGGGAAAATAGAGAAATAAAAATGAAAGTGTTCAGTAAGCCTTCCGATACTTCTTTTTAAAAAGAAAAGCACTAGAAATTATTAAAATTGTTATATTTCATATTTGGGTTGAATCTTGCTGCAGCTATCATTACTTTGTGGCATGAGAAGCAACATCTTCTTAAATTGCTATTTTTATATAGCCATTAAGGGTACAGAAATTCTCCCTTATTTATTCTGGCAACCCTACCCACAAAAGATTCAGATGGTGTTTCCTGGACATAACTTTATATTGGAATTAAATTGAATAGGAATGTTCCTGCTTGTATTAAAGTATATGTACTTTCAAATAGCCTATCAACATCTGTCAGTCCCATTTGTCCATTGTTTGTCCCCATGCTATCTTTTCAGGATGTCATTGGGTCACCCCCAAGGCTTAAAAATAAAACTTACTGGGTCATCATTAGGCCTCTCTGCGGGCCTCCATGTGCCAATAATGTGCTAGAGCTAGGAGGTGTGAGTGGTGGTGGTGGTGGGGGAAGCTATCCTCCCCTCCTCCTAGCGTGTCCTTGTTAAATTCTAGGAAGCCTGCAGAGAAGCAAGTTTTCCTTTATTATTAAGGCTTGAGGGGGGGGGGGAGCACACCGACCTTGCTTTTCAGGGCTTTTGGATGCCTGAAGAAGTGAGATGGGTGTGGGGACTGACCTCTGGGTAGTCCCAGGACTAGCTGTGGTCATTCCCCAAAGGGCCCTATACTCCATTACTTCAGTTTTCGTTTGGAGATCTCAGGTAAAAAGCCGACAGAGCCCAGGATATGGGCTCTAACTGGAAGGGCCCCTAGACAAGGAAGTATTCAGAGGTGGTTTTGCCAGTTTCTTCCTATGAAATAGAGCAGTATTTCCCAACCTTTTTTGAGCTGCGGCACACTTTTTAGATTTGCAAAATCCTGGGGCACACCATCAAACAAAATGACACAAAATGACACTCTAACACAGTAATACATATAGTTAATATGTTTTTAAAATGTATTTATACACCTGGGCCTGTTTCGATGAACTCAACATAGATATCATGGCAGGAATGGCAGAAAGACACAAACTTCCCACACAGAACTCCCATAACCAAGAGAAAATGCTATAAGAGTTTGGTGGGCATTGACCTTGAGTTTTGGAGTTGTAGTTTACCTATATCCAGAGAGCACTGTGGACTCAAACAATGTTGGATCAGGACCAAACTTGGCATGAATACTCAATATGCCCAAATATGAATGCAGATGGAGTTCAGGGGAAACAGACCTTGTCATTTGGGAGTTGTAGTTGCTGGGATTTATAGTTCCCCTACAAGCAAGGAGCATTCTGAACCCCACCAATGATAGAACTGGGCCAAACTTCCCACACAGAACCCCCAGGAGGCAAGAGGAGGTCTCCACTTGGGGAAAGGGAGGCGGGCCTTCCCAATGCATGGAGAGGGTCAGACCAAGTAGACAACAGGTGGGGAGGGGGTGGTTGTAATTTTTTGCCTTTATCGAGGTAGGTTTCTTAGGGTTTTTATACTTCAACACAGTAGACCCCCCCCCCCCCAAGGTTCCAATTTCCCATGGCACACCTGATGATCGCTCATGGCACACTAGTGTGCCCCGGCACACTGATTGGGAAACACTGAAATAGAGATTGCAGCATCTGATACGTGTCAATGTTCTCCTACCCAAATACTGACCAGAGCTGACTCTGTTTAGTTTCTAAAATCAGTCTGAATCTTGTGCCTTTAGGGTATTTAGGCCATGTGTTAAACTGTACTGTGGCATAATTACACTTTCCTTGGCTCATGACCTTGTTTCAACAATATACTTACAGCTTATTCTGGAGCTCACGATGAGTAAATAGGTTCCAGCAGATGCCATGAACTTTAAAATCACATTTACAGAATTGTTCATGTCTTCATTTTAAATTGAAAAGCGCTTGTAGAGCTATTTTTTAAGAACGTGTTACATTATGCAGGAAAATATTCACGAGCGAAATGTCAAGATAGAGTCAAGGAAATGTGTTTGCATTTTTACTGTGTCATGCAGTGTTTATATTAACAGAGCTATACTTAACTGGTATGGAAAGTGCCAGGACCCTGAGATTATTTTGTCAAGGAAAGTACTTGTAAAACAATTGGGAGTCATAGGACTTGTCTACACTGACAAACTATCTATCTATCTATCTATCTATCTATCTATCTATATGGCAGCACTATATTTTCCTGATCTGCATTGACCCTGTTAATACTACACACATCATAATGAGATCACCATAACTGGCCACATATTCCTCACTAGCAAACAACACGCTCTTAGGAGAAGATCATATTTCTGATTTTGGACCATAGCCACTCACCTTTTTCCCATCATGCATGCTGATGCATTTATTTTCATTTAAACGGGGTGTGCTAATATTGCAAGTATTTGCATGCAAATACACAAAAAAAATCAAGTTGGGAGGGACAGAAGCACTTCCTGATGGGAATGATCACCTCCTCCAACTAGTTGCACCCCCACAAACTCCTTTCCCCCAACGACACAGTAAAGCAATACCAAATGGAGAACTCGCAACAAGTCAAAAAAATCCAGATATTCTGTACAACTATGCAATAAAATGCAGTAAAATGTATTTTATTTTACTTTATTGCTTAATACTAAAATTGAATTGGGAACAAAAATGTAAATAAGGCTGTTTTTATTGTCATCTAGACAACTTACTAGTAAATGTCTACATTTCACATAGTCTCTGTCCATGTGCATTATACTGTCCTTTGTCTAGGAAGTACAACTGCCAAGTTTGTTCAGTTGACAGAGAAAAGGACATTCTATCTGCTTTGTAAGAAATTAGATCTTGTACTTTCTTGGATCTAGCAGCAGTTGGCAAATAAGATTTAGACATCCAAACACCTCATTAAGTTAATGAAAACTGTAAGTAATAAATTAATCAGTTTCGACATTATGATTTTGTGCAAGCTTTTACTTTCTGTGTAGCCTATTGTTGACACAGTGTTTCTGTATCATTTTAAAGCAATTTCACCAGCATTTCCCTTTAAATAGAATCTGTAGCAGCAGTCAGAGTCTATATAATAAGAACTAGCCAACAATATATTGTGAGAGAAATGCATAAGAGGAACACTGTGTGTTTGTGAAAAGGAGACACAGCCATAACTGGATGAGCTAGTCAGTATCAGCTAGAAAAGGGCCCTTCCACTCAGCCATATAACCCAGAATATCAAGGCAGAAAATCCACAATATCTGCTTTGAATTGAGTTATCTGAGTCCACACTGCCATATAATCCAATTCAATGTGGATTTTATATAGCTGTATGGAAGGGGCTGAAGTGAACATTGAAATGTGCCTTTCAGTATTTGTTTAAAGGATATTTGAAGGAAAATCTGATATTCTGAGAAAATGAGCTTTTTAAAAAAATAAGAAACATTAGCATCTCACTCATTGCTTTCTATACATATTATTTAGGGATGAGACCACCGTAGAAAACAATTGTGGCAGTGACAAATATGGAACCGGACACAACTATCTCATCAGTCAAATACAGGCCCCCACTTCCAACTGAAATATTCTTAAGTTTATGTAGGTCAACGCTGCTCTTCATTTTAAATATTGTATTGTTCTTTTAGGTGTTTTACACTACAAATAAGATGTGTCCAGTGTGCATAGGAATTCGTTCAAGTAAGTCTGTACCCTGCCCACAACAGTCTGAGAGTCTGAGAACTGGCTCTCGGATTTTAAGGTTGCGGCCCCTGCTCTATACTATGCTTCTGCCGAACATTGTGCATTCAAAAGATTTCACTATTACCTTCACTTTTTGCTAATTGAGGTAAGCATGGGAATGTTTTTCTTATGGATTCAGAGGTTATACTGTACTGTCAAGTGCAAGGAATAGAAACTATTCTGAGGTAGCGGACAGTATTTGCTCCCATGTAGTTCCCATAGGACACCCCAACATTACTGGCAGAAAGAACTTCCAGGTTTGATTTACATGTATTTTTGGATTAACTTTTCTCTTATGGGAGCTTGGATTATGGAAGAAAATTAAGCCATGCTACTGCATTTGGGGGGTCTTGGGGCCCTTCCACACAGCCCTATATCCCAGGATATCAAGACAGAAAATCCCACAATATCTGCTTTGAACTGGAATATATGGCAGTGTGGACTCAGATAACCCAGTTCAAAGCAGATATTGTGGGATGTTGTGCCTTGATATTCTAGGATATCTCTGGCATTACTTCGCGAACGAAGATTCTTAGGAAGGACTCATCCTATGCTTTTTACAGGCGTGTTGATGACTAAAAAGGCCAATCTGAGATAGGCAAGTCCAGTTGCAGAAAGCACAGCAGAAAGTCTCCTTGGGTGATGTTGTTTCCAAGTTGCAGTTCTTTCTGCGTTGTCGTTTCTCTTCAAGACCTGTTTGCTGTGTCTTCTTGAAAGAGGCCGCAGCATCGTGGATAGTTCGTCTCCATACCTCCTGATGTGTGGCCAGGGTGGACCGTTGTTGGTGATCAATCTGGCCAAGCCTGAGATGTTGTTTGAATATAGGGCTGTGTGGAATGGCCCTATGTCATAGTATGGATGCATTTCAGAGATTATCTAGTAGGAAAAGATTAAGTCTAGTTGTGTCCAATTCTGGTGGTTGGTGCTCATCTCCATTTCTAAGCTGAAAAGCCAGCATTGTCCGTAGACACCTCCAAGGTAATGTGGCCGGCATGACTGCATGGAGCACCGTTACCTTCCTGCCGGAGCGGTACCTATTGATTTCACATTAGCATGTTTTCGAACTGCTAGGTTGCCAGAAGCTGGGGCTAACAGCGGGAGCTCACGCCGCTCCCCGGATTTAAACCTGCGGTCTTTCAATCAGCAAGTTCAGCAGCTCAGCGCTTTAACCCACTGCACAACCCCTCAAAATAAAACAAGGCGGGGAGAGAAGTGGTAGTTTGGGGGGCAGGAAAAGGAGGTTAGAGCTGCATACAATCATCAGATCACACCTTCCTCATTCCTGGCCCAAAGCATTGTGCTTATGTTACGGAAAAGAATACAAACTCACACATTTTTCTTAAAGGGTATCTCAGTGCACCCTTCATATCAAATCCCTGTTTAATCACCTGGGGATTTCTAATCTAAGAATAACTTTGCCAAGCTCTGATCAAGCTTTTATGCATGGTAGCTTCCTAGTGGATACATATTTAACACGAGGCCATGCTTAATTCTAATAAATGACTATGTAAAGCCGATACAGGAGGTCCTGGAACCTTTTGTTCATAAAGAAAAGACCACTGAGAATACTGAACTAGTTGTTTCTTTAGAAAAAAAACACCTGCTGGTGACTAAGTCCTGTGGCCTTGTGGTCAGGCTAGCTGAAGAAGGGAGAAAAAAATATGTGTGTGACACTCTCTCTACAGCACAAAACTACCAGCTCTGCTCAAGAAAATGAACCCTAATTAGTTTTGTCCTCGTATTTCTATGATTCATCCTGTGGAATTTCAACCATTTGCCCAAGATAACATGCTCTTTAAAATAATGAACTCAGAAAATTGCAAATACTTCAGAAGTTAGTTTTTTTTATTAAAATAAACTTCTCGGTTTACACTTTGAGAGATTCACACATTATTAAGAAGATGAGTCATACTTAATGTGCTTTTAAAATAATTCTTTGTTCCGCAGTTTAGGTTTTCACAGTCTGCCTTAGAAGTACCACTTTTATCAGCATAACTCAGTTTTATTTCCACATTTAAGAGGCATCCAGAGTCAACCTTATCCCAATTTTATGTGTAATGTATTGAATTAAAACTATCTTGTGCAGTTTTCATTTGTGTGCAATGTATTAACTGATCCCAGAAAAAAAAACAAGTTTCAGATCAAGCTATCAGAGACTAAACTTTGATTTCAGAGTATATGAAAACAGAATGGAAGTACTATGGTTTTAAATTTTGCTTGTAACCCCAGAGTTATCCATATAAATAAAGTATATGTAAACCCAGGCCCGGGGCCCGAATGCGGCCCCTTGGGCTTTTTTCTCAGGCCCGCCTCTCCCTCACCATCATATCCTTCCTTCTCTCTCCTTCCTGCTTCCCTCCCTTTGTTCCTTGCCTCCCTCTTTCCTCCCTCCTTCCCTTTCTTTTTCTCCTTCCTTCCGTTTTGTCGTTCCTTCCTTCTCTCTTATTTATTTATATTTATAAACTTCATTTATATCCCGCAACCATCTCCCCAAGGGGATTTGGTGGCCAAGCCCAATAACACATAATAATAACTCAACAGCAATTATAAAACAATACCATCAATAAAAGTCAAACATAAGCAATAACATACCATTTAAAACCGTTTCGGGCGGTCCAAATGTGAATATTAAAATTTTAAAATAAATAAACACAGGATGCAGACAGAGGTGGATTGTATAAAACAGGAAGGTTTCAATGTGGGGCAGACACCCAACCTGTAATTAAAGTGCTTCTGAGGACATTTGCAGAGATTGAACACAGCAGGGCGTTATTTACTTCATTCAGGGAAGGCACATTGCAACAGCCATATCGTCAGGCTCCTCCTAAAAGCTGCCAAAGTGGGGGCTTGTCTAATATCCTTGGGGAGCGCATTCCAGAGTCGGGGGGCCACTGCAGAGAAGGCCCTCTCCCTCGTCCCCACTAATCGCGCCTGCAAAGGTGGTGGGAGTGAGAGTAGGGCCTCTCCAGATGATCTGAGAGATCTCCTGGGTTCTTGGACAGAAATGCGGTCACTTAGATAGGCAGGTCCCAAGCTGTTCAGGGCTTTGTAGGTAAGAACCTGCACCTTGAATTGGGACCGGAAGATGAACGGAAGACAAAGGAGCTCCTTAAACAGGGGGGTTGACCGCTCCCTGTAAGTTGCTCCAGTTAGCAATCTGGCTGCCGCTTGTTGGACCAGTTGAAACTTTCGGGCCGTCTTCAAGGGCAGCCCCACATAATCCAATCTGGAGGTGACTAAGGCATGGACCACCGTGGCCAAATCCGACTTCACGAGGTACGGTCGCAGCTGGCGCGCAGGTTTTAATTGTGCAAAGGCCCACCCAGCCACCACCGACGCCTGAACTTCAAACGTTAGCAACGAGTCTAGGAGGACACCCAAGCTGTGGACTTGTGACTTCAAGGGGAGTGCAACCCCATCAAGCACAGGTTGCTACCCTATACCCCGATCCGGCTTACAATTGACCAGGAGGACCTCTGTCTTGTCAGGATTGATTTTCAGCTTATTCATCCTCATCCAGATAGTCACAGCGGCCAGGCACTTGTCTAATACCTGAAAGGCTTCCTTGGAAGTAGGTGGAAAGGAGTAGTAGAGTTGGGTGTCATCTGCATAGAGATGGCATCCCACTCCAAAATTTATTTATTTATTTGCCATGCTTCTATACCGCCTCTCTCAGCCCGAAGGTGACTCGAGGCAGTGACCTCGAGTCGCCTTCGGATGACCCCGGATGACCTCTCCCAGCGGTTTCATGTTGATGTTAAAGAGCATAGAGGACAGAATGGAACCTTGCAGGACCTCACAGGTCAAAGGCCAGGGATCCGAGCAGGTGTCCCCCAGCTTCACCATCTGGGAATGACCCACCAAGAAGGACCAGAGCCATGACAAAACCATGCCCCCAAGACCCATCCCGGAAAGCCATCCCAGAAGGATACCATAGTTGATGATATTGAAAGCCTCTCACCTCTTTCCTCTCACGTTTCCTTCCTTCCAGACCCTCCCTCCTTCCCAACTCTTTTACCATCCTCTTTGCCCCCTGGGGGATATTTAGCTTGGAGAAGAGAAGGGAGAAAGGGAAGAGTGTCCCATTTAGGAGGAGGGGGGAAACTGACTTTCTGCTGCTCTAGAGACCAGGGCACAAGATAGCAATGGTTTCAAATGGCAGGGAAAGAGATTCAACTGAAAATATTAGGAAGAACTTCCTGGAGAGTGGCATAGGCTGCCTGTGAGTGTGGTGAAGTCTCCATCTCTGGAGGCTTTTCCGCAGTGGCTATCTATTGGGAGTGCTTTGATTATGCCTTCTTCCATGGCAGGGGGTTGGACTGGATGGCCCTTGGGGATCTCTTCAAGCTTTAGTATCCTAGGATTCCATATCAGGAGTAGTCAATTCGGGGTTTCATGGATACACTTTTTATCTCCCATCCACCATCTCATCCTTACTAAAGCCTTTTGGAATCTAAATATTTCCTGTCTTTCTGCCTCCAAAAGAGAAAGGGATGGGGAGAAAAGGGCAGGGAGGGGACCTGGGGAGAACTCCCACCCTTTGTTCTCAGATTTGATTTACTAGTAAAATTCGTCGAATTTGGTTTCATTTTGTTGAGATTTCTCAAATGATTTTGACAAATCTTTTCTTTGGTCGGTTTGGTATATAGTCTCGCAGAAATATCTGTGAAACAAACATGATATGGCTTTTACTAAATGATTTGGGGAAAATGACATTTCCTTTCCCAGGAGATTATCTATTATATAAATGGGTTCACGTCATGTGATGTATACCTCAAACAAAGAAACCATACAACGCAAGAAACACAATACTTGCCAACAGAAATAGGCCTCAAGCAAGGTACGTTTGTAGCAAAGAAACTTCCCCCAAAAAACCTAAAAGGCCCCTAAAACAACGAATAAAAATAAAACTACATTTACCAGCATCCTCCGGGGCAGCCAAAGACTCACCCAGCCTCTACATTCTGAACAACATGATTGGCTGCCAATAAGGATGGATTTGCATAACTGCTGCACTGGCCAGCCAACATGAAAATTCCGATCCATAATAAACTGCCAAAACAGAATAAGGAAAAGGCCTGAGTCAATCCCCAACACAAACACCCAAATCACTTCCAACCAAAAATTTACACCCCAAAAAATCACAGACCACGCCCAAAATTGACAGTAAGGCTTCATTAACTAGATTTCACTAACTAGCCCTCACTTACTGGGAAGCTGTTTACGCTCTAAATTGACAGTAAGACTTCATTAACTTGATTTCCCTAACTAGCCCTCACTTACTGGGAAGCTGTTTACGCTCTGAATTGACAGTAAGACTTCATTAACTTGATTCTCCCAACTAGGTCTCAGCTCATTGGACATTGTGTATGGCCTGAATTGACAGTAAGGCTTCATTAACTTGCTGTTCCTAACTAGGCCTCAGCTCATGGGACATTGTGTATGGCCTGAATTGACAGTAACCTACCTTGGCACACAGAGCCCCGACCATGCATGATGGGACTTGAAGTACCACCATGGAAAACGGGATTTGTAGTACTTCAAAACCCATCATTCCCCACAGACCACTGTGGCCCAGAACCAAGACCAATAAAGACCCAACTTGGCACACCATGCCCCCCATGACCCACACTCCATCCAACTGCAGTTTAGAGGAGGGCACACCGTGGATGATTGGACTTTCTCGCATCTCCTAAAAAGGGCACAGCAACGCGTGCCGGGTACAGCTAGTATATTTATAAAATGTTTGTGCAACATTTGGGCAGGTGATCAAAAATGGTTTCTTCCCAATGCGTTGACAGCATTCTAAACAGAAAAGCAAAGTCCATATTCTGGGATATCTGCCATAAATGTTAAATGTGCCCTCCCTTCCCTGTAACCTCCTTCTCTTTCCTTGCTGCAAGTGGTTGTGCTTTCAGTTTGAACAGGTCAGTTCCAGTTACGAAACTCAACAGTTTGCAATGAAAAGGCGTTTGACAGAATTTCGTAAAAACCATATCTAGCCGTTCTCCCTCATAGAGTTTTTCCCATGATTCACTGTTGACTTAGCTTTCACTCAGTCTTGCAGTTCATCTGATGGGAGAAATTCCTTTGATTTCATTGCATTTTTTTGCCATTTACCCTGAGTTTAATGTTAGTTCCCATAACCTTTGAGTGCCAGAATTAGTCAGACACCAGAACAGAAGAATTCCCATTACACTGGTGGAAATTGGGGAAATGTGCTAAGACATAAAATAAACAGCAGACCATTTTCAGTAGGATTGGGGCCTGCGGCTGGGGAAAGAGGAGAGAATAACAGCTGGTTCCCTCACAGAAATACACTCCAACATGGATATATTACTGCAAACCCATAGCAAAACATACCGGATCAAATGATTTAAACATATGTATAAATTTATCAAAATGCTTCCTCAATCCCAAGAGTCCCCATCCCCTGTCCCGCACAAGCTAGCATTTATTTTAAATTATTTTTTGGTGATCTTGCTTATTTTGCATTTCCAATTTAGACATCATACAATTTGTATGGGGGAAATGTCATGTTTCTAGATATACTGTAAATAAACCAACAACTAAAGAGACCATAACCTTTCCAAGAAAAACACTTTATTATACAATGAATTGCCACTTTTCTTACGTATCAAATAGTATTATCTTCCCAACATCGCTACTGCTAACTCATTCATATTTAAAGAAGTAGAATTTTTCTCATTTTAATTCTTTTTCTTCATTGTAGTGATATTACTGTCCAAGAAATAAAACTGTTCAAGTAGTGTTTCTGAGTTCCCTCTTTTCTAGAACACCATCTAGGGAAAAAATATTTTGGCCAAATAACTGAGGTGACATCATTTTTTGTATGACAATGTAATGTCAAGCCTGAACATAAATGCTAATTTCTACTATTTGCTTCAGAATTACCTTACTATATCTCAAAGTTCTCAGAGGTCTTACTTACCCCATCTTCATTCGTTTATGAACATACATATGACTAGTATAAGTAAGAAGCATACTACTTGGATCACCTTTGGATGTTGCTTAGTAGTTGGTGTTTGGAAACATAGCTGGAAGAGTTGTTTCCTTTTTCTATACTGCAGTGTTTCCCAACCTTTTTTGAGCCGAGGCACACTTTTGACATTTAAAAACTCCCAGGGCACGCCATCAACCAAAATGAAACAAAATGACACTCTAACACAGTAATACATATAGTTAATATGTTTTTTAAAGTATACACTTTAAACACCTGGGCCTGTTTCAATGAACACAACATAGATATTCTGGCAGAAATCAAAGACCTTTTGCTAAAGGCTTTCACGGCCAGAATCACCGGGTTGCTGTGAGGTTTTCAGGTTGTATGGCCATGTTCCAGAAGCATTCTCTCCTGACGTTTCAGTCACATCTATGACAGGCATCCTCAGAGGTTGTGAGCTGTTAGAAACTAGGCAAGTGAGGTGTATATATCTGTGGAATGTCCAGGGTGGAAGAAAGAACTCTTGCCTGCTTTAGGCAAGTGCGCATGTTGCAAATGGCCACGTTGATTAGCATTTAATGGCCTTGCAACTTCAAAGTCGCTGTCTGGGGGAATCCTTTGTTGGAAGATGTTAGTTGGCCCTGAAAACTCTAAAATCAGGGCAGTAAATAGAGAGCAACACTCAAAAAGCAGGGAAATTCCAGACAAGAATCAATCAGGGCCAGTTAACATCTCCAAATTAAGGATCTCCAAGCAGGAAGCAGCCAGACTTTGAAGTTGCAATGTCATTAAATGCTAATCAAGGTGACCATTTCCAACACACACACAAGGGAGGGAGGGAGGGAGGGAAGAAAGAGGAAGGGAGTGGGGGAGGGAAGAACTGGGGGACAGGCAGAAAAGCCTCGCTGCCTGGGGGAAGCTTTCCTCCTGGCTCCCTCACCCTCCCAATTTGGGAAGGGCACGGGGGACAGGCGGAGAAGCGTCCTCGAGGCAGCGAGGCCTCGCTGCCTGGGGGAAGCTCTCCTCCTGGCTCCCTCACCCTCCCAATTTGGGAAGGGCGCGGGGGACAGGCGGAGAAGCCTCCCCGAGGCAGCAAGACCTCGCTGCCTGGGGGAAGCTCACCCCCTGGCTCCCTCGCCCTCCCAATTTGGGAAGGGCATGGGGGACAGGCGGAGAAGCGTCCCCGAGGCAGCGAGGATCTCGCTGCCTGGGGAAGCTCTCCTCCTGGCTCCCTCACCCTCCCAATTTGGGAAGGGCGCGGGGGACAGGCGGAGAAGCGTCCCCGAGGCAGCAAGACCTCGCTGCATGGGGGAAGCTCTCCTCCTGGCTCCCTCGCCCTCCCAATTTGGGAAGGGCGCGGGGGACAGGCGGAAAAGCCTCCCAGAGGCAGCGAGACCTTGCTGCCTGGGGGAAGCTCTCCCCCTGGTTCCCTCACCCTGCCAATTAGGGAAGGGTGCGGGGGACAGGCGGAGAAGCCTCCAGCAGGCCTCAATGGCTCGCAGGGGAAGCTTTTTGCCCGGCTCTCATGTCCTTCTGAACAGAGAGACGCGAGAGCTGGCTGAAAATCCTCCCGCAGGCCTCGATGGCTCGCGGGGGAAGCTTTTTGCCCAGCTCTTGCGTCCTTCCGACTTTGGAAGGGCGCGGGGGCCAGGCAGAAAAGCCTCCCCCAGCCTGGTCCCCTCCCTCTCCTCCAACCCTCTCCTCTCTCTCTCTCACACACACACACACACAAGGCCTCAGAGCCCGCCTCACCCGCTAGGCCCGGATCCGCCTCCGTCCGCTTGGCCTCCTCCTCCTCCCCCAAGCAGCAGCAGGAGGGGGAAGAAAGGAGGGGGGGAAGACATTTTCGCAGCACACCACATGCTCTTGCACGGCACACTGGTGTGCCGCGTCACACCGGTTGAAAAAGACTGTTCTATAGCATGAGGAATAGTAACAATTTTTTAAAAAACCCTGTGCAATTTCCAGAATGGAAAAGATTGAGGTAGTTAAACTCTGTAGAGTGTCATACGTGCATTTTTTAAAGCTCATTCCCATCATTAAAATTGTAGTTTTCACTGTGGATAGAGCACATATGTCCTCCTTGCTTTGAACTCTTGTAGAGCATTTTCATTAAGTGGACAAGCTCCTGCTTCAGGAAGCGTATTCCATAGAGGCAGAACTGCAATATCTCTCTCATTTCATGTTCTCCAGGACTCACCTTCTTGCTGCCACAGCCCTGAAACTTAGGGCTCATGTACATGGTCAACTATATCCATGGCCAGTCCGAAACATTACTGCTTTGGAATGGACACAGATTCTGTGGAGATGTTAACATCTCTCTGCTCTCAAATTGTAGTGGGAGTGAAGTCCTTATTGTCCAGTGACACCAAATCTGATTTGCCTCCACTGGACAGTCCAACTTATGTTTTGTATCATTTGTTTCATCAGCAGTGACCACAGAGCTCTGGAGCTCCTGACCATCACTAAGTGCCTTTGCCAATGTCAGCAAAGGCACCTATGTGGCTTGGTGAAAGGAGGGGGGGCGGGTCATCCTCTTCTCTTCAAGTCACATAGCCATTTTTGCTGGCAAAGTAGCAATGGCCAAGAGCTCTCCAAAGCTACATGGCCACTGCTGCAGTGACATCTCCTTTTCCCTGTGCCATGGAGTGCTGGAGAAACCAAATAATAGTACTAGCCCATGTGAAAAGTGGGACTAAAGTAGAACTGGCCCAGCTGTTCACACCAGGTTCGAAATGCAGGGGTGCACCAGAATTCCAGGTGAACCATTTTTATTCATTGTTAGGGGGCAAAAGACTCTAAACATTGTCTGGACATCCAGATGTGACTTCTGACCTGATTCAGGGTTTATGGCCCATGTAGATGTGCCCTTAGTGGATGATGGCGAACTGGGGGTACCAGAGAAGTGTCTGCCTATGTCCATATAGTGAGATGCGTTGTGCCATTACCTGCCAGGGCCTCTTGAGGGGCCTTAGTTCACTGTTGTCTGTGCCCAATTGGCAGCCATTTTCTGGATCATTCCCAGTTCAGCCTGGCTATTCCTGAAACTGAAGCTGGGAGGGACTCTCTGGAGAAAGATAGACAAATAAGCTAGAGCACTGCCTATGAGTACAATTTTATAGACATATTGTTAGATTATGTGTACCTTGACCTAGTAGATGAAATAAGTAGGGAATGCATCTACTTTTGAATCTTGGGTAATCTACTTTTACATCTTGGGTAATTTCCTGGAGTTTGGATCAGTGGGCATTTCAGCAATAGCATGGGTGTGTACTCTATCTTAAATTATATTGTTGAAATGAGGATGCTTTTGACAACCAAAATGTATTTTAGTGATATAATGATGAGCGCCAATTCACTTTTAGTAATTAAAATATACACCTTGTCTTAAAACCCTTAAACTCTTAGTGCCTAATTGATAAACTCTTTTGCACAGGGTTCCTATTGCTGGATTTGGGGATTATAATTAAAATCTTAACCCAAAAGTCTGTAGCCTGCCCAACTACAAAATAAATCATAGAATAATATTACTATTATGAGCACATAGATGTATAATGTCAGCAGACATTTGCCAGATCTGAGTAATGTATTTTATGAGAGTTTAAAACTGTGCTTTAAAAAAAATCACTTAATTCCAGTGATCTAATTAGTAATCATATTTTTACCAAACAAGGAGTAGCCAGCTTCTGGCATGACTTTCACAATGTTTGTTAGATCTCAGAGGTCTTCCCAGGCGTATCTTTCAATTTGCATAATTCTTCTCCACTGAGAGCATGGTCAGCTAAATTTTGGGTATGATTTCTTAAAAGTTAGTCCCATTTCTTCAGTAAGCATTCTTCATAGGGCATTTAAGACTGTACCTTTCATGTAGTAGTAGCTTTTGCCCTCTCATGGCTCTGCGCTGATGCCCCAGGCTTAATCCTTTACTATATCTCTTCTTCCACATAGCTCTGTAATGGATCTTTGAGGTCATTAAGTTCAAACCTTCACGCTCTGTATAAAAAGGCTGTATAAAATTACAGGTTGACACTCTCCCTCCGCTTCTCACACTTCAGTCTATTTATATATAAAAAATAAAACAAACAAGTCTTAGCTCTGTGCTGGAAAAGAAAGCTGAGAGCACATGTTTTCTTGCAATCAGAGCCCAATAATGGTACGTTAAATAAGGATCTCATCGCTTGGCTGTATAGCTTTTTCCTTTGGACGTGATGTTCTGTCCCTAGAACATTTACGCTAGTTCAGCTTTTGCAATGAAAATTGTTTTGTTGTAATCATGTGGTTTCTTGGCTTATGTTGTGCAATGAGCTGTAAAAACTATTTTTAAAACAATCTGGCTATAATAAAAGTAATATTTTACCATGGAACTTCACTAATTTTGTTGACCATAGTCAAGCACATCCCTTTTTTTCCAAAGTAACCTAACCATTCACCATTATAAAAAAGTTGAATGAAATATTTAAATAAAAACTATATAGGATTTCTTTTACTTTTAATGTGTATGTATTGAGATTGTGGGTATCTTAGGGCTAAACACACACAAACAACCTCAGAACTGCTAGAAATGTAGTTTGTTACAGAGCAACATATGATTCAAACTGGAATGTTTGTTTTCTCCAATTAGACTACATTTACTGCATTCCTTTCTTCAGTCTCTCTTGCCTGCCAGCTGTAAAGGTGGCTCCTGTTTGCGCGAGGGAGCAAATATCACTCTTACACAAGGTTACACAATCTCCTTGTAATTCAGTTGCCATAAAATTGTGTTGTCGAAGGCTTTCATGGCCGGAATCACTGGTTTGCTGTAAGTTTTCCGGGTTGTATAGCCATGTTCCAGAAGAATGCTTCTAGAACATTGCCATGTAGCTCAGAGCAGCCCATTGTCATAAAATTATTTTAAAACAGATTGTAAAAAATCAGTGTAAGGAGAGCTGAACATTATGCTTAGACATTATGCTCCTGCCTCCCCACACTCACTATGAAGTATAGTCCTACACTTTCCATGGTGGAATTCTATCGTGCAAGCTTTTCGCTTTCTCTTCCAGTGACGCTGAATGGTGGCAGACGCTACGATGTGATTACCACATGGAGTGACCCCCCGACACATATTATAGGGGCAAAGGGGGTTGGGGGAATCAATATGGAAATCTTACTTTCAGCAACAGTCTCCCTCCACTTCATCTGTATTCATATTACATAGGATTGTCATTTATATATGTAATGACTAGTCACAATGCTACCATTGCAATGCTTGGGGTATTTTTTTTTTACTGTAGATGGTAAAGGATGTGTATCCCAAGCATACAATACCACGGATGAGGCCAGGATCAGAACCACACCCTTAGTTCAATATGAGTCCCCTACACATGTGTAGAACATGACTTAGACTTTCATAACACATGTTTCTACGGATAAGCGCTTCCTTCAGCACCTATACAGACATCAATGCATGTAGTTAGAAATCAGCTATTGTAGGCCCTTTGTATTCACAGGTTTTGCATCCATGGATTCAACCACAGCAGAAAAATCGGTAAGTTTCAACAAAATTGGGGCATATGTGCACATTTGGCAATAGATAACAGTAGTGTAGAGATGTGTGACACATCTCACCGTAGTGCAAATGATTTTGATAAGGTGACCTGGGCTCTTTTCTTTCTAGGTGATGTTCATGAGCAACCTCAGGGCTCTGTACAGCCCTTTAAAAAGAATGTAGAAGGCGCATCCATTAATGAAAGGCTTAAACTGAACTATGGGAAAGTTTAGGTTTCTCCTATTAATCCAGCAGTTCCAGACATTGGAATACCAAACTCATTTTCAGACTTTAGGAACTTCACTAATCATGGTTCATAATGTTGTCAAGTCAGGCTTCATTTCCCAAATTTTTAATCACAGTTAATTGACATATACCAAAAGTGGTGTGCATTTCACTGTTTGGTAAGTTATCTACCATGAGAGTTAAATGATTATATTGAAAATTATTGCGTTTGACATGATGTAAGAGGATACAAATGTTCTGTGTTTGCAATATCTGTGGTTCACTCCACTTATGCAATTTAAAGCTTGGTGTTACAATTATCAAGCGGTAAGCATTCATGTGTGAAATAGCTCCTTGATGCTAACTCTACTGGGACATAAACATAAAAGGGGAAGTCATGAATATGTTATTTTTGAAATTCAAAGAAACACGAAAAACGAAAAGGAGAGTCTATAAACTTGAAATGAAATGAGATACCTACTACTGAAATTATTTCAATCACACCCACCTATAACTCTTTTCATAGGATTAAAAACTGTAATGTCATTGGTAGAGAAAGAGCAGAAAGACGTTAAAAAGTAGAAGTTTCCACCACCTCTGCTAGCATTAAGGAATGTGGTGCAAAACGTAATATAACTCATTTTATGAAGTGCTCAAATTCATTAAATCTAATTAGTAAAGTCCAAAGCACATTAAGTACCAATTACATATATTGTGAGCAATATATGCTAATACAAGACCTCCAAAATCATTGTGTGCAAATCTACTTTTAAGCACATTATCATTAAAATCAAAATTATCAGTTGACTATATTAAATGATTATGGATCAGCATACAGTAAAAGTAAAGGTGACAGGATTTTCCCCCTGTCATATATTTTTCCTCTCATGTTACTTTTCCAGACCTGTTACTTAAAATTAATTTGAACATTTTCAGTGTTTGTTTTCTCTCTTGAAAAAAGGTGTATTTGAGAGATGCTGAAAGACCATTGGTGAACTATTTTTTAAAATGATGTGGATTCAGATTATGTTTCTCAAAAACCAAAATACCCTGCCAAACCAGATATTAAGTATGATGTGCTCTTGGTGTCTTACAGCTCAAAAATGTAGCCCATGAAACTGTAATCCATTTTGTGTTTAAGTCAAGTCATTGTCGAAACAGCTTTTTATTAGTAAACTATATGTCAAAGAACATGAAATAAATCAAATCCTTTAGTTGAAGATGAACAAGTTGTGTACCCATTCGGATATTGTTATACTGCAACACCCATCAGCCCAATGCAGAATAGCCTATAGTGAGTGATGATAAGATTTACAATACAGTATCCGGGAAGATACAAGTTGCCTACCTCTTTGGTTACAAAGGGCAAACTTTCAGATAAACAGCAACTGCAAATTGAACGAGAAACATCTGTATTTTGTGAAGAAAGCAAGCATATGTGTTGTTGAAGGCTTTCATGGTTGGAATCACTGGGTTGCTGTGAGTATTCTGGGCTGTATGGCCATGTTCCAGAAGCATTCTCTCTTGATGTTCCAGAAGCATGTTCTCTCCTACGTCAGGAGAAAATGCTTCTGGAACATGACCATACAGACCGAATTAACGAAGCTGGGGGGGCAGAATCTCTGGCTGAAATCAAAGGGATATAAAAATATGTTAGTAGTATGGACAACAAGAGTGGGTAAAGTGCAGGCCTCCAGATGTTGTTGGACTGCATTGACTACTCTGCCTAAAGCCAACAGAGATGTTGGTGCAGTAAAATCTGGAGTGCTGCACTTTTCCCACCTGATCTATACAAAGACCTGCCTGTTATAAAGGGAAAATGTTTGGTTTCAAGAAGCTACTAAAAGTACTGGACATTTCATTTAAAATGTTGGTGCCTTGTCCCATCTCACTCCTCTTCCCCCATTTATTACAAGAGGTAAGTTCAAGTTACACTTACTTGTTTGTCTATGATGAGTGTATTTTATTACTAATCCCTTAAAAGAGCAGTGGAGGCCCACTCACTAAAATATGTATCTATCGTGTATTTTGATCTCACTGTATCTTGGAGTAAAAAGAGCTGTACTCTTTTGGGGAAAGAGTTGCAGACATATTAACTAATGAATCAGCGTACATACTGGATCTTTGTCACACCAGTTCAGCCAGACAGATTTTAACTGCCTCCAATCTCTTTATCAACTCTCTGTGAGGGGAAAAAGTGATTTCAGAGTATCCTGTCTCTGATATATGATAAATCACACTTCATTTTTGTTTATTCTTTTAGCCAGCTGTTCTGTGATAATAGAAGTACAATAATTTAAAAAAATAGCCCATTGCATGGGGACCATGATCCAGAAAGACTACAGTGTTGGCCCCAAGGCTTCTGCATATCTTTTGTTTTTTTGCATGTAACTGGTGCTGCAATGTTTCTTTTAAAACCACCTTTCAAACTCTACTGAATTTTAAAAGGAGTTTGTCCTGCAACACACCAGGGATTGTATTTGAAGAAAAAGTTCTCTTTTTCTCATATCAACAACAAAGAAAGTTCTTAGGTCTGTGATGAATTACTAGTTATGAGTCTCCTTGTGGAGAGAAAAAGCAGGGTATAAATAAATGTAAAATAACAACAACAACAACCAGAAATGGACTGACAACATACAACCTCTGTGCTTGTCACCATTTTTTTATTGGAACTGGCAACGTCCACACTTCGTAGTAACAGAACGACATAAAAATAATGTTCACTATATACAGCCTTTGCACAGGCTACTTAACTATACACAAGGCATAGTGATCACGACAGTCTAGTCTCCATAGTCATCTGTGCACAAAAAAGACGCCATCCATTAAACATTAATGTGAACATTACAGTGAAATGACATCACAAGTCCAGTGAAAATTCAGCATAATACAAAACATATTCATCTACTGCAAATTACATCCTTTCAAACAATTATTCAGTAGTCACCTAGCCAGAGTCTGAAGGAGAGGTGTGTTGTGTAGTTATAAGTCTTTTAAGGGAAGCAACCTCTGCAGACAAATTTGCTATTCCCTGCTTCAAATATAAGTTCTCTGTCTCCGATATTTTGTAGGAATTGTCTTTAACCTCAACTACTGCATTTTTGCAGCCTCTTGTTTTTTCAGTTAGTTCTTTTTGACTGTGCCAATGTTCTGGCTTCAAAGACCAGTCCTGGATATTAGTCACTTGAACAGAGAAAGGAGTGTGAGAAGCTTGTACCAAATTTTGTCCATTGTGCTTTTCAACTTCAAAATGTCTTTTAGATGACATATCTATTGGTGATGATAATTTCCGTGTGGCATCATATTCATTCTCCGGTGACTCCATTTTGATTTGCATTGCCTTTGCCTTAATTCTCAGTTTATGAGGCAGTGCAGAAGAGCTGACCTCTGGAACTTTAACTGTAGCATGTGCAGTTTTTAGTTCAACGGGGGAATGGATTGGACCTTTAGGAACTTGCTGCTCATCTTCTCCATCAGATGACTTTCCTACAACACCATCATCGGCCTCTGAAGTTCTTGGAGAATTACTGGAGGATCTGTTAACTTGCAACAGTGGAGGGGAATGTGAATAGCCACTAAAGTTACTTCCCATGAAGTTTTGATACATGGATGATGTATAGGAGCCTCTTTCATCTCGTGAATCTCTTGCAAAATTTTCCAATTCCATAGGCTCTTGCTTTATGAGCTGGAACTTATTTTCAGGATCTCTGCAATTATTTTGTATAGGACTTGCATGAGTATGCTCTACAGATGATACTTCAGATACATCAGATAAAGAGCTTTGCGGCGAATGCTTAATAACAGATATACAAGTGCTGCCCACCATGCTTGGTTCATGTTCATCAATGAACGAGTTAATACTTGCTTTGGAATTCTGATATTCCTGAAAATAAACAGCTGTTGCATTGCTGAGTTTCTGGACCTCTTGGGCATATGTTGAGGAGCTAATTAAACCAAACTTTAGCTTTAGTGAAAGTAACTCAGCTTTTAAAGTGGCATTTTCTTCTCCCAGTGCCATTAGTTTATTCTCCAATACAAGGTCGTTCAGTCTCCGTTTTTCACGAGACCTTTTTGCAGCTTCATTATTTTTCCGCCGTTTTTCCCAGTACATAGCATCTTTCTTTTCATCAGGAATGAATTCTCGCTTTCTTCGGCAGGATGAAGATTTGTTTTTTGCCATAGTTTCATCAGAGAGTAGCATTTCGTCACCGGTAGTTAAGTCATCAGATACATCTGTTAATGCAGAATTAAGTACCATAATTTTGCCCACACTGCTACTTGTATCAGCAGGTGTCTGTTCCGATTTAATGGACTGCATTTTTCTCAGCTGCATCAGAAGCAATTGTAGTAGGTAGGCAAATAGTAACAAGGTTAATTAATCTTCCAGGATTTCTTGAATCATAACAACTGGGTAAATACAGTAATTTTAAATCCATAAGCATCCTTCCATTTATTCCATGGTCTTGGGCATCAACGTGGCTTGGTCAAATCTGCTTCAGAATGGAAATGGAAATCTTCTTTCAACAAACCTGCGGTAGACAAAAGAATAATTATTCAGTTATGAAGATTACACACATCTTTTAAAAAGCATTTTAAAACATCTTTTAGTGATTACATCCCATAAAGTAGGCCAGGGAATCATAAATCACAGAGCCACTGCATCTTATTGGATATCATTAGACCAACATGTCTGAAAAGAATTAAAATAATCCTAGCAGGATATATTATATCCTTAAAAAGACAAAAGCAAGCTCTAGTTCAACACAGGGCTTGAACAGGTTCACTAATGTTGCTATCTTGAGTGCATTTACCAGAAAGTTAATTTAACGCGGTAGTATGTTGCTTCACAATGGATATGTTTGAAATTGAGCAAGTATTCAATCTTGCCAAGAAAATCATGTGATAGGATCACTGTAAGATGGAGACTTGAAGGCACACAACAAGATCTGCACTGGTGAGATAGACAATAAAGACAAAGTAACTCAACCCACGCTTGAGCTGGTTACAATTCCTATATTGTACATTGTGCCCTCAATACCCACTGCCGTTTGGTCCAGGATCCCGCATGGATACCAAAATCGGTGGCTGCTCAAATCCCATTATACTCAGTGGTTCAGTACAATGTTGTTCCTGATATAACATTTTTAAAATACCATTTGTTTTTCTGATTTTTTAAAAAAAATTCAAGACACAGATGATTGAATCTGTCAAAGTTCTTTCTTTTGAACTTTTTTTGAACTTCTGTTACAGTTCCAAACATCTATGCTAGTATCCTTTGCAATCTTTGCTAAGAAGGTTTAGTCACTTTCCTCACTGAACTCTCCCCGAGTATTACAAAGGCTCATAAAATTAGTTCATCCTACACACTCACCCTTGGAAATATCCTGCCTCTTATGGGAAAAGCCTCTGTAAGTTTGCTTAATTGGGGAAGCAGGTCAGTTCCCCTGTCTGCTGATTCATAATTTCCTTGGAATACAACCAGTATGTCTATTAAATACTTTAGTTTTCGAAGCTCCCATTTTGAATTATCTGATCTCATTTTCAATAGCTGGAGCAAAACCTTAATATGCACAAGCGGCATCAATCAACTAATATCTAATTAATACAATAAACACAATATATTAATACACAATATATACAATGAAGAGTTGGCTCATTATATGTAACAGGCATAGTTGCTAAGTAATTAGTAGTGAGATTACATTCCACCAACTAAATTATTGATATCATAATGATAAACATACATTAAGAAGTTTGAATTGTTTCACATCCCAGAAACTTCAAATTGAAATGGAAATGAGGATCCAATATAGTGTGGAGGCAGTGTATGGATCTATTACTTAGTTAGCAACTAATTCACTCGGGGGGTTACTACTTACTTTTCCCACAGCTGCTCTGAGTTAAATTAGAGCTCTGCTGATGCCAAAACCCCAAAGGGCAAAGATCCAGCTCTAGATGAGCACCAATTTAACTCAGGGCAACTATAGAAAGAGCAGTGGTAGACTCCAGAATACATTGACCAATTTCATGGCTACAGATCCAACAGCTATCCCTAATGGCGCCAATGAAAGCAGGGTGTAAGTCTACCTCCCGTGCAAACACAGCAGGTGTAGAAAAGGTCTCATTTAACTGGGCATTTTTGTCATTAGCATACAAAAGTTGTACCAAACACAAATTACACATATTTTAGCAGGCTCACCACACTATATGAGACCATCCTTGACACAATTTAAAGCACCATTAACAACTCAGTCCTTTTATCCATTCCAGATATGCAACTGTTTTCAGAAAGGAGTGCAGATTCACATATGGAGGCCCAGGTGATGGTAGAATATCAAGAGAATGAATGCAATACACCCAGAATAATAGTGTCATGCCACATGGAGGACTGTGATGAGACACAACTGCACAGGTGAAAGGCACATCCTACACTAACAGTGGGTTCAAGATGGAAACAGACAACTGCAGATATCTGAATCACAGTTTTGAATAAAATTTGGCATTTGATCTTATTCTTAGTCATCAAGTAGCTGTGCAAGACTATGGTAGTTGTGCATACCTGCATGGGATTTTTAACCAGAAGATTGTCTAATAACTATTACAGCAGTGGTGACACAGAAACTCATGTTCAGCACTGCTTCAAAGAGGACTACTTTTGAATATGTATACTGCATTCTTTATTTTCTCTCTCGTTCATATATATATATATATATATATATATATATATATATGAAAAAAAGAGAGAAATTAAGTATGCAATGTACATTTCAAAAGTAGCACTGAGGAAATGGTAGATGAAGTGTCACTTCCTCTGTCAGTGAAAAAAGTATTTTTGAGGTCAGAGATGGATTATTTATTCTGATAACAAACTTAATATTTCTACTAACCACAATACTGAAGTGGTTTTGCTTCTCACATTGTATCATTTTAAAGAGTCATTATTCTGCACTTCATCCTATTGGTGAATTTACTGAAACTTTGCAATCTTGGAATAGCCTGCCATCAGGTTCATTTCCATTTATGGCAACCCCATGAATGAAAGATCTCTGGCACCCTATCAGCAACAGCCCAGCTGAGGTCTTGCAAAATCAGGGCCATGGCTTGCTTGACTGAGTATTTTTCAATATCTACCATAAAATTAACATCTGGATAAGATTTTTTGCAATAGCAAAGGCATATCGCCTCTCTCTCTTGCTCAGTTTGTCTGTTTGATCACCTTCTATCAGCTTGAATTCTATCTGGTAATAATGACAAATACTTTCTTAATAAAGCAAGTTATTTTTACCTTGGCTATTTCTTAGAATTTCACTGGAAAACATTAATATTTGCACATAAACCAATGAACCAATGAACCTATTAATGTAGTCAAGTTCTGCCATTTCCCCTTATGATTAATTTTGCAAGTACGTTAACACTCCCTCATAAAATGGTCTAAACCTGGTCTTAGTCACTCTTGAAAGATCAAGGCTTTTAAAAAAATACTTAAAGTTGTTTGCAGTGCCAAATGTCAGGTTTAGCAATGTAGCAATCAATACTTAGCCTGTTTAATGTTATTAGCAGACCTACAGACAAGCAGATTTATTTTAAGATAGCAATAACCTTGTTTGTGACTAGAGAAGTATACTGCCTGAAGCCTTCAGACAGGGATCTGATTCCATCCAAGACAAATAATGCAAACCTAACTCAAAGATCAGCTGTCAGTAGAGAGAGATGATTAGGTAGAAGCTTCCTCTCCTTGCAGAACTGGCTTCTTGCTGGCTGAACTGGTCTTAGCTTGCCACAACCCATTTGTGCCAGCTGATCTGAAATATCAGCAAGCAAAGTGATCTGCCAACACAACTGTTCTGCCAGCGGAAGACCCAAGAAGTGGGCAAAGAACAGGTGGAGTGATGGTGAAACCATGTTATGCTATATCCAAACTTCCTCCAACCCTTGGGCATGCTAAGGGTACAAATTCCAAAACCCATAGGCCATTAGAGGTTATTCAACATAGCCCCAAATGGCTTACTGTTGGTTAAGTTGGCCCATGGTCATATTGGCTTGTTAAGATTGCTCCTGAGATAAAGAATTCCAGGAACGCGGAAGGAACAACAAGGGATGCTGGAAACGCTGAGAGATGAGGAGTGCGTCAGCTCCCCCTGGTGGCCAGAGTTTGCCTCTGTTCGTCTATATGTGTGTTTGTGAAACGGCAGGGATTATCTGCTAAGTATGTGTACCTGTAATCCACTCTGAGTCCCCTTCGGGGTGAGAAGAGCGGAATATAAATAAAGTAAATAAATAAATAAACTGTGTGGATGGGACCTCAGATGTGTAAGAAAGCAAATAGAACACACAAAAATAAAGTGAAACTGCTAGGATTAAGTGAATCCTATGAGTCAGGGGAAAGAAGCAAAGTCAAAACAATAGGATTTGATTACAAGTAACAGTCCGCAACCTAACTTTTTTCTTGGTTCAGCAACCAAAAATGAACAGTCATCCAATACACATCTGCTCCTGTATATTTACAATAATCTATTGTTTGAAGTTTCTACATTGGCAAGTTATTGGCACTGATCATCTCACTGTCAATGTTATTGCCCTTTATCCTAGCCCGCTCCTCACACAAGTGCAATTAGAGAACCTATCCTTTACCTATATGTCATTTTTGAGAGACTGGAAAGTTACTTTTATGGACTACAGCTTTCAGAATCCCCATGCCAGTTGTGACCATTGACCATTTTGACTTGGTAGTTTGTGAGAGCCCTTGTCCAAAAAGTAACTTTTCAAGGTTTAGATAATTTCCTAGTACATAATTTTATTCTCGGGACCTATGTTGTATTTTATGTTTATGTTTTATTGTACGGCGACATGGATATGATAATGTTATCCGCCCCGAGCCTGCAGGAAGTACAAATAAATAAATAAATAAAATAAATTGTGAGTACAATTATTGTACAAAACCTGTGCTAAAACAAATTTGAATGAATGGCTGCAGGAGATCAACCACAGTTCAGAAAGACCTAAGTGCCAGGGCTTTTTCTAATACACAGTATAAACAGGACTGACTTTGCAACTTCTTCTAAGTCCCACAAGGCACACAGCATTTTCACTGTGACAGTGCAGTTCCTTTCTAAGCATGTGAGCAGTTTCATTTTACATCAAAATCAAATACCTATTATTAAGCACAAATGAATACTATAGTACCAAGCTCCAAACTCTGAAGGAAAGAAATCAAACCATTTTAGAGACTAATAATGTGTACATGTACTCTTGGGGAGAAAGGTATATAATAAAGATGATTATTATGATTATGATAATGGAGAAGGGCTGATCTGAGGAACATGGACGGGCAGCAAGGGGAAGAATAGTAAACAAGATCTTTCTTGGGTGAATGGAAACCTGCTCCTAAAACCTGAGATGTAACTTTTAAGTGTTCAAATATTACAGGACCTGCCTATAATTAATTTCTATGCTTGCATAACATACAAGAAATTTATTTTCTACTAACTATTTGGGAGGTAACATAGAAAACATGAAAGGCGGAACCCTAAATATATGAGGGATCATTTATCCCTATAGCTGTCCACCAGTACTTTAAAATATAAATGGGATTATAATCATATTAATAAATTGTGGGTGCCCAGCTCCCCCTAAATCCCAACAACCTCCCCTTCCAGAAGTTACAGTATTTGGGAGGGAGGTGGGAGAAAAAATTATGTGAACAAACTTGTAAATGTGAACAGATAATATAGAAATACTTTACCACAATGTCAGTTCACAATAGACATTTATTATCTGTTCAATATATTATGTTATCTTGTATTCAGTTAAAGAAAAGTTTTAAAAAACCAAACAAAAACTTTTTTGTTTTGGTTGATTTCGGTGCACATTGTTATTTCTTTTCATTGTATATTTTTGAAATTACATATGGTATACCGCTGGTATTATAAGATAAAACATGGCATATACATATTTTAATAAATGAATAATATATAGAGAAATCACAATTACCTTTTTAGTCATTTAAATATAAATGAAAAAACCTATGTGAGCAGCTCCCCACACTTACATTTTACCAGTAAGCTTCAGAAATTGATGTACTATAATGTCTTTGATCATTGTGAGTAAACAAGTTACTGTCTTTGCTAATAATTCAAGAACTTAAGTTCAGCTGCTTTCTAACAGTTATGTTATGGAAATTACACATCTAAACAGTCTTCTAAGAAATGAAGATCAGTGGGCTCATATTTGACCTAATTTCCAGTAATATGAGAAGTCCAATTTAATTTTAAACTTTGTACATATTTACTTAGGAGTACTTCCTATTGAACTTAATAAAGACTTACTCTTAGACAAAGAAGCATAGGATTCTGCGTTACTAAACCCTCTAGCCAAAAAAACAACAACAAAAAACAAAAACCATGCAACATTTTATGCTTCTAGTAATATAGCAGGTGCCTGTGTAAGTAATCCACAAACATGCACACAGATGAAAGAGGTTTCTAGAAGGAAATTTTTTTTAAAAACCAACAAATCATAATTTAACCATTATATTGCCTTGGAAGATGATTCCCCAATCCCTCCTGTTACAGAGATTCACAAAACTTGGTGGGATCTTTAATCATTATCTACAAACAAATACAGACCTATCCATTCTTTATATAGATATCTTTTTCTAATTATTTTTTGGCATTTATAATTATTTGGGAAATAGCTTGGACATTTTGGTGCTGTTGCTGCCTGCATTCTCAAAGGCATGTAAATGGACGATGGAATTCTAAATCTGCACCTTGAATAATGTTTCTATTCTATTTAAAACAAACGGCTCGCTGCTGGATTAATCTCAGTATGTTTCCACCAGCTCAAAAGGCCAAGCTTAGTGTAATAAACCAACCACTGGTATTGCTCCAGAGGATTTCCATTGCGGTTTGGTTTTTTTTGTTGTTGAAGGAACACCTTCCCCA
The DNA here is from genome assembly GCA_030556195.1 of Anolis apletophallus. NCBI lineage: Eukaryota > Metazoa > Chordata > Lepidosauria > Squamata > Anolidae > Anolis > Anolis apletophallus. The sequence goes on along the minus strand of JARBWK010000006.1, from coordinate 79,859,360 downwards.
CAATGGCCACAGTAAAGTAATCATATATGCAAAGCTAAAAACAATTTTATTTTCATACATGCTAAATGGAAAAGCAGCAACATGACTTATGAATCATATACTGAACTTATACAGTCAAAGGGGACCTACCTGTGAAGACTACCTATGTGCATACAAAACTCAGCTCACATCCTTGGTTAATTATGTATAACTTCTGAGTCATTTTCTTTTCAATTTTCCTGAAGGTAAATTGTTCAGTTGTCAAATCTGTTCCTAGTTAGATCCTAGTGAAGTCTACTTTATGTGAAACTGCCCTAAGATCAATCAGTCATACATGTCCCAGAGGTCACATTACCCTGACAACAGGAGAATATGTGGATACATAACCTAAACTGTTGCAAAACTGTTTGACGTCATTTTTGTACAGACAGTAGCTGTGGAAAATCTGCCACCTTTCAACTTTCAAGTAACAAGTCTTTCCAAACTCAAGTAGACTGGTCCTCAGACACCAAACATACAATCCACACCAAGGTCCTGCTCAAAGCCCTACCAATTTCCTCTAGCATAGTATTTGAGAGAGCTACTATCGCTTCCTTGCTATGATCAGATGTTAGAACAAGATTTTGTGGAATAATCTAAATATGCCTATTGCATGATTTAATAAATTAAAACCTGGATGGGTTTGGAAAAAATCGTTAAAGCCCAAAGGCTTAGATGAAAAACCACAATTTAACCTGGCACTGAAAAGAAACCAATGTTGGCACCAATCAGACTTCTAAGGCAAGGACATTTCACAATCAGGTACAAATACTGTACTGCCACCCCACCCATCTTAAGGGCTGCATGAAGAGATATGTGTGTGTATGTGTGTGTGTGTGTACACACACACACACACACACTTTGACAAGAATCAAGGCCAGAAATTAGTCATACTTTGGGGGGGGGGGTAATCATTTCTGGGTTATAGCTGGAAGCTCTCCATAAATCAAACTTGATAAAAACAAGCTTGATAATAGACTTTGTGGGAGAATTACACGAAGGGGTTTTGTAAGCACCTTTGAGACTAACTTCAGACAAAGAAGTTGCCAATATATGCTTTTGTAGACTTAAGTGTTTAGATCAAAATGTGAAAAGGTTGATAACTTCATTCTACCATCAAGTATCTGTTTCACACATCCCAATTGAAACTGGAGATCACACAAGACTCTCGGAAACAGTAATACTCAAAGTGGTGGTCTGTGGGATGATGCTACACTGTGAGGTATTGGCTGCTGGTCCCTAGTGTTTCCAGGAAGGGGGTGGCGGAGGGTGTGTGTGGAATAAATGGATAAGAAAATAGTGCTGGTTCCTGGAACATTAGCGGAGGGGACAAAGGGACCTTTTTGCTGCATACTGATAATGTAATGCATATCCATGCAGGAGCAAAATCCACTGAGCTCAATAAACCATAACTCTGGGTAAATTGATAAAGGACTGCAGCCTTTAACTCAGCAAAAATGTACTCAAGTTTTAATTACTGCCAGGCTCTAGAATAAAATATGCAAAATTCTCAATTAACTCAAGCATGCTTCATCGTTTTATGAAAATGAAAAACTATTTAATTTATTTTTAAAATGTTTTCTAGTGTCATGTCGAAGGCTTTCGTGGCTGGAATCACTGGCTTCTAGAACATGGCCACATAGCCCAAAAAACCTACAACAACCCTGTTTTCTAGTGGTTCTTGCTCAATTGCCAAATAAGTAATTTGGAGTAGGTGGGTAGTCGGATAACTGACATTGTGTTTCATAATATAATCCACTTCCAGCAGTGAAATACTGTAAAAACTACCCGTTTCTAGAGCAAAGGTCTCTTACATAATACCCATGCCAAGCATTACTGTAATGCTGTGTTGGACAAAGTCCAAGAGAAGTGCTCTTTGGAAAAACAAAGTTATATCAAACACTGTAGGAATGCTTATTAAATATGGCAGTTTCTTTTTTTTAAAGAATACAAAGATTTTCTACAATTGTTTTTGAAAATTGAGATATTTTTCAGTCTAAACAAAAGTCAAATGTAATTTCACTGGTTCGCTCACTACTTTTTGCTTGTCAAACCTGCCACTGGTGTCTGTTAAAGCTAAATGTACTGCATTTGAAATATTTCTACAAACTGAGGATAAAACTGAATATATTATTTGGTTGGAAATCATTTTGGATTTTGCCTGAGGATCTGCAGGATTTTGTCTGTCACAAAAGTCTGCACAGCCATAGCAAGGACATCTAGAAGAATCTGTTAAGCCGATGAGTCAGATCTCTTGCTCAAGAACACGCAATAACCCAAAAACAAAGCATTACATTGTTCAGATTATTGCATCAGAGATGTTATAATAACCACAGATCAGAACAATAATGTAACAAGCCAACCATCTGGGAAAAGAACATTGTTACGTAAATGAAGTTTGCACAACCTTTAGCAGAATAAGACTAGTCTTAAGTAAGCTAAAGGTTTGTGTTTTGTTTCAAGATAAAAGCACACTACAGTGATTGATGTCCTGTAGAGATTATACATGCACTGCTAACACTATTTTTCTTTGCAGGAGAAGATAAACTGCAAGAAGCCTGAGTAAGCTCACATTGCTCATGGAGAGCCTGTAGGCTTTTAAACAAATCTCTAACCATTGCATTTACAAAAAAAAAAAGAAAACAAAGCAGAAATCAATTCCAACATAAATCTGAAACTGTAAGACCGAATCCATAACACTGAAGTAGATGAAGATTGTTTTGCAACCCCCTGGTGAATCAAGATTAAAAATAGGTGGCAATTTAAAATAGAAAGGAAATAATAATTACGGTGAAATCTGTCAGCAAATTAATGACCAATCAAAGGCAGACTCCTAGCAGGCATTCATTAATCAACATTGGATAGTGTGTGACTCATGTGATCACAAGTGGGACAATGAAGTATTGGCTTTAAAACTGGGATCTATTTTTCCCCACATCGATAAAATTCAAAGGTGAACATAGTGTTTCTGAAACACGTACAAACCCCAACCTGATGTTTGTCACAATTAAATAAAATAAACATTTGCAAGTATTTAGTAAAGGGTGGCAAATGATCTCTTGAGTATTCTTTATTTAAGAAATCATATGAAATCGATGGAGTCACCATAAGACAATAGGTGACTTGAAGGTGCACATAGACATGCACACACACACACACATATATGCACACATGCAAGCACATACACTATAGCATTCTAAATAAAATGTCGGAACCTTTTAAATATTGGAAGAGAAGTCAACAGAAAAGTTAACTCAGGAAAACAAATATTTATGATCAAAACGATCTGCTTTTATGGAATAACAACAGTAGAAAAAACAGTCTTGAAAATTCATGGTGAATACAAACTAGAACAAAGTAGGTACGGTAGTAGTCAGTTGGCACACATAAGTTTCGGGTCTCTGATCTAGCGTGCAACACTATAGAATTAATGCAGTTTGACACAACTTTGTCAAACAGCATTCATTGGACAATGCAGATGTACCCTTGATATATCTGGTCCCCAACACATGACTCTCTTTCTCCTTACTTTATCTTCACAAGTCTCAGTTTAGGAAAGCTGAAAGAGTGACTGGTGTTGCATCTCCACTGTTAGTGTTGAGCAACTTTTACACAGTTATTTGTTGTTTTCTTCTTGTTGTGCTTTCTTACATTTGTGTTATTTCACATTTTATATTAGGGATGGTCTAGAAATATTTTTGAATGAATAAATTTGCATATTTCTCGACTCTGATGTTTATATTCCATTGACGGCAATGTAAAATAATCTGTGTAACTACATATTTGTGGCTTAACTGAATTGTAGTTTATTGTTAGACTTACGAGAAATCCCTACTTTACATCACCTTAGCCATTTGACAACAACTTACTGTCAGAAGTTGGGAATGACTAAATTTAGTATGTTTTTACCATGTATTTAATAATCTGCAAGTGTTTTAATGATATGTAAGTCACCCCGAGCCAGTCGGAAGGGGCGACTAAGAAATCGAAATAATAAATAAATAAAGTCTTTCAGGACGTAATATCTTTTATTAAAGTATTCCCCTGAGCTAGTGCACTTGATCAGAGTTCTCCAAGCTGATACCCTACAGATTAACTGGACTACAATTCCTATCTTACCCGCCTTGAGCCACAAGAAGAGGCAGGTAAGAAATAAAATAATCATCATCATCCCAAAAAAGCCTACTATGGTAGATACACAAGAGATGATGCTGTGAAATGACTTGATGCATTACGAAGTGTGCTATTTATTAACAATTCAGCAAGCATGGATGTCAATGTTATATAGGCTAACTTTAAAGATGATGTTAACACAGAATTTACCAAGTAAGAGCACACTGATAACCCATAACTGTTTTGTGTGAGAGACCATACATGCATTCTCTCTCCAGGAATTAAGCGATTTTGTAATAACAAAAGTTATTTGACACTATACTACTTAATACCACATCTACACTCACAGCTCATTACCAGCTGAACTGATAACAAGATTAACATTTAAGAAAGCCTGGAGAAAAGGAATGAGCCAAAGTAATATTACTAAGTGTTAAATATTTTGTAATGTATTTGCAAGGGACAAGTGTGCATGTGTTAAGTGTAAAATCTTTAGGTTTTTTAATGTTTGTGGTTCCAAGAACTCCAGATGACACAAAATGTTAAGGTATGTTCCTTCTGTTTACCCAGATTGACTGTGAACTTTAGAAAATATGTGAAATCATTACAACATAATTGACAGTGGCCTAGATCTAGAAGGAGGCGCCTGCAGAGGAAATTGCTTCTGTCAGCAGAACTGGGAATAGCAACATTCCTTTCTCACTACAGCCTTGGCAAATTCCTGAAAACCTGTTCCAAGGGAATGAAAACTTCTGGTGGTTTTGGGATGCAAGATGGAAGGAACAGAAACACACTTCTGTAAATGCCAACATGTGTGTAAGTGTCACCTGTTGCCTTATGGCAAACTCATGAATTTCATAGGGTTTTTAAAGGCCAGGAATACTCAAAGGTGATTCTGCCAATTGGATCTTCTGAAATGTAGAGACCAATAGTTTCACTACAAAACTTGTATAAAGACCAGACAAGTATTATCTTTCTCTAAATAGAAACCTAATTTATTCATTTATAATTTATGTCTTATAATCAGGACAATTCTTATTACTGACCATTCCTATTCTAATGAATGCATGCAAACAAACAAACCCTAAGTATCTGGTAAAGCTTGCCCATGTAAGCAGATGAGCAATGGACAAGAACATTTGTGACAAATGAGGAGTGGCCCAAAAAAAACCCAATTAGTGTCATGACCGAGTTCTCAAGTTCTATTATCTCAAACTACTTGAGAGCTCATCCAGGGATGAAAGGCTGCTATGAGTAGTATCAAATAGGCTCTATCCCAAGCAGTGTGGAGTAGGAAGAGAATAGTGTACTTTCTGTTGTCATAATTCTTGCCTTCAGCTATACTAGTTCTGGACTCACCAGTTTCTGTCTTGGAAACCTCCACCCAAGTAATTTTTTAAAAAACTTATCAAACAATACAAACTAATAAATCATGGTTTTCCTACTCCCTGCATTTGGCAATACATGAAATGTCACATTTGCAGATTACATGAAGTTGAACTTTCCAATATAATCTTGAGTCATATTTTCTCTCTCATAATTCCAAAAAGTTGGGAAAAGAACCCTAAAACAGGGATGAAGACCACATAGCCCTCCAGATTTTGTTGGGCAGCATTTCTTCTAGCAGTCCAATAACACTGGAAATGTTCTCCATTTTAATTTAAAGTCTTAACCACAAAGCTTTTTAAAAACAGCATGCTTTAGCATTCATTTCAGTGTCTGGTGCCTGATTTTAAATGCAGCCTTGGAGTCAACAGAAAACAAAGCAAAAAAAATTTCTAGGCCTACCCCAGGCCCACATGAGAGATCATGTTAAAAAAAGTATATTTTCTGAATGTTGGCAAGCAATAAAATCAACAATGAAGTGACCTATTTTATTTTCAAGGTGATGGTTCATCCCAGAGTCAACAAGGACAAGGCTTTTTAAAATAAATTACTACATTCTACACTTATTTTCAAGATTACTGATGCACTCACATTTCAATCCCCACAAAGATCTGCAAACAGTCAGAGAGATCTAACCATAGGGGGGAAAATAAACATCACTTTTCGCCAATTGATGCCCTTCACCATTTGAATGCTGAACGGGGATGATGTGAATTTTACTACAAACCATCTGTAGAACATCAAATTGGAGAAGGCAAATCATTGCTCTCACCCCCACCCCCATACAATATCCATGCCTTCATGCAGGTGTTTGTGTAAATATAAGCATACAAAATTTCTTAGTATTGTGGTAGTGATATTTTTAACTGTTATTATCAGTTATATTATTCTTAATTATATAAACTGCCAGGTACTGTTATTTTCTTTCCACGTGTGGTCACAGTCAGTTTAGGAACTACAAGGGGTAAGACTACCTGTGAAATAATTCCTGAAGACTGCCTGTGAAATAATTCCTGAAGTAATCCATTCGCATTAGTTGGGTAAACATTTACCCCTAGTATTGTTCTTTGTTCCCACCAGTGGAACATGTTTATTTTCAAGTCATACACATATGCTTGTCCCAAAGCATAGCTAGTAAGTGTCACCATGCTTAAATTTCTGTGATTTAGGGTGCTATCCTGTTGAACTGAACATACTGGGATTACCTTCCAAGTAAACATGGCTTCACAAAGTATACTGTACATTGTGTAGGACAGGACTACCAGTCCCACCCTATACAGTACAACTTACTTTGGAGTAAACAGAAATTGAATTGTGCTGGCTGGTTAAAAAATCTCAGGTAGCAGTTAATAGCAGTGGGATACCAATTAAATTATAACAACTGTGGAGGACAAATCAACACTATTCTGTATATGGAAGCAACTGGCAGCAGCAGCTAATCTTTTTCTGCTCTGTAAATGCCACCTACATATTCATCACTAGAGGGATCTGGTAATGACTACGGACGTCTCACTCAGATTTATTTTCATATTAACCCCAAATAATACGTTTGGTGCTCCTCGGGCACAGCTTGAGTATCCAGTATGTAAAAAAGCTTGGGGCAAGACATGTTTTGTATTTGGGTGAGATTTTGAAATACCTATATTTGCAGATACATAATGAGATATCTTGGAGATGAGACTCAAGTCTAAACACAAACTCCACTTATATTTCATATACACCTTACAGATCTAGCTGGAAATGAATTTCACACAATATTTGCAATACGTTTGTACATGAAACAAATTTTGTGTACATCAAACTATCAGAAAGCAGCAACGTCTCTATCTCTGCCATCTATGCTGATGATTTCTGGAGTATTTTGAATTTCAGAATAAGGGCTGCTGAATTTGTACTGTACACATTTCTTACAAGAATGAATATTTCACACACACACCTCTAATGACTTGGAACTAAGACAGCAGCGTGCCTGCTTGTAAGTATAATTTTGGAATCCTTGGGGAAAGGCTTCAGCCTCACAGGGAAGGTTGTCCAAACAAATGGGGATTTTGTTTGTTTTCACTTAGAAGAAACTGTGTCACAGCAGCCAGAGAACTGTAAGGTTGGGAGGGGAAGGTTCATTTCAGACATCTAGTTTTCCCCCTTCTCCATCCACCCCTCTCCGCTGCAGATGTGTATTTGTGCATGTGTGTGTGTGTGTGGGGGGGGGGATATACATACATGAGAGAGAACACAGCCATAAACCTATAGGGTTGAAGAGAGGTCAAGGTTCATTTCAGCTGGTTTCCCCTTTCCCCCTTCTCTGTATATGTCTATGTGTGTGTATGAGTGTGTGTGTATATGTATGTATGTGTATATGTATACTTTGGCCTCCCTTCCAATCCTACAATTCTATAACTGTCATATATATGACATGTTATAGAATTGTAGGATTGGAAGGGAGACCAAAGTTCATTTCAGTCATGTAGACCCCCCCCCTTTCTCCTTCCCTCTCTATGTGTGCATGTATGTGTGTGTGTGCGCGCACACACTACACACACATATACATATTTGGCTCAAGTTACTTAAAAAGGTACCAGTTCTGACTTACATAAAAATTCAACTTAAGAGCAAACCTACAGAATCTATCTTGTTTGTAACTTGGGAACTGCCTGTATGTGTGTGTGTAGAGCAGTCAAAGAATTGTAAGGTTGAAAAGGAAGGCAAGATTGAGGCCCAGTGGACCCTCCTTTTCTCCTTGGCTTTCTCTCTCTAGATATGTGTATACACATGTATATATAGAGTATGTATGTGTGTATATATAGAGAGAATGTGTGTGTGTGTGTGTGTGTGTGTGTGTGTACATACGGGCAGGTCAAAAAGTAATGCCTCAATCACTCTTTTATTTCTTTCACAGCTACTGGACTATCTATGCATGATATAAGATAACCTTACTCTACAGATATAGTATTTTCTTTTTCTGATTGACCTATTGGAAACATGAATCCAAAGCAAAAGGAGATTGTGCACCTATGAAAATCCACAATTGATTGAAGAATGTTTATGATTTGGCCCCTTCTGACTTATTTATTTATTTATTTCAGGATTTTGCCCCGCTCTTCAGAGCGGCTTACAGTAAGGCACAATTCGATGCCCACACAGTAACAATATAAAACCCCAGAACCCTTCAACAATTAAAATACATTAAATTACAATTACATTAGCATCATACGCCTTCATTCCAGATTAAAACAATGTACTGTCCATAAAAGCATTGGCCCTATTCATCCCCTTTCCATTAAAATCCCATCTAAAATGCTGCCTTGTGCTGATGTGCAAATGCCTGGTCCCACAGCCAGGATTTAACTTTTTTCCTGAATGCCAGGAGGGATGAGGTGGCTCGTACATTGATAGGAAGCGCATTCCACAGGCGGGGAGCCACCACCGAGAAGGCCCTCTTCCTCACCTCCACCAGCCGCATTTGAGAAGTAGGCAGGAGCGAGAGCAGGGCCTCCCCGGATGATCTTAGATTACAAGGTGGGATGTAGCGGCTGATGCGTTCGGACAAGATGGGCCAGTTTATTTTATTTATTTATTTATTTATTTATTCGGCTTCTATGCCGCCACTCCCAAGTAGGCTCGGGGCGGCTCACAGCCAGGGGCAAAACAATGTACAATCAGCATACATACTAAAATGCAATATAAAACAAGATAAAAATACACAGTAAAACAGCGTTAAAACAGAATTAAAATAGTTCAAGCGGTCTGGCAGCGTTGTCAAGGGGTCCCTCTTTGACCTAGACCTGGAAAGCCAGCCGGAAAAGGTGAGTCTTACAAGCCCGCCTAAACGGAAGCAGGTCATGGATGGCCCGGGTAGCGGGCGGCAAGGCATTCCACAATGTCGGGCGCTATGACCGAAAATTCGACGAGTGGCAGTTCTTTTGGCCACCTTAGCGAAAGGACCGCTAACAGATTAGGTCCTCCGAACAGTGATCTAAGAGGGAAATATGGGGTGAGACGGTCCCTCAGATTCAGGCCGTGTAAGGCCTTAAAGGTAAGAACCAACACTTTGAAGGCAACCATGCTCAATGGGCAGCCAGTGCAGATCCTGCAAAATAGGTGTTATATGGCATCCTGCTGGGGAACCAGACAGGAGCCGGGCGGCAGTGTTCTGCACCAGCCTGAGCTTCCGGGTTACCGACAGAGGAAGGCCAACGTAAAGAGCGTTACAGTAATCAAGCCTCGAGATGACCGTGGCTTGGATCACCGTGGCCAGGTCAGCCCGGGACAGGTAGGGGGCCAGCCTCCTCGCCTGTCGGAGATGAAAGAAGGCGATCTTGCTGACCACAGAGACCTGGGTCTCCATGGTCAGTTGGGAGTCCAAGTGGACCCCCAAGCTCTTCACGGAAGACGATGGGCATAACGCCGCACCGTCCAGGGTCGGAAGCTGGACATCCCCACCGCCCGGGCGACCTGGCCACAAGATCTCCGTCTTCGCCGGATTCACCCTCAACCTACTGGCTCGCAGCCATCCAGTAACGGCTTCGAGGCAGCGCTGAAATTATCGGGACGGGGCCCGACCTGTCCTCCACCCTCAGAATGAGCTGAGTGTCGTCAGCGTACTGGTGACACTCAAGCCCATAACTCCGCACCAGCTGTGCAAGCGGCTGCATGTAGATGTTAAATAACAGAGGGGAAAGAATGGCCCCCTGCGGAACTCCACAAACTAATGGGAGCCCTCGGAGACCACCCCCCTCCTCACACGCTGAGACCGCTGGTGGAGGAAGGAGGTCAGCCATTTAAGGGCTGTCCCCCTCACTCCAGCCATGGCCAGGCGGTGGATCAAGAGTTTGTGGTCGACCGTGTCAAACGCTGCCGTGAGGTCCAATAACACGAGCAGCGCAGTTTGAAACCTCTGAAAGACAGATAGCCTATGTGGTTTCAGATTCAATGACTTGAATGACTTTTTTTAAAAAAAACATCTTTAATATCATGGATCACGAAGCAAAACCCTGATATATATATATATATTTCCAAAATAGTTTTGATGCCTGAGCTGGGTTAAACAATGGCGCAAATGTGTACAAATGGATGGGTGACTATGTTGAATTGTAGTTTTGCTGCATAGAGGACAAGACAGTCTGGGCTATGATTTGTAGCAAACCTTCATTCATAACGTTTTTATGAGCAGGAGGCAAAACTTTTTGACCCACCCTGGTGTGTGTGTGTGTGTGTGTGTGCAAGTCATAGAATTGTAGGAGCCCAAAGTTCATTTCAGCCACTTTGACGACCTTGCCTTTTCTTCCTTCCTCTGTAGATGTACATACATAGAGTGAAAATACATATATGTATGGATGTGTGTGTGTGTGTGTGTATACAGCCCCCAGGCCTTGCAGGCGCCCTCCCCTCCCTCTCGCCCAGCAATTGCTGCTTCCAGGCGTCCAAAGCAGGCGTCCCTCTGGTTGGCTCCGACGGGAACGTGAGGGCCGCCTGACTGGCTTGACATGGCCCCGTCCCCAGCCAGGAGGCAGAGAGAGAAAGAGAGGCAAGGAGGGAGGGAGCAAGCCTGCCTCCCCCCTCCTCCTGCTCCTGGGCCGAGTACACCCACTACGTGACTGGAGACGCATCCCTCCCTCCGGCCAGCTTGTTCTGCTCTCGCTCCCCGCCAGTACAAAACAACTGCGAGGCGGCTTTATTTACTCCCCTCGGCTCTTTTTTTCCACACACTCTCTCTCTCACACACACACACACCACCCCGCTGGAGCGCTGCCTCGGCCCGCTCCCACCCCCTCTGCTCTCCTCCCCGCCTCAGAACAAAGGAATGCGGCGGCGCCACCCGGGGCCCCTGCCTTCGCCTCCCAAAGAGGGAGAGCCCACCTGAGCTCGCCCCCCGCGCTTCGTTGGCGCTCCTCTTGGGCCACAAAAAGAGAGGGTGCGCACCCCAAAAGGAAAGGGGACACCTCCCTCTGAGGGACCTCGAGGAAGGCTCCTGGGGGAACATTATGAGGACCCCGAGGAAGGCGCAGAGAGGCTGGAAAGATTGAGAAAAAGAGGCATGGGTTGAAGCCAAAACCTATAAATGTGTGTGTGTGTGTGTGTAGGTAAAGGTTGTCCCCTGACATTAAGTCCAGTCCTGTACCTCTATATTTCTATCTATATCCTTCTATATATATATAGCCTACTCTTCCCTCTGTGTGTGTGTGTGTGTGTGTGTGTGTGGCAGGGGATGGGCGAGAAGGGGAGATATATACATATACATACATCCAAACACATAATATACACACCTGTATACATATAGTATGCACATGTGTGTGCCTCCATATATAGACAAAAGACACATATAGACACACACTTCTATGTGTATGTATATATACACACATATATACATACACACAGCCATATATATGCGTACACATAGTATGTGCATGTGTGCACCTCTATATATAGACACACACATATAGACACACACACATTTCTATGTATATATACACACACATATATGCATACACATAGTATATGCATGTGTGTCTCCCAAATAAAGACACACACATATATAGACATACACACTTCTATATATATATATATACACACAGACACATACATACAGACACATATATGCATACACATAGTATGCATGTGTGCCTCTATATAGACAGACACACATATAGAAACACACGCTCTTCTATGTGTGTGTATGTATATATGTACACACACACACACACACATAGTATGCGCATGTGCATATGCCTCTAAATATATACACAATAAGAGGCACACATATATACACACACACAAACACTTGTCCTTCCACACCTCAATGGACTTCTGAAGTGACTCAGGCAACATCTAGTACATTACAAACCAGTTATGGGAAAACTTTGGCCCTCCAAGTGTTTTGGACTCCAACTCCCACAATTCCTAACAGTCTATCGAAGTTTGCCCATGCCTGCTATAAACTCTAAAATCAGGACAGTAAAGAACAACCACTCCAAAAACAGGAATTTCAGAAAGGAAACAATCAGGGCCAGCAAACACCTCCCAACAAAGGATTCCCCCAGGCAGGAAGTAGACAGGCTTTGAAGCTGCATGGCTATGCAATGTTAATCAAAGTGGCCAATTGCAACATTCACACCTGCCTCAAAGAGTTCTTTCTCCCACCCTGGGCCTTCCACTGATATATAAACCCCACTTGCCTAGTTTCCAACAGACCTCACAACCTCTGAGGATGCCCAGAAAATGCCCAGCAATCCACCTACACTATAGATTTAATGCATTGGGGAAGAGAGATGTGTTAAGGGCACATCTACATTGGACTTCATCACACTAGACTGAATCCACTTTAAATCCAGTTGCTTCCTCCTGCAGAATTCTGGGGTTTGTAGTTTAGGGAGGATCCTTTAAGAGCCTCAGTAAAAACACAAACCCCAGAATTTTGCAGGAGGTAGAAACCGGATTTAAAGTGGATTCGTTCTCTAGTATGATGAGGTCAATAATGAATGCAGTTTGACCCCACTTTGACTGCCTTGGCTCGATACTGTGGAAACCTGGGAGTTGTAGTTTCACAAGGTCTTTAGCCTTCCCTGCCCAAGAGTGCTGGCGCCTCACCAAAACCACCACTCTCTTCTTTCCATAGCACTGAGTTCAAATTGGAGTCAAACAAATTGCATTCATCATACAGTAGATGGACCTTCAGTTTATGATAGGGGGGTTCATTTTCTCTCCCCCCCCCTTGTAAAAAAAGGCTCACGAAGTGGAAAAACTAAATGAGTGAAAACAAGCTCTGGAAAGAGAACAAATGCTGGTTTCTAGGGGACACTTGGCATGGAATACTGACCTAGATCTGGTTATATGTGTGTGTGTGTTTTAATGTCAGCCCAGATTATATATATAACACATACTAGATCTAGAAAGGCTGCCCGCCCTTTCCACTCCCTTGGCCAGCCTGTTTTTGCGGGGTAATGATTAACAGGAAGCCTGAACGATTTGCTAAAGGGTTTTCATTTTGGGCTGCTGTGAGCTTTCCAGGCTGTATGGCCATGCTCCTGAAGCATTCTCTCCTGACGTTTCGCCTGCATCTATGGGAGGCATCCTCAGAGGTTGTGAGGTTTGTTGGAAACTAGGCAAGTGGGGTTTATATATCTGTGGAATGTTCAGGGGCTTTCATGTTTCCCAGGCGGTATGGTCATGTTTCCAGAAGCATTCTCTCCTGACGTTTTGCCCACATCTATGGCAGGCATCCCGAGAGGTTGTGAGGCTTGTTGGAAACTAGGCAAATGGGGTTTATATATCTGTGGAATGTCCAGTGTGGCTTTCGCTTATTTTGCCCTCCCTCCAAGAGTGGGAAGAAAGCAAGGCATCCATGAAAGGCAACACCTAGGAAGAAAAAGCCTTCGATGTCTGGGTGAAAATGCCTTTCCTATAAATACCCACCTTATCATTTTTTAAAACACTAAAAACACCCGTCTCCGAAGGCGTGGAGAGTTCAAAACCCAAGCCAACGTCCTTGAACGTCTGTTTGCGCACAGAGAAAGAAGGAGGGAAAAAAACTGGGCCAGAAATAGCCTCTTTGGAAGCCACAATCGCTCGGAAGCTAAATATAGCCGTGCGCGTGATTCTCATTTTAAGGGACAAGGACCCATGGATCTGCTCTTTTCTCCCTCTTTAGGGAGGAACCAGCCCCTTCCTCCCTCCCTCAGGAATTGCTTGACGTTTTACAAAAGCCTCGTTTTAGTTTCTTTGTATTCCTAGCCTGACTGCAGCCAGCAAAATAGCCATGGTGGTTACATAATGCAACATTTCCAGGAACGGCTGTCGGGAAAAGGGTTAGCAGCAGCAGGCGCCTGAAAGCCAGCCACCTTCTTCAATACGAAACAGACACAAATGTGTCCTGTGTGTCTTCTTTTCCATAGTGAGGTGGACTTTGAGGAAAGGGATGAGGAATCTCTCCTGGAGCCGCCTCCGCAATCCTTTCCTTTGGAGGGAAAGGGGATGATTAACCATCACCAAAAGCCCTATTTCCTCATCACACATTCTCTTTCAAAGCGGACTATTAGAAAGGGAATCTCAGGCCCCTTTGAACTGGATTATATGGCAGTGTAGACTCAGATAACCCAGTTCAAAGCAGATTTGGTGGATTATGAGCCTTGATATTCTCCCCAGTGGTGCACCACTGAGCTGCTGAACTTGCTGATCAAAAGGTCAGCGGTTCAAATACAAGGAGCGGGGGTGAGCTTCAGCTGTTAGCCCCAGCTTCTGCCAAACTAGCAGTTCGAAAACATGTAAAGGTGAGTAGATCAATAGATGCTGCTCTGGCTCCATGCAGTCATGCCAACCACATGACCTAGGAGGTGTCTACGCCAGCTCTTCAGGTTAGAAATGCAGATGAGCACCAACCCCAGAATCAGACACAACTAGACTTAATGTCAGGGGAAAACCTTTACCTTGATATTCTGGGTTATATGGCTGTGTGAAAGGGTCCAACAAAGGATTCCCCAGGTAGTAAGAAGCCAGACATTGCAACTGCTAGGTCATTAAATGCTAATCAAGGTGGCCAATTGTAACATTCACATCTAGCTCCAACAGACAAGAGTTCTTTCTCCCACCCTGGACATTCCACAGATATATAACCCCATTTCCCTTGTTTCCAACAGACTTCACAACCTCTCAGGGTGCGCACCATAGATGCAGGCAAAACGTCAGGAGAGAATACTTCTAAACATGGCCATACAGCCAGGAAAACTCACAACAACCCAGTGATTCCAGCCAAGAAAGCCTTCAACAATACAATGGCCCTCACTCTCTTGCAACAGCTTTCACAATCACTAGTTTGAACAAGACTCCAATAATTTAGACAACAACCCTATTTCCTATCATGAAAGATGTTAGTGAAAGGATCATGCTTGCAGCATTGCATTGCTTTTCTTTGGAGGGATCTGATAGCAAAGGAAGCTCCTTTTCTATTAGAGGTAACGTGTCACTTAGTGACAAAGCTGCACCAAAAAAATGACCCTTTGTGCCCTATATATCTCGAACATTCACATGCGACGGATTATTATGCAAGCGTGTGTGAGTTTAGGCATTTCCCCTCCGGCTGCGGAGGCGATCCAAGGCAGTGTGGGGTGTGGGTCTGAAGCAGAAAACTCTCCTGAAAATCCAAAGCAAGTTCCAAGCAAACTGATATTTGGGTTGGGTTGCTGTGAGTTTTCCGGACTGTACGTCCATGTTCCAGACAGACTAGAGCTCTTTCTCCCACCCTGGTCATGCCACAGATATATATAAATCCCATTTTACTAGTTTCCAACAGACTTCAAAACCTCTGAGGATTCCTGCCATAAGTGTGGGCGAAACATCAGGAGAGAATGCTTCAGGAATGTGGCCGTACAGCTCAGAAAACTCACTGCAACCCAGTGAGTCTGGTCATGAAAACCTTCGAAAATACATTGATCTTTTGAGTTGCTGTGAGTTTTTTCTGGGCTGTATGGCCATATTCCAGAAGCATTCTCTCCTGATGGTTAACCCACATCTATGGCAGGCATCCTCAGAGGCTGAAGACTTGTGTCTGGATGCTAATCATCCAGGAATACAAAAATGCCCCCTCTTGCTAGTCTTGCTCTCCTCTTTGCCCGCAACAGGCGTCCCTTTTCTCCTGCCTCAACTCAGTCCACACCCTCCTTGGCTTGCTTTTTTCCTTCTCTCCCAAGAGACTGATTTTGGGGCCGGATTATGCAACAACAATAACAAGAAGCCAACCAACCACCCTCTTCGCCCCCCTCCCCATGAGTCCAAGCAATAAACAACGAATTAACAAAATACTCACTAAAATGGGTTGTTGTGCAGAAGCATTCTCTCCTGACGTTTCCCCTGCATCTATGGCAAGAGGTTGTGAGGTCTGTCGGAAACTAGGAAAATTTGGTTGTCCTGGACATTCCTCTGATATATAAACCTCGCTTGCCTAGTTTCCAACAGACCTCACAACATCTGGGGATGCCTGCTATAGATGTGGGCGAAACGTCAGGAGAGAATGCTTCTGGAACATGTCCAGACAGCCCGGAAAACACACAACAACCCAGTGATTCCGGCCATGAAAGCCTTCGACAATACATACTAGAATAAATATAGCCAAGGAATCCGATTAAGGCAGTCCCAGCGCTGCCAACAAAAGTGACTTGATTTCTTACCAGGGATGCGAGTATTTAGACTTGCTTTCTTTCAAAGACACGTGTAGAGGTGTCTAGGGGTGTGAAAGCACGGATCAGAAGTCTCAGGGCGCATCTACACCGTGGAATGAATGCGGTTTGACATGGATATCCTGGGATTGGAGTGGGAGTTTGCCCTCTTTGTCAGAACTACATTCCGCCACGGCGATTTCAAGCAAAGCGCTGCCTCACCGCGTTAATCCCACAGTGTGTAGATGCACCCTGGATCAACTAAAGCGAGAGAAGGGAGGCACAGAGAGGAAGGGATAGATTTAGAGAAGGGTTTTGTTTAGTTTCGGGCCCCCCTCCCTTTTTTCTTTTTCTTTTTACCTTGCCCAGCTTCTTTCTCAGGCTCTCCTTTGGATGGTGGACATCTGCCCGCTTCTCCTCCTCCTCCTCCTTCTCCTTCGGAGGGAGCGAATGGACGAGAGGCGAAGCAAGTGGGAAAGGGCTGAAGAGTGGCTCCAAAGGCAGGCAATCTCTATGGAAGGCTACACAGAGGAGAGAGAGCGCGCGCGAGAACGGAGCACAGGACTCGTCCCCTCCTGCTGCTGCCGCCTTTCCCAACACACACAGAGCGCGAGAGAGATGTGTGTTAGTAGGTCAATACTGTACACTCCTCTCTCCTCGCAACGCACAAACCTCATGCCAGCCTTTGGGCGCTGACTGGCGGCGGCTCGGGACCAATCAGGGCTCGCGCGGGAGGGCTCCAAGAGGCAGCCAATGGAGGCTTCCAGAAGGGAAAAGGAGGCAGGGCTAAGGCTTGAATTGGACCCTTTCCTTCATTACCCCTCCTCCTCCTCCTCGCACAATGTGTGTGTGTGTGTGTGGTACAGTAGATGTAAGCGCTGGCTATTGCATAACGAAGCAAAGCAGGAGGGGGGAAGAAAGCAAAAGAGAAGGCTGCTGCTGCTTGGCATTGACGTCACCGCCCAATGGAGAGTCGGCCTCCTCTCCTGTGGGCGGGAACGCGCGCGCGCGCACGCCCCCTCCCTCCTCTCTCCCTCCTCTCTCCCTCCTCTCTCTCTCGCACTCGCGCGCGCGCTCCCTGCAATGTGGAGTCATCTGGGCGGAGTGACGTCACAGGCGGGCCCTGGAATGAAATATCAAAACAACGCAGCGGATTTGGAAAATGGGAGGAGGGAGGGAGGAATAGAGAGAGGAGGCATTCGCTGCTTCGTCCCCGCCCACTTTTGTAGGAGGGAGAGACTTTGCCAAAAAAAAAAATTAAATCTGTCACTGCAGTCAAAGGGTTTTTATGGCTGGAATCAAAACTGGGTTGCTGTGAGTTTTCCGGGCTGTATTAAAGGGGAAATTGATGCTTTAACAGGAGAAATGTCAGAGAGAGGTGATGCATTAGAATAGAAATGGAATAGCAGGGGCAGCTTGCCAGCAGCAGCAGTAGCACCAGCACAAGAAATAGCAAGTGATGGGTTAGAAGACGTGCATGGCAAATGAAAGCTTCCACTTGGCAGGTTTGTTCCAGAAGCATTCTCGGTAATAGTATGATAGTGGGTTGTTGTAGGTTTTTTCGGGTTATATGGCCATGTTTAATCTAGATCAGGCCTAGGCAAACTTCGGCCCTCCAGGTGTTTTGGACTACAACTCCCACAATTCCTAACAGCCGACAGGCTGTTAGGAATTGTGGGAGTTGTAGTCCAAAACACCTGGAGGGCCGAAGTTTGCCCAGGCCTGATCTAGAGGCATTCTCTCCTGACGTTTCGCCTGCATCCCTTATTCACAAATGCTAATCAAGGTGATCAACTGCAACATTCACACTGGCCTCAAACAGAGAAGAGTTCTTTCTCCCACCCTGGACATTTCACTGATATATACACCCCATTTTCCTAGTTCCAACAGACCTCACAACCTCTGAGGATGCTTGCCATAGATGCAGGCGAAAGTCAGGTGAGTATGACTCTAGAACATGGCCATATAACCTGAAGAAACCTACAACAACCCAGTGATTCCAGCCATGAAAGCCTTCGACAATACAATAGTATGATAGCTGGGTCCGGAAGGTCCGAGCCTTACGGAGATGCCACATCGCTCCTTTTGGAGTGCTGTTTGTGCAAGAGAGACTTAGCTAATGTAAGCCAGGCCGGAGACTGATAATGTAGAAGGAATGTAAGAGTTCTTTAATGGTGAAACCCTTACCCTGAACCGTACTGTATGCCTAAGTCTAAGTCTAACCCCTAACCCTAAACCTTACCCTAACTATAACCCCTAACCATAACCCAAACCCTAAACCTTGCCCTAACCCTTACCCTAAGCGTCCCCTCCTTCCTATCCTTCCTTTACTTTCACCGCTCTCACTCTGCCCCCTCTCTTCCCTTATTCACAGCCGCCTTTGCGACATCTCTGTAACACTCGGAGCTTCCAGACCCAGCTATCATACTATCACCACATTCTCTTTCCCACTTGCCTAGTTCCAAACAGACCTCACGACATATTGTCGAATGCTTTCATGGCCAGAATCATTGGGTTGTTGTCACAATGCCGTCATCCCGGCAAAGGTGAACCAAACAAATTCCCAGTTTGTGTTAAACAATTTAATTCACACATCACTTACTGTCTGGCCGTTTTAATAGTCCAAATCATAAAGATAGCACTCAGCCACAGAATATAAAACAAAAACTGACAATAAACACTGTTGCAGGTTCAAGATAACACCATAGTCAAAAGTTCCAGACCAGTGGTCAAGCACCAAGAGTTCAATTAGAAAAGTCCAGGGATCAAGAGTCTATACTGTAGTCAAAAGCCAGTCCAAAGATTCAAGGTTCAAGGATTCCAAAGTTTCAGGAGACAGTTCAGTACACCGAAAATCCACAAACCTAGGGGAAAACCAGCAGCATCTACTACCAAGATAAGACAAATACTGTTCTCCCGAAGATCAGTCCCAAGACTAGCTCATTATATGCAGAAACACCTATCACTTGCATACCTCCACCCTTAATTGCTTTCACCCATGAACTCTTACTTACACATTACTCAACCCGTTAGAACTAAGACTTACATTAACCCTTCCATCACCAACTGCTAGGCCTACCACCAACAACCACCATCAACTGCACAACATGATACATGACAGTTGTAGGTTTTTCAGGCTGTATGGCCATGTTCTAGAAGCATTGTCTCCTGACATTTCGCCTGCATCTATTGCAAGCATCCTAAGAGGTTGTGAGGTCTGTTGGAAACTAGGAAAATTATAACAGTAAATAAAAATCAACACTTAAACACTGGGGAACGCTAATCACCTCTCAACAAACGGATTTCCCCAGGCAGTAACAAGTGACACTTAAAAACTGTCAGGTCATCAAATGCTAATCAAGGTAGCCAATTGAAACATTCACACCTAGCTCCAACAGACAAGAGTTCTTTCTCCCACCCGGGACATCCCACAGATATAGAAACCCTTTTTAGTTTCCAAGAGATCTCACAACCTCTGAGGATGCCTGCCATAGACGCAGGTGAAATGTCAGGAGAGAATGCTTCTAGAACATGGCAGTACAGCCTGAAAAACCTACAACAACCCAGAACTCACAACCTAAACTGGGCTTTACAAGGGAATGGATACTCCACCATAGACATCAGAAGAGCTGCAAGATCGAGAACAAGCCAGAAGAGTATACACAAAGATCCACCTAGAGAAAAAGTGTTCTTGCCATACATCAAGGGAACTACTGGCCATGTAGGGAAGCTGATGAGGAAACACAACCTACAATCTATGTTTTAATACATGCTCTTTATGGAATATATTTTGTCATGAGTGTGTATTTTAACTATGGCGTGCTGTGCTCTGCCCTGAGACATAGGGAGAGGTGAGTAATACATTATTATTATTATTTGATGGCAAATGCATTTTGGCTGCTGAAAAAGTAAAGAACACATTATATCTCACTTTTTGAATGTGTGATGAAGGTAGAGGAGCCTTTACATGTGTCCAAAAATGATTCAGGAAGGGTCCGCTCTTTCCATAGCAAGACATAAGACTGCACGTATGCACAAGCAGTCCTAAGTAAGCATCTCTTAGACAGGAGCTGATAAAAGAGTGGACTCCTCCTCAAATGTATGGAAGTTGTCTCTCGTGTTGTGGAAAACATGGTGTTATACCAGTGTATCTGTTTGTGGTCTTCTTTGGGGTTTCCTACAACCCTTACTCATTTCCCAGTCAGTGCTGGCATAACACCTGGCATTCTTGAGGATTCAAATCTAATTCTATTAATATTAATCTCTGGTCCCATCAACACTGACCATTTAATGTAGTTTGAAGCTAGCTTCCAACTGCAGGTGGCCAGACAACAAAGTCCCATGAAAGAATGCAAAAGAAAACCCTTAATGTGCATCAGTGTTCTCTGGTTTGTGTCATCACTATCCAGGTCTCAAACGAGTTCCAGGATTTTCTGTGTAATCTGTCTGCACAACAAAACCACTTTTTAGATACCACTTTAAAAGTGCATTAAATGGTCAGTGTAGACGTGCCTTCTGGGGGATTAAATCCAAGTTTAAAAGATCGACTTCTTATCCCACATTTTCCTGCAAAACCAAGGTTATTGTACATGTGCCTGTAGACAGGAGCAAGTTCCACACTGATCACATAATACAGTTTGAAATGCATTGAACTGCATTATTATGATTCTCCATTGACCATATAATGCTGCCAAGTGAAGTTCAAACTGCATTATATGGTCTGTGTAGAACCAGTTAAAGTCCGTGAAGATGTTGGGCTAAAGTGTGTGTAGAGGTTTGGGTTTTTTTTTTGGTTTTTTGGGGGAGGGGGGTGACATTGCAAAGGTAGATAAAAAGTCTCCTAACTTTTCCCATCACGAAACCCTACCTTTTTGTTGAAAAAGCAATCAGGTAAACCAATTAAACTGGCAAATTGGGACAAGTTTTCAGGAGTATGAGAAGACAACAAGGAAACTATAAGTTTCAGACAATAAAGGGTATAAAACTGTCATAATGCACGGACTTGACCGGCCCCTTAATCACACACACAGAGACGGTATTCAGCTAACTACTTTATTGAAGAATAAGAACAGTAGAAAAGGTATTGTCCATAAAAATAGCAAAAGCAATCCAAAGGTATAGGTTGAATAAAATGTCCAAAATCAAGCTTGGCAACGTTTCCAAAGACTTGGCAAGGCTCCGCTCAGCAAAAGCGAATCACGGACACAAACAAGGTTACAAGATCCAAGGCACTCCTTGGCAGGCCACTAGCCCAAACTTAGCTCCGTGGACTTGCCTCGCTAACACGTCTGCATAGGATAGACGTGGCCGAGGTACTGAGGATCCGTTCTCACGGAACCTATACTTAATCCCCTTGCCGAGGCCCCCGACGCTCTAGGCTTCTCCTCCTCCAATCTGTGCTGCGGGACCGCGGCCGGTCTAGGCTGTGAAACCAACCCCTCCTGCTAGCCTCGATGTTCCGTCTCCTATCAAAGGTTCGGCCTTGCCTCCCAGCACCTGCTTCCCTATCTCCGTGAGAAGCTAACTCCCTATCTCCTCCCGGGCCTCCTCCTCCGTGGTTTCCCACATTCTTTCTTGCGAACCTCGCCCCCCCGGCCGTTCGTAATCTTCACTATCACTGCTTACATCGGCCATCTGGTCCTCCTGATTCTCGTAAGGGTCAGGCCAGCCAGGATCCCACGCTAGGCTCTCTGTGGGCGAAGAAGGCCCAGCTAACTCAAATTCCCCTTCTTCCAGCCCCTCCAAATCCTCCTCAGAATCCACCTCAGCTCCAGCTGGCTCTAATGCAAGTGGGACCCCCGGTGTCGTTCCTAGCCCCCCAGGCACGAACGAGAACTGGGTTGCTACAAAAATAAATAACTAAGAAAAAGGGAAAAACCTCAAGCTTGGAATAGAAGTCAAGATAATTTTTATTTTTATTTCTTTTTTAATTATAATTTTAAAATATTTTTTCCCTTTTTTCTTGAACTTTTTGTCTTTTTTGGGGTTTTTTCATTTTAAATACTTTTCATTTTGTTATATGTTTTTTTGTTAGTGTTATTTTTTGTTTTTCTCTCTCCCCTTTTTCTTCTTTTCCTACTTTTCTATCACTATAATGTTCCTACTTTCCATGTATCAAATTCTTTTTAAGTATGAATACTCAATAAAAATCTATATTAAAAAAATAAAACCCTACTCATTTCCATTTGCCAGTACACAATCACCTTAATTGAAAGTGAATTTGTGTGGAAAATTGCATATCGGTATTTCTGTACCTCCAGCTATCCGCATTTAAATACCAGTCACATTGCTTCACTTAATAGATGGCCAAACGTGGACACATGTATATTTGAATAATCACAAGCGTGAGAGAGATACAATCAGGATGGCCACCGCACTGTGGCAAAAATAATGCCAAGAATAGCACATCTGATTATCATAGGACAGCCCTTGAACACTGAAGTGATAGAGAATAGGTGTAACTTGTGATGTCGCTCTCACTTTGATTTATCCACGTGTGTGGACAGCACCTTGATGGGAAAAACTTGATTTGTTTCCCATTGTGCAAAAGAAATGTTTATCTCAAGCAGTAATTGCCCAAAGCCACAATGCAAGGCGCTCCTGTGTCATTATTTTCTGATAATTACATCAAATTTCTCAATTGGCAGGAAGCAGATACATTTGTTGTGACTGCAGTGGTGGTTGTTATTGTTGTATGCTTTCAAGTTGTTTTGGACTGGTGGCAATCCTAAGGCAAACATCTCATGGGGTTTTCTTGGCAAGATTGATTCACAAGGAATTTGTCTTTGAGATTGAGAGTGTTTGACTTGCCGAAGGTCATCCAGTGAACTTCTATAAATGAACAAGGCTTTGAACCCTAGTTTCCAGAGTTGTAGTTCAGTGCTCAAACCACTATACTAATTACTGTCTCGGCAGATATATTATTTCTAATTCAGCTGTAAGATATATATATTCTGACATTTCTGTGAAGGTCTTAAATAACCCTGTCAGTGATCCTTTTCTGAGTTATCCACCAATAAATTTAGTACAGAGAACTTGCAGTACAGATATCTCAGTGTACTGTTGGATGTATTTTCTGCTATTGTGGCAGTTAGTATTTTAGTCTTTCTATATCTACAATATGCTGATGGTAGGATCCGTGTTTTCAGTGAGAATGAAATCATATACCCCATTTGATCTCCCAAATGCATTTACCTCCTCTCTAACACACATTATTTCTCTAATTTCAAAGTGTAAAAATACATTAATCCAGAAGACCAAAAATATTCTGCTTTTTTCAAAACAGACATACAATTGCATCTTGAAAGTGACTTTGTGTGGAAAATGTGGTAAAGGTACAATTATTTAGTTAAGTGGCAGGATGGTGGTGATGGTGGATTTCACGGTGTAGCGATCTGAGCTTGGACTACAACCCTGGAGACCAAAGTTGAAATCTCCACTCAGTCATGGAAACCTACTGATTGCTTTGGACAAGTCATTCCCTGTTAGCTTCAGAAGAAGGCAAAGACAAACTACCTCTGAATAAATTTTGCCAAGAAAAACCTGACATAGGTTAAAATCAGGGTAGCCATAAGAGAGAAAATATTTGAAGGCACACAATTGCACCTGTGATAAGGAACACTATCCCACTTTGGGTGGCATTTTGGCCACAAATCAAACTTTCAGCTGCGATTTTCAGCTTTTTTTTGGAGGGGGCGAGTTTGGAGTTGGGGGGGGGGGGTGAGGAATTGAAGGCATTTTAAGTAATTCTGTACTTCTAGAAACCTCCTTGAGCGGCAATCAACCTTTTCTAGGCAGAATTGCCGTGAATTTTCTGGGCTGTATGGCCATGTTCCAGAAGCATTCTTCTGGAACAAGGCCATACAACCTGAAAACTCACAGCAACCCAGGGATTTCAGCCATGAAAGCCTTCGTCAACTTTTCTATGCTATTTGTCACACAAATTTAAAAGGGGGGAGTGGGGCCCACCATAAATGACTTGGAGTCATATGAGGCCCACATGCCGCCCTTTGGTTCAGGAAGCCTAAACTCTTGGGTAGCTCTGAATATAACAAAGAAAGAATAATTCTTAAAACAAATGTTAACGCCTTCAAATGTATCTGGCAAACTGGAGAAAATAAATGCAAGTTTGTTTTAATGTTTATTCTTTTTTGTCATTCTCATTTATCGGTATGATTTTCAGGAGGCTTGAGGGACTGCAAAAATGACCATGGAGGCTGCAAAAGTGATATGCATAATGTGCATCTCTGGAGGGTGTCTGATTATTATGATTCATGATAAAGGAAAGAAGCTAATAACATTGTGCAGTGCAGGGAAATTTAGAGGGAAAAGAAGCGATTTCTGCAGGAAGGAAAAGATAGAAAGCAACAAGTAGAGCAAAGGTTTTAACTGTTTATATGTTTAACAGTTTTACAATTTGATACTGTATGTTCATTATTGTGTGTATGATGCGGAATCTAATTTTTGCTGATGTTTGTTAGCTGCTCTGAGTCTCCCTCGGGGGTGAGAAGGGTGAGGTATAAATATAGTAAATAAAAGCTTAAGAGGTGTCAGTCCCTTCTTTTTTCTGTTTCTTTTTACAGCTATGCTGCTGTTTTCATTAAGCAAGTTGCATAAGATTTGTGGCATCAAGATGGGACAGTTATTAACTTCATGTCCATCTAAACTTACTGGTGTTCCAAATGGGCACAAAGATAAACCAAAAGCTTTTGCAGTTGAAAACCAAGCCCATTGTCAAATAAGGATCCCCAGTGGTGCAATGGGTTAAACCCTTGTGCCAGCAGGACTGAAGATGGATAGGTCGCAGGTTTGAATCCGGGGAGAGCGCAGATGAGCTCCCTCTGTCAGCTCCAGCTCTCCATGTAGGGACATGAGAGAAGCCTCCCACAAGGATGATAAAACACCAAACATCCAGGCGTCCACTGGCCAATGTCCTTGCAGACGGCCAATTCTCTCACACCAGAAGTGACTTGGAGTTTCTCAAGTTGCTCCTGACATGAAAAAAATAAAATTGTCAAATACAAAATGTTTCAGGGATAAAAGTAATGGTGAATTTGGACATATGCTTTGTATTTCATCTCTGTCTTAAGTTTGGAAAGAAGAGTAAGTTTTCAAAGTCCGCTTCCCTCATAAAACACTCAGTAAAATGCTCACTCCCTCATTCACCCTCGTTCAGCCACAAAATAATAATGGTTTACAATGCTGAATAAATAAAACGGGGAAGATGAAAAGAAAAGGATCGTTGCTAGCAAAAGACATGTTGAAAGCTTGCATAGCATCAAAATGATATCAGGCACCATATGATATTCCTAAGATGAGGTTTATGCATATAAGATGTCACAAATGTGCAAGCTCACATATAGTTTTTCTTTCCCTCCTCCTTCTGAGAAGAGGGCTTTGAAAGATGATGCTAAAAACCTGACAGGTTTGATTCTAAACTTGGCAATGCACATAAGTGTAAATTGC
Organism: Anolis apletophallus; assembly: GCA_030556195.1. Classification (NCBI taxonomy): domain Eukaryota; kingdom Metazoa; phylum Chordata; class Lepidosauria; order Squamata; family Anolidae; genus Anolis; species Anolis apletophallus. The sequence continues at coordinate 79,833,234 of JARBWK010000006.1, read as the reverse complement.
TCTGCTAGTGCTTCATACCTCATGTATCTATCCTCATCGGTGAAGGTGGGGAAACCCTGTCACCGTTTGTGTCTCCTAGGCCCCATCTACGCTGACCATTCTCTGCAATTTGAAGCTAGCTTCATACTGTAGTACCAAGTAAACAAACTCCAACAAAAGTACTCAAAAGACGGCCTTTAATGTGCACCAGTGCTTTGTGGTTTCTGTAATCACCATCTGGACCTCATACTGGTTCCAGGGTTTCCTGTGTAATCATCTCCACAGTGAAACCACTTTCTTGAATACCAATTTGAAACTGCATTAAGTGTTGGGCCCTAGTAAGCCCTTCACAACCACTGCCCCTTCATTCAACTGATGAATGTCTTCTCCTTTTATGCCTTCAGTCCCAGAAATGTCTTCATGATACCACGTATCATATGCACAGTAACATTAAAGAAATGAACACTAAAATGATGATTGTGATGGGGACTGTCATGTGATTCTCAAAAAACACTGGGTGAAACCATGATAGTATCCAAACAAGACCCAAAACAGGGTTAGAATAACTCTAATAATGAAGAGATATACAATATAAATGTAAATATCTTGTTTCAATATCTTATATTCATATATATCATTATTATTAGACAAAAACTCATATTTCAAAACAGCGCATCAATAATGCAAATTAAATGTGTGACATAATAGCCAATAATCAAGTCCAGTAATAACCCACAATGGCAAGAGTCTCTAATGAGTAAATCAAAGTTCAATCAAAAGCTCAGTCCTTAGAGAAATGCAAACTGCGATGGTAAATCCAAACTGCTAAATCAAGTGTGGAGGTATCCCAAATGTAAACAAAGTCACCGACAGCAGCTAGCCAATCTCCGGGAACAGCTGTTAGCGGGCCATTTCGAATCTTCCTCAGGGCTTTTAGGATTATAAGTTGTAGGCGTCCTTATACATAGAACATCTTTAAAAATGACAGAGAATACAATATAATAACAATAACAATCCTGTTTTAAACGGTTTTGTTATTGTTATTATATTGTATTCTCTGTTATAGGACAGAGGGCAGTGATAAAGTGCAGGAGCTGAAGCGAAGTTGTAGTTGGGGGGCCAATGGTCTGGTGAACTGTTTAGTCAAAGGCACTGTGGAGTATCCACATTTTTAGGACTTTACAAAAAATGGGCAGGGTGGGTGCTAGTCAAACTCCCTGGGGAGAGAGTTCCAGAGCTGGGGGGCCACCACCGAGAAGACCCTCTCCCACATTGCCTCCTTCCTGGGCTAAGAAGAGAGGTTGAAAATATTATTTTCAAGATTGTACTGAAAACACACAAAAAAGTTTAATGGGATGGTAATATAATTACTTAAATAGATGAAGGGTATAGTATATTAAAATTGGAAGTCTGGCATTTCTCTCCTTTTTGGCTGAAATATGCTGGATTGTTGCTAAAGACAGAATTCTCTTGTAAAATCCTTTTGATGAAGGGATTCGTTGTATTGGTAGAATAATGCTAGTGAATTGGCAGTGCTACCATGTTTACGGAAGTGTATAACTTAAACTAATGTTTTGATTATGCAAAAAAAATTCTAGATATTAAAGATGACTATGCTCAAATAAATTAATAAAGATACTCTGGAAGAAAAATGTGAAGGTAAATTTTGAGAAAACATAAAAGAAGGTGAAGTTGCTAGGTGAAGAGTTAAACTAGATGCTGACAAATGGAGACTGGGGGGGGAGGGGGGGGGTTGGGGGAGAAATCGAGGTGTAAACTGTTGGATATTCTGACCAGAAAGAGGAGTTGGAAAATATGGAACTTCAAGCTGTAATAATAGTTTCTGAGATGGAATATGATTTTGATAGCTCCATAGTCTCGGGGATGAAAGAGAGGGAACCATGTTGGAATTTGGAAAAGGATCTAGAGAAACCTGCTGAGATCAAGGGATTTAATATCAGAGAGAAGAGTGTGGTTTTGGAGGACATTGTTGAGATTAAGGAATTTTACGTCAGAATAGAGATAGTGATCACAGAGGTAAGAGGAATTGTAAAAGAGGAGAAAAATGGAAAATGAGGTTATCTGGCAGAGGGGCCAAATGGATAGAGCACACAAGATTAAGATGAAAAGTATCTATATATTCATCTCAATTTGTTGCTGTTGTTGTTAAATGGTCTAAACCCCATTTTTACAATGGCTAAGCTTTAAGGGAAAACCTTGAATTAAATGTAAACACTTTGTTTACCTCTATGCTATTTTGTGTAGTTCTATTTTATGTATTTCCTTTAAAAAGAGACCAAAAATAGGTGGTGCTATCTAATTGTCTATTTCATATAAAGCAGATTTAGGGAAAGTATAACCCAATAGCCATTTTCAGGCCTCCAGGCTTCTTTGCACCCTCCATTCTTTTAAAAAGGAAAATGTAATGCCCAGATGCCCTCACAGGTCATTTAGTTCCAAAATATATCATAATTACTGGAGTATAAGCCGACCTGAAAATAAGTCGAGGCATCTAATTTTACCACACACACATACACACACACACACAACCCCTGGGAAAACGTATTGACCCAAGTATAAGCCGAGGGTGGGAAATGCAGCCGCCACTGGTAAATTTCAAAATAAAAATAGATACCAATAAAATTACATTAATTGAAGCATAAGTAGGTTAAATGTTTTTAAATATTTACATAAAACCGTAATTTAAGATAAGACTTGCCAACTCTGATTAAACCATTATTCTAACCTTCTTCAATGTAAATGTGCTTACGTATCCTTCCAATAATAAAGAGAGTAAAATAATAAATGTAATAATAATAATAGTAGAGTAAATAATAAATATAATAATAAATAAAGTAAAATAGTAAATGTAATACTAATAAATAGAGTAAAACAATAAATATAATAAAAATAGTAATCGAGTAAAAATGTAAATGTAGTAATATACAATAATAGAGTAAAATAATAAATGTAACAACAACAACAGAATAAAATGATAGATAACTTTGACTCAAGTATAAGCTGAGGGGGGGAGGGGTTCAGCCTAAAAAAAGGGCTGAAAATGTTGGCTTAGTACCATTTCTGAAATGGGAAGACAAATAGAAGTTGACTTCTGATCCTGTTTCAAAAAAAGTACCTAAAATGATGGTGGGGTGGAGGTGGGGGAGTATAGTGAAATTTTCCCCTGGGAAGGGCTGGAAAACACATGTTTAAAAGGTGCACTTTAAACCAGATTCTACTTGAGAAACATGCACATTTTCATGCCTATGTATCCCAGCAGTCATGGAAAACATGTGCTTTCCTTCCCTCCCCCCTGTGTGGACCCCTCCAGTGCATTTCTGAAAATCCCGAAATAGCTGATCAGCTGGTCTGCTGTCAAATGGAGACACGGGTGGCTCAGGGAAGCACAAGGAGAAAGCAAATACAACTCCCTTAATTTCTTTGTAATGTTAAACAGAGCTTGAATTAACAATGCAGCAGGACTGACAGGTCTGTGTTTGGATTCCATTTGAGGTCCCACATTTTAAAAACCCACTTCTTTGTCCCACATTTTGGCACTATCTGGAAGTGCTCTGAGTTCTCAGTGTACAGTTTCCATATCACCTTTAGCAAACTGTGTAGTATATCAAGGTACCTTCAAATCTCTCATTGATTATGCTTCTACAACTTCTTGCATTTGGTGAATGATTCATTTATTCTCCTGACTTCTACCATGGGGTTCCACGTGAATGATTTCCATATTTTATTAATTGCATAAAACATTGTGTGTTAAATGAATTGATGGTGTAAACAGCTTCAGCTTTGTAAGTCATTGCTCCATGCAGATCAAGAATGACAAATGTTTACCATTTGATTACTGTGTTAGGTGCATAATTTTAGCGGTGTCTAATGCATTGCTCATCTTCTCACATAGTGTTGTATTGGCACTGTTAAAAATAAGAGGAAAAATATCTGTTTCATACGTAGTTTCTTTTTCCCTAGCTCATAGAAATTCTGTGTGGTGTTAATGGAATAGATGTTCACAGTTAAAAGTTTTAATGTCAGTGTTCCTCCTAGAAAATTGCGATTCCATTGATATGTTGTTAAAATAATACCTCAACACTCAAACCGACAGCACTGACTGGCTTGCGGTGACACTGAGTTCTCCATCCCAAATCGTTGATGTATCATTGAATGTGAGGAGCAGCCTAATAGAGGATGGCACATGAAACACTATTAGGTGGAACTAAAACTTAAGGTTGCAGACGTGACCACCTGGCTTTCACAGGAATGGAGACAGGATATATGATTGTTATACTGTTCCTGTTAAGATGACTAGTTCTACACTTTAATTAAGAGTCATATTTAGATCAAAGTGCCTGTTCTTAACAGAAGCCATCAAAACACTACGAAACTGACTTAATGAAGTGGTCCAGATCCCAAGATCTTCATGACATTAAAGCAAATTTATATATTACTAAAACCTTTCTAGAGATGTCTCTCTGACTAAGTTACTGAAGAAGGTATAATACCACTGACAGTTCTGCAAGCTAATTCATTGTTAGGAGAAAAAGATATTTTAGTCTCAAAGAACAAGCAATCCATAGAGCTGCAGATTAAAATGGACTCACCAATGAATCGCTTCAAGCCACTCAGTTGATTAAAAGGATTGAAGCTTGCCTTTTAAAGTTTTTAACACATAGGCAGAGGTTAATCTCACATGCACAAATGTGTGAGACTTTGAAGGATATTGCCCAGTATTTAGAGATTTGGTATTAACCTTTCTTCAATAAAAACCCCATTTCTCAGAACTGGCCAAGATTTGTATGGCCTTCATATTTGCCTCTTTCTTTCTGCCCACAGGAAATTAACTGTCCTGTGATTAATGTCATCTGCACCAGGGAGTCATCCTGCCACAAACCCATATTAATTGGGCATGCTAACTAGGGATAATGGGAGTTGCAGTTTAATACATACTGCCTTGAATTAAGACACCTTATATTCTCGGGAGAAAGGATATCAGTTCAAAATAATCAGGTTTGGGAATCAGGGTGCTGTAGCTGAACGCTTGATGTGTGTCTGATTAGCTGTACATGTCCTCATTTAGTTTGCCCCATCCACATAAACCATGTTGGGGGATTATGAATGATTATCCCTATGAGCAAAGGTGTGCTCCTAACAAACCAAAATGTTTGGATTTCTCTTATTCTTGACCACCAAAGTGTGAAAAGCAATTTGCCTAATGACACAGTTTGAGGCATAATGTTAAAGAGCAAACTGTTAATAACTTTCTTTCAGAATTCAATTCACATGACGAATAGCAAAGCAATCGTTATTAGACTTCACTGAAAGCCATGAACACAATTTAGCGGGAAATTTCTCTATTATCGTCTATTTACTGTTACCTTTTGTGAGGAATTGGATGTGGGTCAGACATGCTGGAGCATGTCATGCTACACTAAAACCTTTGGTTTCTGTATTGATTCTATTGACAGTTTCCATTTCCATTCCCAAAACATTTTAAAATACTGGTAAATCTTCTGTTCAACCAGGAGGTGGTAATTTCAGATAACAATTCTGTCTACATCGATGTGTGTCCTCCCCTTCTATCCACTCTACTTTCCCCGTTTCTCTCAGTCATGTCCTTTCTGTTCCTCAACCCATTCCATGCCAGTACATTATGTAATAATAATAATAATTTATTTATATTCCACTTTATCTTCCTGGAGGGACTACAGAATACACATATAAGGCAAACATCCAATGCCTATTATACAGTGAAACAATGACATATAATACACAGACTGTAGGAAACAAAGGGTGGTAATAAATGGACATTTCTCTGGGTGGAAAGAGGTGAGAAGTGGCGTACCCCAAGGTTCAGTTTTGGGTCCGTTACTTTTTAATTTATTCATTAATGATCTGGATGTAGGAGTGAATTCTGAGGTAGCGAAGTTTGCAGACGACACTAAATTGTTCAGGGTAGTTAAAAATGAAACTGATTGTAAAGAGCTCCAGAAAGATCTCTCGAAATTGAGTGAATGGGCAACAAAGTGGCAAATGCATTTTAACCTAAACAAGTGTAAAGTCATGCACATCGGGGCAAAGAACCCCAACTACACCTACAAATTGATGGGGTCAAAGCTTTCCGAGACAAACCAGGAAAGGGATCTTGGGGTCTTGGTGGACAGCTCAATGAAGATGTCAACCCAGTGCGCAGCAGCAGTGAAAAAAGCAAATTCTATGCTAGGCATGATCAGAAAGGGAATCGAAAATAGGTCAGCAAATGTTGTATTACCTCTCTACAAATCGATGGTAAGGCCACATTTGGAGTACTGTGTACAATTCTGGTCTCCGCACCTTAAGAAGGATATAACGGAACTGGAAAAGGTACAGAAAAGGGCAACAAGAATGATCCAAGGGATGGAGCGGCTCCCTTATGAAACCAGGTTGCAACGCCTTGGTCTTTTCAGCCTTGAAAGACGGCGTTTAAGAGGTGACTTGATCGAAGTGTATAAAATCATGCATGGGATAGTTTCTTTGTCACAAAATACTAGGACTAGAGGGCACTCCATGAAGCTCAAGGTAGGAAAATTAGGACTAATAAAGGGAAATATTTCTTCACCCAGAGGGTCATTGGGTTATGGAACTCACTTCAGAGGAGGTTGTGACAGCTGTCAGCCTGAACAACTTCAAGGCAGGATTAGACAGATTCATGGATACCAAGTGTATCGGTAGTTACTGAAAAGGACATTCAAGTGCCACCTCGGAGTTGGTTGAGGTAGGCAGGATTTCCCTGGGTACTGGTTGTGGGGGTCAGGAGCAGGTCAGGGTTTTGCCCTCCCCTTCTGCTCGAGATCCCCGTGTACAACTGGTGGGCCACTGTGTGATACAGAATGCTGGACTAGATGGGCTGAGGTCCGATTCAGCATGGCTCTTCTTATGTTCTTATGTTCTTACAGACAAAGATAAAGATATTCCCCCCTTTTTCATCTCTGGCATCTGGAGGCAATGCTCAATTCCGGCCATGGGGACGGGCTCTTGTTCCATTTTTCCATGCCAAGCAGCCTGTTGTCCATAGACATCTCTGATTGTGTGCCGTTTGTATTGTTTCATTTATTATTTTAATACCACTTGGAATTTTTGCTTGCTTTGTTTTTACAAATGCTTTAGCATTCTTCAACACTCAGATTTATGCTATTTTTGTTGCGTAGTGTGGATTTTGGCTATACAAATGCAAGGGCAAAAAGACTCAACTTAGCATTAAAATATATCACAACAAACTATCCACTTCAATATTTTTTCTAGATTGTTATTCATGGTTGGGAGAATGGCCACTGTTTCTGTCTCATATTCATATTTACTTTTAGACAAATGTCTGAAAAAGTGTCAGTAGATTGTTCATGCATGTTATAAAGTGCCAACACCCTGGAAAATGTTGACGTTACACCCAACTCATGCTACTGCATTTCACAGGAAGGAAACCAATAAATAGTATCCACAACTATAGACATCATCCTTCACATTCCTATTTTTTAGATCAACCTAATTCAATCATAGACATGGAAATATTACTCACCGTTGCAGATTTCCTTCTGCACTGCTTTGAACTTTAACCAGTTCATTTTAGAATTTGTATTTATGGAAGACAACACAGTGCACAGTTGTCGTCGTTGTCCCCAGTCGTCCCTCGGTCCCCCACCCCTCGCACTATCAAAATATTCATCAGAAACTGTACATTGCAGATCTGGGCAACAGTCATGCTATATTTGCTCTCTTCCTGAGCTTCTCATCTCATTCATATACATGGTGAAGTTATCCAAACTGGGCTAGTATTAAATGAGTCACTCTGTTTCCATTTGAAATGGCTCTACAGAGATGACAAACTTTCCTTAGATTTCATACTTACTGTATCGAACAGGCAGAGCTTTGTCTGACTCAGAGCTCTTTATGACCCCACTCTATGAACTTGTTTTTCAGTGCAAAGAAAGCAGTTTTGTAAGAGAGAATGAATAACACATAAGAAAATACATCTGGGTTTATACTCAGAATGCATACCCATGTGCCCCTGATTATGGAAGAGAGAGCATGACTTCTAGATAGTCAAAATGTCATGCCTTTTCCCCCTTTTTTGAAATTATTTTTGTTAATTATTTGACACAATCTAATGTATAATCAGAAAATATACATTAAAAATAATGAAACCTGTCTAGATCTGTATTCAAAAGGCAACTTGTGCAAAATAAGTATAACATACTTTACCATTCATTTGAATTTAAGACATTTTCAAAGAAAAATCCATGCAAACTATTCCTAACAAGAATTATTGGTTACTATGTTTTAGGGGAAAAAACAGTTTCCATCTGGATGATAGCAATAGTGCCACCAGTTATTTCTCCCCCCACCCAAAATATCACATGCAAGAAATCCTAAAGTATTTTTTTAAAGAAACTCCCTGCAAGGCAAGAAATACAGTATATCTTCATGATCAAGAGAATGTCAATATATGTTTAAACACATTATGATATCACTTTAATAATGTAAAAAAACATAAGAATGGGAGTAGGAAATAAAGTATTTTCTTATGACTTGAGCTTTCTGACTATTTTACATACACAGGTATGGATAACTATATTAACCCAATTTGCATACATTGAAAGATGTTTAAATTAATAATCAAATATTTCATTACCATTTTTTCAACATAGTTAACCTTTTCAGGCATCACTCATTTCAAATTTTGTGGTATTCCAGCTTGTCCATATAGCATTACATATTTCTTTTTTCTTAAAAAAATATTTTCCTTTCCTTCTTCTTTTTTTCCTTCTCCCCTTCCCTTCCTTTCCTTGACAACAGTATACAATCCCTTTCCCAAACATCAACATAACATTCACAACTCAAGAGTTCTGCCATAATACATATATTGTGGAAAAGAAAGTCACATCAAATAGCTCCAAAGGATTATTCATCATGCCTTTTTTTTCTTTTGAACATCAGTGCTGTACTTCACTTAGCTAGAACAGCTAGTGCAATCCTTTCCAAAAAGAGTTTGCCATTCACAATGGACACTAGTAATGGAAGAAGAAAAAAAATGAAATGCAAAGATACAGAATGAGGGATGCCAAGCTTGACAGCAGTATGTGTGAAGACTTGGATGTGGAACAAAGCTTTCCCATAATAGGATGTGATTGATTATAGTATGAATTGAGTGACCATGTTCACAGTTCGAGTTGAATTTGTTTTAAATGGCTATGTGATTTGTATGTATGTATTTTGGTGCTCTATCTTTTTAATATATTGTTGTAACAGGGTTTTAATTTGTATAGCATTGAATTTTGCTGTAAGCTGGTCTGAGTCTCTCTATAGAGGTGGAAAGTTCAGGGTGCAAAATTTTTAAATAAATAAATAAAGATCTTGGAGTCTGCATAAATAGGAGTATAGTGTCTAGATCAGGGGTGCTCACACTTTTTCAGCATGCGAGCTACTCTTAAAACAACCAAGTCCAAAAGATCTACCTGCCCCCGCCGCCGTGCGCTCCAGCTGCCGCACGCTCTTGCCACTGCGCATGCTCCTGCTGCTGTTTTTCACCCATGCAGCGCTTCTTCCACCTGTGGGGCATTGCAGGAAGGAGAAAGCATGAGGCGGGGCATCCAGAGGGAGCGCTCCGTCCTGCCTGTCTCGCCGGCAACGGAGGCTGCACAGCTGCTTCTGGACGAGAGAGAGGCAGGACGCTCCCTCCAGAGGCCCCACCTCGTGCTTCCTTCTTCCTGCAGTGCCCTGCAGGCGAAAGAAGCACCGCAAGAGTGAAAGCCAGCAGCAGGAGCGTGCATGCGTGCAGGGTGTGCGCACACATGGCAGGAGCACCCCATCCGGCTGGTGAGGCCCGAAGATCACCTGAAAGAGGGCCGAAGATCTACTAGTAGCTCCCGAGCTACCTAATGAGCACCCCTGGTCTAGATCCAGGGAAGTCATGCTATCCCTCTATTCTGCCTTGGTCAGACCACACCTGGAATACTGTGTCCGATTCTGGGCACCACAATATAAGAGAGATGTTGACAAGCTGGAATGTGTCCAGAGGAGGGTGTCTAAAACGATCAAACATTTGGAGAACAAGCCCTATGAGGAGCGACTTAAAGAGCTGGGCATGTTTAGCCTGCAGAAGAGAAGGTTGAGAGGAGACATGATAGCCATGTGAGGGGAAGTCATAGGGATGAGAGAGCAAGCTGGTTTTCTGCTACCCTGGAGACCAAGACACGGAACAAGGAAAGAAGATTCCACCTGAACATTAGGAAGAACTTTCTAAGTGTAAGAGCTGTTCAGCAGTGGAACTCTCTGCCCCGGAGTGTGGTGGAGGCTCCTTTTTTGGAAGCTTTTAAGCACAGGCTGGACAGCCATCTGTCGGGGGTAGTTTGAATGTGATTTTCCTGTGCCTTGGTTGGCCCACAAGGACTCATCCAACTCTATGATTCTAAGAATCAGGGTACGTGAAACAGGATAAGTCAAATTCAAGTAGAAAAATTAGGTGACGCTGCAATGATCCATTTCTAAAAGAATCAGTCTGGAAGAAAAGCTCGAAGGAGGACAGAGAGTTAGCTGAATAAAAACAGAAGGCAAGCGTCAATGTGATAAAAAGTGAGAAGGGGGCTGCAATAGATCCAGAAAAGGTCTGGCAGACTTGAAGTCTTTTTTTTTAAAAAAAAAGGTTATCTGATTCACGCAATTTTGTTCAGTATTTTGCTAGCAATGTAACACCACTCCATTTCCTTCAATCTGTGACTCACAGGGAGCACTGGGAATAGAAATGGAAAGATACTAGACCATTACAAATGCAGTGCTGTGAGATGTATCATCATTCACATAAGATTAGTGACAAAGAAGGAGCACTGACACTTTGAGCCCATCTTATTTGAAATATGCATTACACCGAGTTCCTGTTTCCCCTTCTAAACATCTTGGTGGATTTCTATTAATAAAACCCCTTTATCATTTTATAGCTTGCATTGCAGGAAACAAAAGTTCTCCAAAGTCACAAAAATGCAGATAAATCTTCAAAAGCATGGCATAAACACAATGTATTGCACTGGGAAAGCTCCCATTCTATACGTTAAGTGTAGCACACTCTTCAAACATACTTTGGTTACTTTGTAAACCAAGAAGCAAATGCTATCTTGTTTATTGTTCAGGTAAGCCAGACCCAAAGAAAGGCTAAAATGCTTTACTTACTCCCATGCATAGATGTGGTACACCTCCCTTACTTATAAGTGCTATATGAAGTGTAGGATCTAAATCAGTGGCCCCAAACCTTTTTGGCCTACTGCCCCCTTTCCCGAAAAAAATTTACTCACCGCCCCCTAGATATTATTTTTTAAAAAATTTAATAGCAATTAAACAGAAAGATATATGTATTAATGCAGTGGTTCTTAAACTTTCTAATGCTGTGACCCCTAAATAAGGTTCTTCATGTTGTGGTGACCCCCAACCACATTTTCGTTGCTACTTCATAAATAATTTTGCTACTCCTACGAATTCTAATGCCAATATCTAATATGTAGGATGTATTTTCATTGTTACAAATTGAACATAATTAAAGCATAGTGATTAATCACAAAAGCAATATGTTTGGGGGAGTATGGACAACGGATGATGGGATTTGCAGTACCTGCCATCGATTCAGCTCTGACTTCCACGGACCACTGAGACCCCCACAAATTACAGAACTGGACCAAACTTGGCACAGAAAGTTGGCCACATGACCAACAGAAAATACTGGAGGGCTTTGGGAGGAATTGGCAGTGATTTAGGGGACATGTAGTTCACCTACATTTGGAGAGCACTATGAACCCAAACAACTTTGGTTGAAATTTGGATGAAATTTGGCACAAATACTCAATATGCTCAAATTTGAACACTGGTGGAGTTTTGAGAAAATAGCCCTTCTCATTTGGGAGTTGTGGTTGTTGGGATTTATAGTTCACCTACGATCAAAGAGCATTTTGAACTCCACCAACAATGGAATTGAGCCAAACATGGCACACAGAACCCCCAATCATTCACTGACCCCAAATTCCCCTGAGTCTCCACCGCCCCCTTGGATCGCCTCACCACCCACAAGGGGCTGGTACTGCCCACTTTGAGAATCAGTGATCTAGATCAAGACATATTGATTTTTTAAATAATTTTTCAGTGGAGAAGCCATATAACCAAAGCAGCCTTGTAAATAGGTAGGATTTTTTTTACTAACAATCTTTAGTGCATTTGCTCCCAAGTACATACAAGTACTTGGCAGTTCCAAGTCCCTAGCAGTTCATTTGCTCATTTGCAGTGAAAACACACCAAGTGCCAAATTTAGAATAAGGTTCATTTTACCTCCGTTTAAAGTAACCATTATGTAAGCAAACTTTTACCTCTTATTATAAAGTCATTGGGGAGCCATTGTAGTTGACTCAGTGAGAAGGGAAGAAAGAAAAATCCTCCAGAGCACAGTGACAGCATAATCTGTGTTACAGACTGTGTTCTTTATATACTCTTCAATAAATCAAATAAATGTTCAGAATCAAAATTCATTTGCCCTGCTGTTTGTAAACCAGCTACCTTTCCTAAATATACAATTTCTAAGAACACAAGAGCCAACTAGAGGGATCACACCCAATGGTAATGTTTGTTTCTGGTGGCACATAAGGACAATTGTCAAATGGAGAGCTGACAAAAGACAGAATGTTTGAAAATTGATTGACACATTAATAAGTTAATAAGTCTCAGTTGGAAAATAGTCAAGGGTTCAAAATGAACTCACCTAGGAAGCTGTGAAATCATCCATGCACAAAGACAATCCAAATAGGGTGAAGGACAGCTCAAGATGATGATCAGGCTCGTACCGCTGAGGCTTTCCAGAGTCATTTTGCAGACAAGATTGCGACGCTCCGCCGGGACCTGCCCGCCACAGTTGATACAGTACAGGAGCTTGAGACTCCGTGGCCCTCCGCTGGATCCACCTTTGACCAGTTTCGACCACTGGACGCAGAGGATATTGACAAGATAGTCGCAGCTCTTCGACCAACCACCTGCTCCCTCGACCCGTGCCCCTCCATGCTGATTCGATCTTGCGTGGAGAGGTTACGTGGCCCTCTGTTGAATATAGTCAACTGCTCCCTTGAGCAAGGAACCTTTCCAGAGGAGTTAAAAGAGGCGGTGGTAACTCCATTGCTGAAGAAGCCAGGGTTGGACCCCGCGGCTCCCTCCAATTACCGCCCAGTGTCCAATTTACCGTACCTGGGCAAGGTAATTGAGAGGGCAGCAATGGACCAGCTGCAGGCTTTCTTGGATGATGCAACCTGGCTAGACCCCTTCCAGTCCAGCTTCCGTTCTGGCCATGGGACAGAGACCGTCCTGGTCTCCATCACAGACCTACTCCGTTGCCACTTGGACCGAGGCGGATCGGCGCTGCTCGTGTTATTGGACCTCACGGCAGCGTTTGATACTGTCAATTACCAACTTTTGACACACCGCCTGGCGGTGGCGGGGGTGAGGGGGACAGCTTTCAACTGGTTGTCCTCCTTCCTCCAAAACCGCCTGCAGTGAGTGAAGTGGGGAGGGGTGGTCTCCGAGGGCTCCGCCTTACACTGCAGGGTCCCTCAGGGGTCCATCCTCTCCCCGCTGTTATTTAACATCTACATGCGACCACTCGCCCAATTGGTGCGGAGTTTTGGGCTGGAATGTCATCAGTACGCTGATGACTCCCAGCTCGTTCTGAGAATGAACCCCGGGGCGGAATCTGTACCCGATAATTTCCAACTCTGCCTAGAAGCCGTAACTGGATGGCTGCGAGCCAGTAAGTTGAAGGTGAACCCGGCGAAGACGGAGATCTTGTGGCTAGGCCGCCCGGGGTGGGGGGTGGGGAGATCCAGCTGCCGATGTTTGATGGCATGGCACTATGCCCGCAGTCCTCAGTAAAGAGCTTGGGGTCGGCTGGACCGCAGCTGTCTATGGAGGCACAGATTGCTTGTGCCTGCAAGACAGCTTTTTACCATCTGCGGCAAGCGAAACGTCTGGCTCCCTATCTCTCTCGCCGCGACCTGGCCATGGTGATCCAAGCCACGGTCATCTCGAGGCTCGATTACTGTAACGCACTGTACATTGGCCTGCCTTTGTCGGCGATCCGGAAACTTAAACTGGTGCAGAACGCAGCAGGTCGCTTGCTGCTAGGAGCCCCAAGAATGGCACACATAACGGCACTCCTGCGCGAACTGCACTGATTGGTCATTGAATTCCAGGTCTCCTTCAAGGTGTTAGTTCTGACTTTCAAGGCCTTATATGGTTTGGGGCCAGTGTACCTGAAGGAGCTGCTTACCCCATATGCGCCCAGAAGATCACTGCGCTCAGAGGGGCTTAACTTACTTGAAGTCCTGGGTATGAAGTCCTGCAGGCTCTCTACCACGCAGCAGAGAGCATTTTCAGTGGCGGCGCCGGTTCTATGGAACTCGCTGCCACCGGAGACACGAGTCTTGCAGGACCTGATGGCGTTCCACAGGTCCTGCAAGACCTGGCTGTTTAGACAGACGTTCGATATCTGACAGCGCCTAATTAATGCTTGCCATCCTGCCATACCACTACCATTCTCCATGTACCAGCTATGTCTGGCTATGATTTTATGTGACTGTTTTAAGATGTAATTTTATGTGTTTTTAACCATGTGTTTTATATGCTGTTTTATATGCTGTTTTTATATGTTGTAAACTGCCCTGAGCCTCGGGAAGGGCGGTTTATCAAATCGAAATAAATAATAATAATAATAGAACCATTCAAACCCCCCATTGGACCATTCATGCCAATATAAAAACTAGGGGAGCATGGGTCAGGAGGCTCTAGGAGGGAAACAAAGTGATACACCTGAAGACATTTCAGTAAATAGGATAATCAACTGGATTTGCTGGATCCAAATACATCCTATTTATAATGTCATCTTGAGGCCCTTTCTAGGTCTTCCAGTGTGGCCCTATGGCATTCTTGGGCTGGAAGTCCTTCATTTCAACAGGGTTCACTATTATCCATGTTTTCATGTATCCATGCAAAATCTGGAAATGTTTTTAGTGGCACAAAAGGACTATTAGCAAATAGAGAACTAACAAAAATATGAGGAATACTGTAAAACAGATTCGAGCTCTTTTTAAAATTTGTGCAAAACTCCACATTTAAGAATAAATACTAAATCAGATTCAAACATAAGCATAGATGATTAGTTTGAAAGAAAGCACATTTCTCTGGCTGCTCCTTCCACGGGTGCCTTCTTTAGCCCCTTGAAAATAATAGAGAGATGGTCAGGACTCCATTAGAAGTGAGAGTTTGAAATTAGTTGGGGAAGGAGCCTCACAAAGCAGTCACAGGGACCATCTCTGAGCAATAGACTTCAACTAGCTGAAGACATGTCTGGGATGAACTTTTACTCTCCAAATGTTTTGTTTTCCAACACCCATAAACCCCTTTCATTAGCCACGTTGAGCTTATGGACTTCCTGGCTAAAACATTTGAAGGGTCAAAGACTATATTATGGCAAATTATACTTTTGGTACAAAATTCACTCTGATATTTCTTTAAGGGTTTTCACCCTCCTAAAGGTTGGTGGTTTGTATCCATGAGACTGGGTGAGCTCCCATCTGTCAGCCCCAGCTTCCCATGTGGGGACATGAGAGAAGCCTCCCACAGAATGGTAACATATCCGGGCATCCCCTGAGCAAATGTCCTTGCAGACGGCCAATTATCTCACATCCAAAGTGACTTGCAGTGTATTCTCAATTTGCTTCTGACACGATTAAAAAAAACCTCCTAACTAAATAGGTTCTGCATCCACCTGTTTATTATATTTGATAGGACTTTGGTGACAATTTGAAAGTAATCACAGTAATTTGCTGCATCTTAAAATATATTGCTTCTTTATTGAGTCCCTTCAGGGAGATAGAGCAGAATATAAATTATTATTGTTGTTATTATTACTTTATCAGAGTCTGTTTTAAAGCAAATTTAAGGACAACAAATCAACTCTCCCCTTCTCTTGATTTCTCACTGATTTTTGCGTGCTCTTCACAGTTATAATAAAAAAATATTGTTTATATATAATTGATAGGTTTCCAATACAATGCAGCTTGTTTGGACTAAAATTCCATACTCATATTTCTTTCTGATCACAATCCATTTGAATTAATCTTACTTAGGCTCAATTTTTAAAATTAGATTTACTTATGTCCAACTTAGTGTGAGATTGTAGCTTCTTTGGTTATTTTTTTCTTGAAAAAAATGTTTTGACTTTAGTGTGTTTGATCCAAAGTTCCACATGTTTAGAATGAACCCAATGAACTGAATGAATTTTATGTGTTTTATGAGTGTTTGTGTGTGTACACCTTCAAGTCACCTGCAGACTTGTATGCCAATCCCATGGATTTTATAGGGTTTTCTCAGGTGAGGAATATTGTCAATTCCTTCCTTTGAAATATAACCTGCAGCACCTAGTATTCATTGTTGGTCTCCCATCCAAGAATTAAACCGGGCTGACCCTACCTAACTTCCAAGATCAAATGGGACCTATTAGGCCCTCACTGATTTACATAGGTCCCATTTATTTCAATCGGTCTATTTTATGTATAGCAAAGGTTGGATCCAATCTTACATTCCCTTTGGGGTTTCTTTTTTTGTTAAATACTGTGACTTCCACTTTTTTGTAGAGCTCACATCCAGTATTTTTATTTGTTTGTTTCTTACATTTATACCCTGACTTTTCTTCCAGAAGATCTACCCTGAATCCCCTCAGAGAGATATGATGGAACATAAATAAAGTATTATTATTATTATAGCAGGCAATTTAGAGGAATTATCTATTCTCTTCTTAATCCTGATAGCAACCTTGTTAAGTAGGACAGCCTGAGAGAAAGTGACTGTCCAACATCATGTGAACTCAAACAGTTGTAATACTGTGATTCCACTTGAATTCCCATGACTACAGGCATGTAGCCAGGGGGGGCTAAGGGGGCTTCAGCCCCCAGATTCTCAGGGTGGTCTGCGAAAAGGCCGTACTGGTACATTATTTAAACTGTTATGTTTATTCATATCATGATCTGATCACCATGCTCATTATATCCCACATTAATGGGGTTATTGGGATAACAATACAAAAGGTTTACTAGGGTAGACCCTCTTCCACCCAGTCTCAGCCCCCCCCCCCCCCGAAACAAAATCCTGGCTACGGCCCTGCATGACTACATCATACAGAATTTATGGGGGTTGCAGTTTGATGAAACCCTAGAGCTCTCTGACTAAGAATTCTAGGTCCCCTCTTTAAACTGCAATTTCCAGGATTTCATTGGATCGAGCCTTGGGAGTTTAGGTGGAATCAGAGTGCTACATCTCCCAATCCAGCATTTTACCTGTTACACAACAGACAACAGTGTCCCATTTTTCAAGTTAGTTTACTTTCACTATATTGCCAGGCCATATACACCAGATGTTTAGCTTACTCATCCTGACATCCTGATATTTGCATATAAACACCTAAATATGTTATGCTTCATTAAATGCCCCCTTTGTGTGTAATTTTCCCTTTGACACTTTAGCTACCCTTTATTTCC
Organism: Anolis apletophallus; assembly: GCA_030556195.1. Taxonomy (NCBI): domain Eukaryota; kingdom Metazoa; phylum Chordata; class Lepidosauria; order Squamata; family Anolidae; genus Anolis; species Anolis apletophallus. The sequence goes on along the minus strand of JARBWK010000006.1, from coordinate 79,815,664 downwards.
ATGTGTTTCCTGCCAGAGGACACAGAGCATTTAAGAACGTCATTCCTAATGGATGAATAGTTTTGAACCAGATGTTCATCAACACCTATCAGTTTTTCTCCAGAGATCCACAAATTTAGTGGTATAATTTAAATTGCCATATGTTGCCATTATCAATAGGCTTCTGTCAGGATCAGCCTGTTCTGGGTATGCTTACAGAATTTATTAGTTATTTCAGACATTTGTATCCCATCCTATGGTGGCTAACAGAATGTATGGCTTCTTCAGTGAATGCTCCAAATCATGGCAGTTATCTTAGGACAGTGGTTCCCAACATTTTTTTTTACCAGGGACCACTTGGCCAGGGAATACTCTCCAACATTAATACCGAAAGGGTTACAAATCAGTTTTTGGTCAACTTTAGATTCCTTTTAGGGTGCTGATTCAGAAAATTGCATCGGATAGACCACATCAGCTCTGGTTTCTGATACAGAACATATGCTATGGTCAGTGACAGGGAAGGAGTGGCAGGTGGCATGAAAGGAATGGAAATAAAATAAATAAATAAAGAGGAAGGAGACTCATGGACCAGGTTTTCCTCCTCACGGCCCACTGGTGGTCCACAGGCCACAGGATAAGAACCACTGTCTTACGGGGACATTATAGGTGTGGGACATCTGTTCAATCAGTAGGTGTATGTATAAAGAAACATTCTTCCAAATGTCCTCAACTACAAGTCTCATCATCCCCACCCACCATGAGCACTGGAAGCATATTGGTCTTCAGATATGAAGACTACCAGGACTGCTATCTCTAGCGATACAGTCGCTGCTGTATGAATGTAATACTGTACTAAGGGGAAGGAGCTGTTTCCTTCTTTGTAAGGGACAAAGGAACTAAAACTCTACATGGCAGGGAGAAATTAAAAAGGTGTAGCATATGAGAATGGACACAGCACCCATGAAACTTGTACTTGTTTTTCCACTGAATGGTAATCAAAACATCTAGGTGTTCTATAGTGCTTACGCTTCCAGTTTTCCTTTTTGTGGGCTGAGTGGGTCCAAGTACACAGAAGAAAATCATTCCAAAGATAAACATATAAGGAGCACTTCTTGGCCCCTTTCCTTTATGAATTATGAAATCAGGGTGTGCTATAACCAATCAGCTGCATTGAAACCAAGCAGCTTGATGTAAAAAGATGTAAAATGAAGACTATCACCTAGGCACCACCACTGGCTCAGGACCTGAAGACTATGTGGAGAGTGTTGTCCAGGACCAGCCTAGTTCTGAACCATTTCTTATAATGGCTTCCTTTATTTTCAAGACAAGGTCTTTTGGGACATGTTGCATGTGCATGTGTTTTCAGGACTAAATTTTTAAAAAAACCTCTTCTGTGATTTTTTTTTCTTTTCTCAAAAAATAGGAAACCAGAACCTATAAATTTACTATATAAAAGTAATTCTAGAAGTTCCCTAAATTCTTTTTACAATGCTCTTGTTACATCTCGTATAGACTATTGCAACACACTCTATATGGGGTTTTCTTTGAAGACAGCCAGGAAGCTTCAACCGGTCCTACAGGGGGCAGCCTGACTTGTAACTGCAGTGGCGTACTGGGAGCACATAACTCTTCTGTTGCGTCAGCTCCACTGGCTGCCAATATGCTACTGAGCCCAATTTAAAGTGCTGGTCTTTGTCTATAAAGCCCTAAATGGTTCTGGTCCAACTTATCTGTCCAAACACATCTCCTACTATGAGTTTACTAGAACATTAAGATTGTCTGGGAAGGCCCTGCTCTAGGTCCCACCTTCTTTGCAAGCGCGATTGGTGGATACGAGAGACAGGGCTTTCTCAGTGGTAGTTCCTTGGCTGTGGAACTCCCTCCCCAGAGAAATCAGGCATGCCCCATCCCTTCTGTCTTTCAGAAAAAGGTAAAGACTTGGCTTTGCACACAAGCGTTCGAAGAATAAGTTACTATGGGTTTCGTCAGCATCTGAATTAAGGATTTGAGCAAGGTTATCAAATGAATGGAACTATGCATATTATGTTTTTAATTTATATACTGTTTTATGTGTTTTGCTAATGAACTGTTAATTGTTTTAACTGAGGGATACATTTTACTGTTTATTGTTGGTTTTTACTGGCATTGAATTCTTGCTGGAGCCTTGAGTCCCCTTGGGTGAGAAAGGCAGGGTAAAAATGAAGCAACGAAAGAAAGAAAGCCCCAAAATCTCATTGGTCATTAATAATATTGATGCAAAGGAAATTTTGCAATATGTCATTTTGGGAAGGTGGTAAAGGTTGAAGTTAGCTCAAACAAAACTGGCAATGAGGTAAAATGCCCTTTAAAAGTCACATAAAGTCACCAGAAATTGTTACTCACTGTTTCTCAATTGCTACTCATAGCACACACATACATTGAAAAACTGTCGTACTGATTAGGGTGGTTTTGAGATGTGTCTGAATGTGGGTTATACAACTAGTTTTACTCATCTTTAATGCTCTACTACGTTCCATCTTATACAACTTTTGCTTTTAGTGAAGAAAGGTACTGTTATTCAGAATTGATGTCCAAAATTTCTTTCTACATTTTTCCACCTGTTTAGTAAATCGGCACAGAGCAAAATAAGCTTTGAATGCAACCAATCTAATCTCCATGACACAGAAGAGAGCAAGCAGAGCAATTGCCTTGAATATTATTGATGTCATAATAACCTCAACCAAATAGGAGGGCATTTGTACAGCTTCTCAGAACAACATGCTTCACATAGCACCAAAGTTTTAAAAAAATCAACGAAATGCAACTCTAACTAGCAATGAGCTACATTACAGCAGAGTTACAAAAAGTGCAGTCTGACATTTAGAAGAAATTGCTATTCCCAGAGCTATTCTTATTTGGATTCTCCAGAGGAAGATAGTCCCTAAATTCTTAGAATTTGTATTGGGAGGGAAGGGAGAGGTTGTACCCAATAAAGGAGCAGCTTCTCCCTATGCCATATTAAACACCAGTGTTAGGGTAGAATTTCACATGGTGTAAAGTTTATGATTTATAAAGTGATATTTGTATGTCTGTGTAGGTAATCCTCTCAAGATGTAACTTTCAAACTCTATATTTTGTGGGTTTTTTTTCATGTCAGGAGCAACTTGAGAAACTGCAAGTCGCTTCTGGTGTGAGATTATTGGCTTTCTGCAAGGACGTTGCCTAGGGGACAGCTGGATGTTTGATGTTTTACCATCCTTGTGGGAGGCTTCTCTCATGTCCTGCATGGAGCGCTGGAGCTGACAGAGGGACCTCAGCCTGCTCTCTCGGGATTTGAACTGCTGACCTGTTGGTCAGCAGTCTTGCCAGTATACGGGTTTAAACCATTGCACTCTATAGTGATGAGGTGCTTGGATTTGAGTCTTAGCAATGTCAACCTCAGCAAAGGCTTGGCCTTTCTGTGGGTAGAGAGGGAGAAGGGCAGCAATGAATAGTAGCCTATCATGCCGAGTGGTCCAGATAGGAACATTTCTCAGATGAAGCACCTACATGGAGAAGGACATAGGATCACAAGGCTGATCCGTACATAATTTGTTGCCTGGTCATTATTGTTCTCATTGAAATAATCCTTGCAATGTGCTTCAATAAACCATGCAAGGTGTCAGTGCCTTCTTTGTTTGCTGCAAACATCTATACCACAGAAACCACACTAAGAATAACATCTCAATCCACATTCCGTTGCAGCCATGCACTGAAAGCAATGCATATGCTCATTGGATCCAGAGGTACATCTTATTATGGATGGGCATTTGCATTGGCAATTGCAGATTTCATTGCTTACTACTTTTTGGAAGTCCTGCAGTATTGTTAAAGAGATACCTAAAAGAGGGGGTATTCATTATTAGAAAAATGGTTACTGAAACCGTGTGATCTTGAAGATGCATTTTCAAGAGACATGGATGTTATCTGCTACTGATAAATAATCTCCCATTAGAAACAACACAGCTTCTGAGTTCTCTTGTTCAGGGTGAGAGTCAGTAGCAAGGTGTTAGAGCAGTGGTTCCAAACTTTTTTGGCCTACCGCCCCCTTTCCAGAAAAAAATGTACTCACCGCCCCCCTAGAAATTATTTTTAAATTTAATAGCAATTAAATAGAAAGATATATGTATTAATGCAGTGGTTCTCAAATTTTCATGCTGTGACCCCTAAATAAGGTTCCTCATGTTGTGGTGATTCCCAACCATATTTTCATTGCTACTTCATAAATACTTTTGCTACTCTTACAAATTCTAATGCAAATATCTAATATGCCGATGTATTTTCATTGTTACAAATTGAACATAATTAAAGCATAGTGAATAATCACAAAACCAATATGTTTGGGGGAATATGGACAACGGAGGATGGGATTTGCAATACCTTCAATCGATTCAGCTCTGACTTCCACCGGAAAGGGCTCTGAGGGGACGAAGAAGCGAGGCCTGCTTTCACCGCGGAAGCTCCGGGCTCTCCTGCTCCCTCCACTGCTGCCTCTGCCGGGGAAGGCAGCGCTTTCTTCCACAGTGGCGGGGAGGCTCCGCCGGAGGACACAGAGGCCTTTGCACTGCTGCCTTCGCACTGCACTGCATGTGGGGTTTTCAGCAAAGGGGGCGGGGCCAAAGAAGAGGGCCAGGTGACCTCTCCTAAATGGCCAATTGTTCACCACCCCCTTAAAGGGGTTTACCACCCCCCAAATTCCCCTGAGCCTCCCACCACCCCCTTGGATCGCCTCGGCGCCCACCAGGGGGTGGTACCGCCCACTTTGAGAAACAGTGTGTTAGAGGAAAAAGTATGACCAGCATTGAGTTGCACTCTCACTATGACTCAATTGTCGGTTTAACTGGCCTCTCTGTATATGGTATAGAGCAGGGCTGTCCAACTTCTTCTGACCCAAGGGCCGGAAGAAGTGTCACTGATCACCTGGGGGGCCGGAGGTGATCAGTGAGCGGGGGCGAGGGCCGCTCGCGGGGAGCGGGGCGGGGGTGGGGGCGCTCGCTCACGTAGCACCTCCTCTTTCCCCCCGCTCACACCGCTGCTCGGATCCCAGGCGGCAGGGGCGAGTGGGGAGAAGGAGGAGGGGCTACAGAGGAAGAAGGCAGCCGGCTTCCTCTGTAGCCACTCCTGCTTCTCCCCGCTCACACCGCTGCTCGGATCCCGGGCGGCAGGCGCGAGCGAGGGGAAGCAGGAGTGGCTACAGAGGAAGAAGGCAGCCGGCTTCATCTGTAGCCACTCCTGCTTCTCCCCGCTCGCACCGCTGCTTGGATCCCGGGCGGCAGGCGCGAGCGAGGAGAAGCAGGAGTGGCTACAGAGGAAGAAGGCAGCCGGCTTCCTCCGAAGCCACTCCTGCTTCTCCCCGCGCGCCTGCCGCCCAGGATCCAAGCAGCGGTGCGAGCGGGGGGAAAGAGGAGGGGCGAAGGAGGTGCAGCCAGCTGACTGCCTCCTCCTTCGTCCCTCCTTTTTCCCCCCGCCTGCGCCGTTGCCCGGATCGCGAGCGCCGGCGTGGGGAGGGGAAGGAGGAGGGGTGAAGGAGGAAGAAGGCAGTCAGATGACTGCCTCCTCCTTCGCCCCTCCTCCTCCCCCGCGGACGTGCCGCGGCTCCTCCGATGGGGAGGAGGAGGAGGGGCGAAGGAGGAAGAAGGCAGTCAGATGGCGCCGGACGCGCGGGGGGAAGGAGGAGGGGCGAAGGGGAGGAGCTGGCTCCCTCCTCCCTGCCCCGCCTCCTCCTCCCCCCTCTTGCAGCAGGGTAGCAGGGGCCATGTCCAACAGGCTGGGGGGCCATGTACGGCCCGCGGGCCGCCTGTTGGACAGCCCTGGTATAGAGAAAGGATTCCCCAAAGCACAAGGGCAAGAGGCCACTAAATACAAAAATATAATCCAATAATATAAACCATACACATGTTTTTCATACAGTATATATGCTATAATAGAACTTTCCCATGTAAGGAAAATTTTAGTTAAGAGACTTGTATTTTGAGTCATTATTAAATATACTTGGTACCTCTATAAACCTTCTGTTCATTTAATGTTCTATAACTATAGAATGTATATGAAAAAACATTTGTATGGTTTATATTGTTGGATTATATTTTTGTGTTTAGTGGCCTCTTGCCCCTTTCTGACAGAGACTGCATCCATACTGCAAAATTATAGCACTTTGATACCACATTTACTGCCATGGCTCAGTGCTATGGGATCTGTAGTTTTAAAGATATATAGACTCCTCTATCAGAGAGCTCTGGTCCCACAGCAAACTGTAAATCCCAGAATTCCATAGGATAGACCTAGGTTAGTTAAACTGGTGTCAACATGCTACAGTTCTGCAGTGTGGATGGGAGGAAACTGTCTTAAGCTGGCCCAGCTCAATAAGAATTATATAGGCCACAAACCATCCGAGTTAGAGTTAAGTGGTAGCACACAAAACCACAGTTTCTGCCAAACAAGTCAGGTAATCTACAGGCCGCAAGCAGGAAGCTGCTGAGGGTGGATGAAAGTAGAACAATTATATGCATTTGCCCCAATTATGTGCATTTGCATTATAATGTGCCAGATCTGTGGTTCATCTAATCTAGGCTTTTGAAACAAATCTGCCCATAGTGCTTGAGGGATGAACATGTGACCTGAAAGCAGACACGGAGATAGGGAGAAACTAGTTCCCTAGAGGAGATGCTGTTGCTCTGCAAAGACCAATATGACATTGATGGTATGGTAGCCCTAGGAAATAGGCTTGTGTGGGTGGGACATTATTTTGTTTGTAACTCATGAACAACATGGTTCAATGCTGCTATCATATGGAAGACCTTTATGCTAGCAATTGCCCTTAGAAGTGGAAGGGAGTACATTGTAGTAGCAAAACCGGCATACCTCTGATATTTCTGCAAAGATGATTTTATGTCTTGTCTGAATGTTTAATTTTTATGTATGTCTTATGTTTCATGGTTTTAATGATTTTAAGTTCATAAATATATGTCTTAGTTATTATGATTTCTTTGTGTACTGTATGTTGGCATTGAATTTTTGCCATTAGTATGTTGTAAACCACCTTGAGTCCCATGCCCCCCCCCCAGGGGTGAGAAAGGCAGAACAGTAGAGTCTCGCTTATCCAACATAAACGGGCCAGCAAAATGTTGATTAAGCAAAAATGTTGGATAATAAGGAGGGATTAAGGAAAAGCCTATTACAAGTCAAATTACGTTATGCTTTTACAAATTAAGCACCAAAACATGTTTTAAAACATATTGACAGAAAAAGCTGTTCAATACATGGTAACGGTATGTAGTAATTACTGTATTTACAAATTTAGCACCAAAACATCACAATGTCTTGAAACCGCTGTGAATCCAGGAGAGAGGCAGACTGTGTTGGATAATGTAGAACAGGGCTGTCCAACTGGTGGCCCGCGGGCCATATATGGCCCCAGCCCCTTCCCCACGGCCCCCTACCCTCCTGCAAGATATCTGCTTTTTAAGTTTTTTTTTTAAAAAAATTAAAATGTTTTTTTGAATATTTTTTTGAATATTATTTATTTATTTTTTGGGGGGGGGTGAGGGGCAGGGCAGGGAGGAGGAGCAGGCTCCCCTCCTCCTCCTCCTCCTTCCCTCCCTCCCCCCTCCCTCCCTCCTTCTCTCTCTCCCCCTTTCATTCCTTCCCCCTTCCACCACCTGAAAGAAAGAGGGAAGGAGAGAGTGCACCGAGTGAGAGGGGGCGTGGCCAGAGCGAAAAAGGGGCGGGGCCGAGTTCAGAGCGTGCGGGGGGGGTGCTCATCCATTCCCTTTCCGGCTTCCTCCTCTTCTGAGGATTCGTGCCAAGTTTGGTCCTGATCCATCATTATTTGAGTCCACAGTGCTCTCTGGATGGAGGAGAACGACAACTCCCAAACTCAAGGTTCAGTACTTTCTGTTGCTCTCATGATAGTTTAGGTTTGATTAAACATGGCTGAGGAATGCTTTGATTGTATTTTCCCCTTATGGCAGAAGGAGGCAGGACTGGATGGCCTTGGAGGTCTCCTATTCTAGGAACCCATTGTAATTATCATCATCATCATCATCATCATCATCATCATCAGAGGCTGAATGGCCATCTGTGAAGAATGCTTATATTGTATTTTCCCCTTATAGCAGAAGGAGATTGGACTGGATGGCCCTTGGAGGTCTCCTATTCTAGGAACCCATTGTAATTATTATTATTATTATCATCATCATCATCAGAGGCTGAATGGTCACCTGTGAAGAGTGCTTTATATTGTATTTTCCCCTTTATAGCAGAAGGAGATTGGACTGGATGGCCCTTGGAGGTCTCCTATTCTAGGAACCCATTGTAATTATTATTATTATTATCATCATCATCATCAGAGGCTGAATGGTCATCTCTGAGGAATGCTTTGATTGTATTTTCCCCTTATGGCAGAAGGAGGTAGGACTGGATGGCCCTTGGAGGTCTCCTATTCTAGGAACCCATTGTAAATATTAATATTATTATCATCATCATCATCATCATCAGAGGCTGAATGGTCATCTAGGAAACCATTGTGAGGAATGCTTTGATTGTATTTTCCCCTTATGGCAGAAGGAGATTGGACTGGATGGCCCTGGATGGCCCTTGGAGGTCTCCTACTCCAGGAACCTGTTGTTGTTGTTATTATTATCAGCAGAGGCAGAATGAATATTATGCCTTATCATTCAGGGCTATAGGCCTGTGTGGAAGGGCCCTGGCTTCTTATTTGACTTCCTTTCCACACATCTGAATAAAATCCCATGTTATTTGCTTTAAACCAGATTATATGAGTGTGGACTCCGATAATCCAGTTCAAAGCAGGTATTCTGGGTTATATGGCTGTGTGGAAGGGCCCTGAGTCCACACTGCAATATAATCCAGTTCAAAGCAGGTTTTGTGGGGTTTCCTGCCTGGATATTCTGAGTTATATGGCTGTGTGAAGGGCCCTAAGTTCACACTGCAATATAATCCAGTTCAAAGCAGGGACTGGGACTTGAGACTGGGATTTTGGTGTTCATCTCTATCTCCAAGTCAAAGCCCCGGTGTCCTCCACAGACACCTCCAAGGCGGGGAGAGGGAGAAGCCGGGGAGGGGGCGGAGCCGGGGAGGGGGCGGAGCCAGGGAGGGGGCGGAGCTGGGGGTGGGGCAGGGGTGGAGCTGGGGAGGGGGCGGAGCCGGGGGCGGAGGCAGACCCTTCGGCCCCCCAGGTCATCAGTAACCGGAATTCCGGCCACAGGTCCGGTAGAAGTTGGACAGCCCTGATGTAGAACATTGGATGAGCGAAGGTTGGATAAGTGAGACTACTGTATATAAATACAGTAAATAAATAAATAAATTTCACAGATGAAAGCTAAAATATGGGTGGTGAAACAACAAGATGGTAAATATCAGGATTGCAACGATTGTTAGTGAGGAAGAACACACAAACTAGAAGATGCTACAATAGTCTGCTTTTGCTTGAGTCTACAGAGAAGGGAAAGATTTCTTACCTCCACTGAATAGTAATAGTTATAGTTATACTTACTTATGTCTTGTCTTTTTCCCAATTTGACACTCAACAATTTTAAAAATAGAAACAAAACAATGTTAGGCAGAATTTTGTAAAGCTCAGTCCCCTTGAATATTCAGTCTCTAAATACCTTCTAAAATTAAAAAAAACAAACAAACCAGTGTTTGTTGTTTATTCATTCAGTCATTTCCAACTCTTCATGACCTCCTGGACCAGCCCACACCAGAGATCCCTGTCAGCCATGGCCACCCCCAGTTCTTTCAAAGTCAAGTCAGTCCATCTTGCCCTTGGTCAGCCCCTCTTCCTTTTTCCTTCCATTTTCCCCAGCATCATTGTCTTCTCTAAGCTTTCCTGTCTTCTCATTATGTAGCCAAAGTACTTCATCTTTGCCTCTAATATCCTTCCCTCCAATGAGCAGTTGAGCTTTATTTCCTGGAGTATGGACTGGTTTGATCTTCTTGCGGTCCAAGGCACTCTCAGAATTTACTTCCAGCACCACAGTTCAAAAGCGTCTATCTTCCTTCGCTCAGCCTTCCTTATGGTCCAGCTCTCACATCTGTAGGTTACTATGGGGAATACCATTGCTTTAACTATATGGATCTTCATTGCCAGTGTGATGTCTCTACTCTTCACTATATTGTTGAGATTGGTCATTTCTCTCTTCCCAAGAAGTAAACATCTTCTGATTTCCTGGCTGCAGTCTGCATCTGCAGTAATCTTTGCACTTAGAAATACAAAGTCTGTCACTGCCAGTGTAGTCTTCCTGAAAAAGATAGTAAGGAAGTTGCTAGTCTAACCTTTTCGGAATGAAGTTTCAAAGTCTAGGAACACCCACCGAGAAAGCCCTCTCCTGTACACCTCTAAAGGTGGTGGGAGAGAGAGAAAGTCCTCAGGCAGGATGATAGAGAGAATAGAGTCCTTCAGGTAACCTAGGCTTGAATCATATACAGCTTTAAAGATAATATCAGCATAAACCAGTTGCCTGTGAAGTTGTACAGGGGAGTTTTGTGCTTCTTGTAGCCAACCCTAGTTGACAATCTGGCTGCAGATCTTTGGACAAGCTGAAATTTCCAAACAATCTTCAAAGGCAACCCCACGTAAAGTCTCATACAGTAATTCAAATGGGTGTAATTAAGGCATCTGTCACCAAGGCCAGATCTGACGTCTCTAGGAATGGGTGCAGCTGGTGCACATGCCTTCACTGTGCAAAGGCACTCCTGGCCACCACTGAAACCTGAACTTAAGGAGCAGGGCTGAATCCACTAGGACAGCCAAGCTATGAACCTGCACCTTTAAGGAGAGTAACCCTATTCAGCACAGTAAAATTTCCTGATCTACCTTTTGACTGTCCCAATCTCTGATTTCCTGATCTACCTTTTGACTGTCCCAATCTCTGATTTCCTGATCTACCTTTTGACTGTCCCAATCTCTTAGAATACATTTCAATTGGTTTGCATTCTCCACTCCATTACTGGTAGCAGACACTGATTTAGGGACAGGACAACCTCTTTGGATTGAAGTGGGAAGAACTATAAGAGTTATTTGTTATAGGTATACTAATGGTATTAGGCTTCCAATTCCAGATTACTGTATATACTCAATATGAGCCAAGGCACCTAATTTTACCACATAAACTGGGAAAAGGTATTGACTCAAGTATAAGCCGAGGGTGGGAAATGCAGCAGCTACTGGTTAATTTCGAAATAAAAATAAATACCAATAAAATTACATTAATTGACTATGGATGACATGATTTAATTACCGTATTTTTCGCACCATAAGACGCACCTGCTGATAAGACGCACCTAGATTTTAGAAGAGGAAAATTGGAAAAAGATTTTGAGCCAAAAGTGGGCCCCGGCACTTGCCTGCTTGAAGTGGGCCCCGGCGCTTGCCTGCTTGCCTCCTCGGCGCCCTCCGCCATCCCTAAGCCTTTCCCTTGGCCGCCTCCTCCTCCGGTCCCGCCTCCTCGTCCGTCGCCGCCCGCCCGCCGCCCGCCGCCGCCCCGCCGCCGCCTACCTCTGCCTCTCTCCCTCGCCGCCGCCGCCGCCGCCGCCCGCCGCCGCCACCTACCTCTGCCTCCCTCCCTCGCCACTGTTGCGCATGGGCATTAGGTCCCAAGCGCGCCTGACGCCTGACGCAGGCACGCCTTGCGCGCTGACGCAGGCACGCCTGGCGGCGCTGATGCAGGCACGCCTGGCGGCGCTGGGACCTACTGCCCATTTGCGCATGGGCAGTAGGTCCCGAGCGCGCCAGGCGTGCCTGCGTCAGCACGCCAGGTGCGCCTGCGTGGGCGGCGGGGAGGGAGGCAGAGGTAGGCGGCGGCGGGCGGCGCCGGGTGGCGACAGAGGAGGAGGAGGCGGAGGAGGCGGGACCGAGGAGGAGGCGGTCAAGGGAAAGGCTTACTATCGCCTCCCCTCTCTTCGCTCCATAAGACGCGGCTGATTTTTCCTCCTACTTTGGGAGGAAAAAAACTGTGTCTTATGGTGGATGACATGATTTAATTAATTGTTTTAATATTGCTGCTGATTTTCAGTTTTAATGCATATGTCTATTTTCTTACTGTATGTATGTGTATTGCATCAAACTGCTGCCTTTTTGTAAGCCTGCACTGAGTCTTCCTTTTGGGGTGAGAAGGGTGGGATGTAAATATGGTAAATAAATCAGTACATTAAATGTTTTGGAACATTTACATAAAACTGTAATTTAAGATAAAACTGTCCAGCTCTGATTAAACCATTATTCTAACCTTCTTCAATGTAAATATGCTTACGTATCCTTCCAATAGTAATAAAAAGAATAAATGTAATAAAAATAATAATAGAGAAAAATAATAAATGTAATAAAACAATAATAGACTAAAATATTGTAAATGGCATAAAATAATAATAAATAAATGTAATAATAATAGGACCTGGTTATGGCTCACAAATGGAACACTGAAGAAGGAGACAGAAGGCCTGATTCTTGCAGCCCAGGAGCAAGCCAGCAGAACAAACGCAATTAAGGCCAGGATAGAAAAATCAGCTGATAACTCAAATGCAGACTGTGCAAGGAAGCTGATGAAACCATTGAACATATCCTCAGCTGCTGCAAGAAAATTGCACAGACAGACTGCAAACAGAGACACAACTATGTGGCCCAAATGATTCATTGGCACAAGTACCACCTGCCAGTAGTATAGAACTGGTGGAACCATAAACCTGCAAAGGTAGTGGAAAATGAACACACAAAAATATTATGGGACTTTCGAATCCAAACTGACAAAGTTTTGGAACACAATACACCAAACATCACGATTGTGGAAAAGAAAAAAGGTTGGATTATTGATGTTGCCATACCAGGTGACAGTCGATTGACGAAAAACAACAGGAAAACAGACGTCCATTATCAAGACATCAAAACTGAACTGCAAAGGCTCTGGCATAAACCAGTACAGGTGGTCCCAGTGGTAATCGGCACACTGGATGCCATGCCAAAAGATCTTAGCCGGCATTTGGAAACAAGATTCACTGATAGTCACATGTCATCTACTGTGCTCCTAAAGTCACATCTGATTTTGGCCTCATATTCTAGGTAATGAAGCTAATGTTTTAACATACAAAGCACACGTTCAGATATTGTGTGACCCAGCTGGGATTCTCCCAATCCCCCCTCCCCACATGTATGTATGTATGTATGTATGTATGTATGTATAGAAAGCATGTATCACATAAGAAGAAGCAAGGTAGAAGAAGGTCATTGACCACTGGCCCCAGAACAGCATCCTTCAGACATCAATCCATTCTGATTAAACCACTTGACCCAGATCACAGCTCGGCAGAAGGCAGACGCAGAAGCAAACAACATACATCATCACACACCAACTGTGAACAGTGATTAGTTTGTATGTGTCATGCTGTTCTAGTGTCACAGATGAGTTCAACAATTTCCATCATCTCATTTTGAGTGAAGAAAGGATCCAAATTGGCTTGTGGCTCCTGTTGTTTTGCTTCCCTTCCAATCCATGGAGAATCAGTGCCTTCTACTGCATGTTATCAGAAATCAAACTCATGAGGCAGGCACCAGGGCCTTGAGGGACTTACTCCAATTTAGACGGGCCTGCAAAACCCACCTATTTAGGCAGGCCTTCAATGAGTGAGCCCTCCGACATGCTGCTTCGTCTGTTCGGGTGTGATGCTGCTTCATTATCTGTTTTATGCTGTATTTTAATGTATTTTAATGCTATCGCTGCTGTTTAATTGTCATGTTGATATTGATGTTTTTAACCCTGCTGTAAGCCGCCGCGAGCCCTCGGGAGTCGGCGGCCTAAAAGCCGCAATAATAAATAAATAAATAAATTGGATGTGACTTTTATTCTGTTTTAGAGATTTTATTTTCCCTGTTTTCGTAGTGTTGCTTTTATAATGCCCTTGTTGATATAGGTTCCTATTGTTTAATTTAGGGACTACGATGGTGCAACGGGTTAAACCATTGAATTGTTGAATCTGCTGACCTAAAGGTTGGCAGTTCAAAGTCATGGATCAGGGTGAGGTCCCGCTATTAGCCCTAGCTCCTGCCAAACTAGCAGTTTGAAAACATGCAAATGTGAGTATATAAATAGGTATCACTTCAGCGGGAAGGTAATAAAGGCACCCATGCAGCCATGCCAGCAACACAACCAGGAGGTATCTATGGACAGCAGGCTCCTTGGCTTAGAAATGGAACAAGAGCACCTCCCTATGGCCAGAGTTGAGTACTGCCTCCAGAAAGCCAGAGATGAAAGGGGAAGCCTTTACCTTTGTTCTGTGTATTTGTATGTCATTGTTATTTCCACTGTATTAAAGGCATTAAATGTTTGCCTATCTGTGTATGTTGTAATCTGCTCTGAGTCCCCTTGGGCATAAAGTCTGGAATATAAATAAAGTCTTGCTATTATTATTAATAATAATATTAATATAATTTAATCCTACAATCTGAACCTTATTTTCAGGATTTATCCCCAGTGATTTTAATGAAGTTTTCTTATGCAGGGATACACATGATTGTATATATGCATGGATATATGTGTGGATGTATATAATCACCCAGCCAAGTACACCCACACTGACCATTCTGATGAGAGGATTCTGTTGCAAATTCTGGAATGGCACTACAGGTTATGTTATATTTGTTGCTTTGATTTTCATGCAAATTCATTTCTTCCCTCTTCAAAACCACAAACAATAAATAAGCAAGAGTGAGATGAAGAGGCACTTATTATCCTATTTTAATAGAAAGAGATTTTTGTTGGTTTCTTTTTGCATTTTGCTGTTTCAATTTGCATTTAAACAGCAGGATTATGTTGGGAAAGAAATGCTGCATTTAAATAAATCTGCTTTTCATCTTAAAGGATAGCAACTTTCTTTTGATGACGGCAATCCGAGTTATATAAATAACCGCACATTTGAAAAAGCACAAGAGGTTTAGCTGGGAACGGAGATATCGCAAGATCACTTTTGTTAACAACAAGAAAGGTCATGAGCAAATCTATAGTATTCTACTTTTTTCCACTGAAAAACATACTGTCAAGGAGTGATGACTCAGTGCTGGAAGGGGAGGGAGAAGCGATGTGTGTGATTGGTGAATAAGCTCACCTCATCTATGAAATCATCCCCACTGCGTGGCTGGATGAGCATCTGCTGCAATAAGCCACAAAACACTTTTCCTTTCCTTTGATTTCCCCTTGAGTGGTGGCAGGGGAAGAATGAGCGCTCTACATATGTATCTAATATTGTCGCATTTAATAACGCTTGTGGGCAAGCAAAGCTGCTAATATAATCTTCGCAGGATCTCAGTCTCAGACGTGTTGTCAATCCAGAATGTTTCATACAATGATGGGGTGGCAAGGGGAGAAAAGGAAGGGAGGGAAACCAAACCCCCATTTATGATGTTCTTCATTTATCAAGAAAGCTGCATGCTGGCATACAGTCAGATCTGACTTCTGCCTCAAGAACCATGTTAAAGACTGTTTCAAGGGGCTGGGTGAAATAACAGCAAGATTATCACATTTTAGAAAACAAACAAAGCATATACCAAAGTTATATATCTGCCTGTTATATTGATGAAACTGACAGACTATAGCTATGCAGTACTGTACACTCTGTAGTTAGCAAGAAGTTAAAGCCTTAAGCAAAGCTTACTCATGTTGAATTGCATAAAGTGAATATATTGTACAAAATGACATATAGGTATGTCTTGCCAAATTCCGCTAGTCATGGAGAAAACTGTGAAGTTATGCAGTGTATTCAATCATGCAGACTAATTTCTTTTCAGTCCTGCATCTTATTTTGGTTTCTACCAAATAACCTTCTCACACTGTTATAATGCTATCCTATATATATCCTATATGTAAATATCCTATATATATTTGAGAGCCCCCAATAGCGTAGTGGGTTAAACCACTGAGCTGTTGAATATGGTGACTGAAAGGTTGGCAGTTTGAATCTGGGGAGTGGGGTGAGCTTCCACTGTTAGCCTCAGTTTCTGCCAACCTAGCAGTTCGAAAACATGCAAATGTGAGTAGATCAATAGGTACCGATTCAGCAGGAAGGTAACACCACTCCATGCAGTCATGCCAACCACATGACCTTGGAGGCATCTATGGACAACGCCAGCTCTTCAAAGAGCATTCTGAATCCCACCAACGATAGTATTGGGCCAAACTTCCCACACAGAACCCTCATGACCAACAGAAAATGCTGTGTTTTCTGATGGTCTTTGGTGACCCCTCTGACACACCCTTCACACACACACCCCCGGCCCCAGCCCCCAGGTTGAGAAATGCTGACATAGAGGTAGCCTGGCTGTTGTTTGCCTGGAGGCATCCTTTGTTTAAGTTGGTTGTTAGCTGTCTGGAATTCCCCTGTTTCTTAGTGGTGTTCTTTATTTACCGCCTTGATTCTGTTGTTTTTTTAATACTGGTAACCAGATTTTGTTCATTTTCATGGTTTCCTCCTTTCTGTTGGAATTGTCCACATGCTTGTGGATTTCAATGGCTTCTCTGTGTAGTCTGACATGATGATTGCCAGAGTGGTGCAGCATTTATGTGCTCTCAAATAATGTGCTGCGTCCAGGGTGGTTCATCAAGTACGCTGCTATGTCTGACATCTCAGGCTGAATTAGTCTGCAATGCCTTTCATGTTATTTAATTTGGGTCTAGGTGTGGCATTTCGTGGTTCCTATGTAGACTTGTCCAATGCTGCACAGTATGTATATGAGGTTTTTTCTTTAATTGGAATAAGCAAATGTGGCAAATTCTGTAAATTCAGGCTCTTGTGCATACCTGCCTTTGTTTCTTACACACACATGCACACTGAAACACACAATGTTACATCATCTTTTCACATTTCAACTCTCCTTCTTTTCCCCTCTACAATAATTACAGTACTCGTCTTTCCACATTCTCTTTTTCTTGAGTTTTCCCTTTTCATATCCCTGTTAATTTCAAGTGTTTCCAGTTTCTTTCTTTCTGGGCCCATAGGTATGCTGAAAATTCTGGCAACTGGAACTGTTTCTTCTTTGATGTAGGGTACTGGGAGCCTGTCTGATCTTGGAAACTAAGCAGGGTCAACCCTAGTTGGAACTTGAATGAGACATCACCAACAGTTACCAAGTGCTATATTTCAGAGAATGGAACTGACAAGGCCACTTTGAGAACCATGTGAAATTATAGCAGAGTCTTGCTTATCCAACCTTTGCTCATCCAACATTCTGTATTATCCAACACATTCTGCATCCCACCCAGATCCACAGCTGTTTCAATACATTTCGATGTTTTGGTGCTAAATCTGTAAATACAGTAATTACTACATAACGTTACTGTGTACAGTGGTCCCTCACTTATCACAGGTGTTACATTCTGGGACAACCCACAATAAGTGAAATTCCGTGAAGTAGGGATGCCCCCTTACCTTTCCTCCTCGCCCTCATTACCTTTCTCCTCCTCATCGCCACATGGGGCCTCTTGCCACTGCTTAGGCCCCGCAATGCCTCCTCAGTTGTGGGGTCTAAGCGGCAGCAAGAGCCCCCAGGTGGAGATGAGGAGGGGAAGAGAAAGGTAAGGAGGGCAGGGGGATGGCTTTTCTTCCCCCCCTTGCCTTCCTTACCTTCCTCCTCCTCACTGTATGGCCCTTTTGCTTGGGCCCTGCGATGCATCCTCAATCCTCAGTGTTCCCTCACTTTTTCAATTCTTTTTTTAAAAAAGAAAAGCCCACGAAACAGCAAGTCTGCAGTAAGCAAACCGCAAAGTAGCGAAGGACCACTGTATTGAACTTCTTTCTTCTGTTGATTTGTTGTAAAACATGATGTTTTGGCGCATAATTAGTAAAATCATAACATAATCATAACAACAACAACAACAACAATTTTATTGATGAGCCAGAAGCCATATCAAATACACACAGAACACAGACACATTGCAATGATTCTAAAAACAATCTGAGGAGAATTCTAGACCATTACAACAATTAAACCCCTGTTTTGCCCAGCAGGAGGGATTCTAAGGAGGTGGTAACAATTCACAGGTCCTCATCTCCAACACAATTTATTCCAATTGCATCTATGTAATCAGATCTTAGTTTCATGGCTTTACAGAGGAAACGAGCAGTAGCATCTGTTATCAGCTTGTTGGAGCCGGCCAGCAGAAGTGAGACTTTTGCTAGAGGGTCCCAATGATTTTTTCCCACGAGAAATATCTCTAGCAGTTGTTTTCTCTCTTTTTGATAGATTTTGCAATAGAGCAGAAGATGAGTTAGATCTTCGATCTCAGGGGCACCACAAATACAGATACGCTCTTCATAGGGAATTTTCTTGAACCTCCCATATCTCACCATTGAATCTAATTGCTCAAACCTGGCTCTAGTGAAAATTTTCCTTAGGTGGTGTAACCTTCCTTGCTGTAAGTAAGTGGTTAATTGGAAGGATTTCTTAAAACCACTCAACCATCTCAGGGAAACGGTAGAACCCAAAGAGTCTATATCGGTTTGGGCCGCAATGTCATTAATTCGTTGACGCACTTCTTTGAAGTGTTTACCTAACTCTTGACCAGATAGGTGGACTGGGAATATTACCTGAATGCCGCACCTTCTGATGTAATCAAACAAATGGTCAGCCCCCGATTTATAAGAACTGCTAGATTGTTCCAGCAAACATAGTTTTGGGAGGCGAGACGCCTCCATCTCCATGACCTTGAGCCAGTAGTTAAAGGCTCTGATGCATAATCATAACATAATTAATAAAATCATAACATAATCATAACGTATACAGCAGGCATAAGCAAGCTTTGGTCCTACAGGTCCTACTGGCTGTTAGGAATTATGGGAGTTGGCATTCAAAACACCTGGAGGACCAAAGTTTGCCCATGCTTGGTTTACAGGGTATTGGAAGGCACAAACCGGTACTAGAGATCATTGTTTCTTCTTCGTGTGGTCTGTGAAATGCACACAAATGGGTTTACTCCCGCGCATGCGCAGAATCTCGGACATACTAGCTTAAGATTAAAGATTTACATAAGCCCCTCCCACTCCCCGCCCCCCTCATCCCCTGATAGAGCTACCTAGGCAGTTCCTTTTCCGCCTAGCCAGCGAAAGGATCTCCGACTGCTAGCTCCTGCTAAAGACCACGGATTGCCTCGACTATCAAATAAGATGTCTTCCCTTTCTTTTAAAAGGTGCTCCGACTGTGGAGCAACCTTGCCCCAAGAGGATAGACATCCTAAATTTATTTATTATTTATTTATTTATTAACTTTGATTTAGTATACCGCTCACTCCGAAGCTCAGAGCGGTTTACAAAAGAAGCATGAGCACCAAGAATAATAAGCAATTAAACAGTTAAAACACACTAAAACATCAGAACAGCTAAAACATATTAAAAACACAAGCCCTCAATAGAGGCTGGGGGCAAGATAAGAGTCTGGGTGGCCCTAGGTGGCACAGCGCACAGTACAGTTGAACTAAGGGCCAAACGCCTTCCTGAAGAGCCAAGACTTCAAGGCCTTACGGAAGGGCAGGAGTTCACGGATGGCACGGATCTCCTCCGGGAGGCCGTTCCAGAGACTTGGGGCAGCTACGGAGAATGCCCTCCGCCGTGTAGTGGCCAGTCTGCAGGTTCCGAGGGAAGGGACCTCGAGGAGATTGAGCTCCTCAGAGCGCAGTGATCTCGCAGGCACATAAGGGGTAAGTCGCTCCCTCAGGTACACTGGCCCCAAACCATAGATGGCCTTGAAAGTAAGAACTAACACCTTGAAGAGGACCCGGAATTCGATCAGAAGCCAGTGCAGCTCGCGCAAGAGTGGAGTCGCGCGGTCAGAACTTGCAGCACCCAGGAGGAGACGGGCTGCAGCATGCTGCACTAGCTTAAGCTTCCGGATCATCGACAAGGGAAGGCGCATTACAGTAATCGACCCTCGAGATGACCGTGGCTTGGATCACTGTAGCAAGGTCGCGTTGGGAGAGGTAGGGAGCCAGGCGCTTAGCCAACCGTAGGTGGTAGAATGCTGTCCTGCAGGTGCAGCCAATCTGCTCCTCCATGGACAGATGGGCGTCCAGTCGGACCCCTAGGCTTTTTACCGATGGCTGGGGGCAGAGGGCCACACCATCGAACGTTGGCAACTGGGTTGCTACCCCCCCGGGCGGCCCAGCCACAAGATCTCCGTCTTCGCGGGTTCACCTTCAACTTACTGGCTCGCAGCCATCCAGTAACGGCCTCAAGGCAAAGATGGAAATTATCGGGTACAGAGACTGCCCCAGGGTCCAACCTCAGAATGAGCTGGGTATCATCAGCGTACTGATAACACTCCAGCCCAAAACTCCGCACCAGTTGGGCGAGTGGTCGCATATAGATGTTAAATAACAGCGGGGGGAAAGGATGGCCCCTGAGGGACCCGCAACTCAGCGGGAGCCTCCGGAGACCACCCCCAATTCACTCGCTGCTGGCGGCGTTGGAGGAAGGAGGACAGCCAGTTGAAGGCTGTCCCCCTAACCCGCCACCGCCAGGCGGTGTAACAAAAGTTGGTGTCGACGGTATCAAACGCTGCCGTGAGGTCCAATAACACGAGCAGCGCCGATCCACCTCGGTCCAAATGGCAGCGGAGTAGGTCTGTGATGGAGACCAGGACAGTCTCTGTCCCATGGCCTGAACGGAAGCCGGACTGGAAGGGGTCTAGCCAGGTTGTGTCATCCAAGAAAGTCTGCAGCTGGTCCTTTGCTGCCCTCTCAATCACCTTGCCCAGGTGCGAAAGATTCGACACTGGGCGGTAATTGGAGGGAGCCGCGGGATCTAATCCGGGCTTCTTCAGCAATGGACTGACCACCGCCTCTTTAAGCTCCTCTGGAAAAACCCCTTGCTCAAGGGAGCAGTTGACTATCTTCAACAGAGGGCCTCGTAGCCCCTCCACGCAAGCTCGAATCAGCGTGGAGGGCACGGTCGAGGGAGCAGGTGGTCGACTTAAGGGCTGCGACAATCTTGTCAACATCCTCTGCGTCCAGTGGTCGAAACCGGTCGAAGGTGGACCCGGCGGAGGGCCACGGGGTCTCCAGCTCCTGAACTGTATCAAGTGTGGAAGGAAGGTCCCGGCGGAGCAACGCAATCTTGTCTGCGAAGTGATTCTGAAAAGCCTCAGCAGAAAGGGCCGAATTATCATTGTTTGGGATGGTAGGGACCATCATCAGCTGCCGAATTATCCTGAACAATTGAGCTGGGTGTGAATCCGCAGACGCTATCAAGGAGGCATAGTGAACTTTTTTCGCCTCCTTGACAGCATGCTCATAAGCATCCATAAAAAGCTTATAAGCTGATGTCGATGGCCCGTCACGGAGCTTCTTCCACCTGCGCTCAGCCGTCTCTTCTCCCGCTTCATAGATCTTAGTGCATCTGTGTACCAAGGGAACAGGATGCGGGGTTTGAGAGGGCGTTTAGGGGCGATCTTGTCGAGAGCAGAGGACAGCGCGTGGTTCCAGGTGGTGACCAGCTCACCGAGCGAGTCGCTGGCAGGCTCCAAATCCCTCAAGGCATTCAGGAACCTGGTTGGTTCCATAGGTCCCTTCGGGCGAGCCCAAATTGGTTCGACACCTTTGCCGGGAGGGCGTGGTTGCTCGACCCGGACTCCCAGAGCACAGTGGTCCGACCATGGCACCTCTGTCACAGAGGTGACGGACACTTGGACACCTGTATGGAAGATCAGATCAAGGGTGTGACTGGCCCGATGTGTGGGGCCAGTCTCACACAGGGAGAGGCCGAGTGCCGCCATGGTCGACACAAGGTCCCCCGCTGCCGATGGTGAGGAGGCTGTGTCGGCGTGGACGTTGAAGTCCCCCAGCACAACTAGGTTAGGAAACCTCAATGCCCACTCCGCCACAGTCTCCAGCAGCAGGGACAGACTCCCTGCCGGTGCGCTAGGTGCACGGTACACCAGCAGGAAGGCTGTACTCTCCGGGGCACCCCACATCAGGCTGACACTTTCAATCCTGTCTGACTCCAAGGCAGGGACCGCTCTGAGATGTAATAGGTCATGGGAGAGGATTGCCACGCCCCCCCCGCCTCCCAGTCCTATTCTGGTGAGTAAGCGCGAAACCGGGAGGTGTCAGTTCCTGGAGGCAGGTGACGTCACTGTCCTGGAGCCAAGTCTCCGTGATACAGCAGATGTCGACCTGTCGGTCTTGGATAAAGTCCCGAATCGTTGCCGTTTTGTTCCGGACTGAGCGCGCGTTTACTAACACCAGGGAGGAGGGCGCACTCGGCCTGCGCCTATTGCGACCGTGCCCCATGCCGGAGATCACTGCAATCGGGGCCCCCCTAGTGGGAGAGTTTACAGGTCTCCTCTGTTTGGGGGAATCCCATATTCCCCAGACCTGCAAAATCTGCAGGTCATTTTCCACCAGAACCCTGAAGAACAGGGACTCTAAACTTAAAGCTACTCTTTTTGAGCAAGCTATTACTTCATCAGGGACCGGGCTCTCTCGTTCCATGAGCCAGCCCTCCCTTCCCTCTGTCCCTCTGAATCCCACTCCTCTGAGTGTCCTGACTGATGGTGCCATTCGTGAGTTGGCCTCTGATTCTGCCATTGAGCCACTCTGAAAAAAGAAACAAAAAGCCTCTAAATCTGCCAAATCCAAAGAAAAATCTAAAGAGGCTGTGGCACAAAACCAACTAAGGCTCCTGGCCGGCCCTGCGCCTCCCAGCCCTTGTATGCCCCTGTTTGCAGCAGAGATGCTGCAGCTTTTCGAGGGCGATGAAAATGAGGCTCTAGGAGTGGAAAATCCCCCCCAACTCCTTCCAAGTCGCCTCTTATCCTCGGTCTCCGAGCCTGATCTCCTCTCACCTCCTTCCCCTCCACTTGCTCAGGCGCCCCCCCCACCCTCGCCTTCTCCGGAGACCGAGGCCTTGCTGCAGGAGGAGGCCAGCACCACGCGGCCTCCCTCTCCTCCCCGGCAGCCGAGCGCCTTCCCGCCATTGCGCACGGATGCGCGCTCGCCTTCCCAGTGCCGCGCAGTTGCGCGGCGCTCTTCATTCGAGCCCAGTGCTTCTGATTTGCCTCGCTCTAGGTCCCGGAGCCCGCTCAAGGAGGCGTCCGGTGACCGAAGCCACCCCTGGGACCCACCTTATGGGTACCCTTTTGGCTACCCTTCTCCTTACCCCCCCTTTCCTTATTATCCTCATTACTTCCCTCCTGAGCCCTTCCATGCCCCGGATCATTATCGGTATCCGTGGTCTCCCTCCTCCTATCCCCCGCAATCCGTGGCACCCCCTCCTCCTCCTCCAGCCCCTCCAGCCCCTCCCGCTCAAGCCCCTGCTCTCCCAGCTGCTCCTCTTGCCCAATCCCCCCCTCACCTCCCAGATAATGAAAACGATGCAGATCTGGAGTCTTCTTCTGATGTGACTCCCATTCCCCTCTTGCCTGAGCCTGAGGCTGATCCTCAGCAGGCAGAAGAATACAAGAAGTTTTCTGCACTATTAATCAGGCTGGCCAGGTCCCTTGGCATACAGCCCCCTCAATCTCAGGATGTGGTCCAAGACCCTTATTTTACCTCTGCTGAACAACAAACACAGCAGTCTACCATTTTGCCTACCATACCTTATTTAGTCAAACTTTTAAAGGTTTCTGGTGTTTACCCGGCCTCTGTCCCTAGCACGTCTAAACGGGCGGAGAACCTCTACCGAATTGACCTGTCCACCACTCCCTGGTTGGCCAAGCTTCCGAAAGTTAATTCGATTGTGACCGATGCTCAGCCTAAGCCAATTCATAATAACCAAGCTGCTCCTTCTGACAAAGAAGGTAGAAAGCTTGATGCTATGGCCAGGAAATTTTATGCCTCAGCATGCCTTTCAGGCAGAATGGCACATTATGGCGTCTATATGAGCGTCTATCAATCTGTGGACCAAGATAGGCCCATATTTGGACCTGCTTCCCACATCTGACCAAACCATGGCTAAGGCCTTTCACCAGGAAGCCCTCACTCTGGCCACCCTACAAAAGGACTTGGCCAAACATGGTGCAGATACTTCAGGCAAACTGATCGCTGGGTCAGTTGCCCTTAGGAGACATGCTTGGTAGAGATCCGCAGCATTGTCGTCCAATCAACGCTCATTGATAGAAAATCTGCCTATGGATGAGGCTGGCCTCTTCAACCCTGAAACAGACTCTCAATTGGAACACTCTCACAAAATGAAACAGACGCTGAACAAATACGGCCAACAGCCCAATTCATACCAACCCTATAGACAGCGTTGGCGTCCCTATTACCAACATCAGTCCTTTCGCGGATACTACAACTCCGCTCCGTATAGAGGAGGACAGCGACCGCAGTTCCCTTCACAGGGATACAAGCGTCCAGGTGTTCCATTCAGGGGTCAGTATCGCGGTGGTAGATCCTCAAACAATAAGACACGCTGCTTCTAGCCTGTTCCTCGATAGGCTGCGGCCTTTCCTCTCAGTTTGGCAGTCCATCACCACTGATAAGTGGGTTTTGGACATTGTTCACCGAGGTTATGCTATAGAGTTCGATTCCTTCCCACCCCTAGGGAAACCTATCTCTACCCAGCCTTCCCCTGCTTTACTAGAAGAGATTGACTCTCTCCTTCTTAAGGGAGCCATTTCCCCTACCCCATCCCACCTACTTCAATTTTGCTTTTTTCCCAGGTATTTCCTGGTGGATAAAAGGGATGGTGGCCTTCGGCCTATTTTGGACCTCTGGGAAGTCAACCAATTCATCAAACCACGCAAATTTAGGATGGTCACTCTCCCCTCCATCCTCCCTTTCATTCCGGAGGGAGCCTGGATGGCTACTGTTGACCTTAAAGACGCCTACTTCCATATCTCAATTAGACAGTCCCACAGGAAGTACCTCACCTTTATGGTGGACGGCACTCCATATTCTTTTAATGTCCTTCCCTTCGGCCTCTCCACGGCCCCAAGGACTTTTACTAAGTATATGGCGGTCGCCGCGCCTCCCTGCTCGCCAGCAAGGCATCACCGTGTTCCCTTATCTGGATGACTGGCTTTTCTGCTCTGGGTCATGTGACCAATTGTCATCTGATATCAGTTATACCTTATCTCTTTTACAGAGCCTGGGACTTGTTGTCAACCAAGGAAAATCTCACCTCTCACCTTCCCGGACGGTGCAGTTTATAGGTGCTGTAATAGACTCCGTATCCCAGAGGGCCTACCTCCCAGAGGACCGCTTCCTCAATTTGTGCCACTCTATCCAGGTCATC
This sequence comes from Anolis apletophallus, assembly GCA_030556195.1. NCBI lineage: Eukaryota > Metazoa > Chordata > Lepidosauria > Squamata > Anolidae > Anolis > Anolis apletophallus. Next base: position 79,790,437 of record JARBWK010000006.1, on the reverse strand, counting down.
CAAACTACCCACCGCTGTTCTGCCTGGACCATTCAATCTATCCTTGGTCATATGGCTTCCACCACGAACGTTACCGCGTTCGCCTGCCTCCGCCCTCTCCAAGCGTGGTTCCTCTCTGTGTTCCAGCCAGGGCTGGACAGCCAGACCATGATCCTCCACCCCCCCATGTCCTACAGTCCCTCTCATGGTGAACAAACAGGTCCAATGTGTGTTCGGGCCTTCCCTTCTCTCCTCCTCAGCCGTCTCTGTCTCTCACGACAGACGTGTCCTCCACGGGTGGGCGCTCACCTCAAGACCTGACAATCAGCGGTCACTGGTCCCCCTGAAAGGAGACTCACATCAACGCCCTGGAACTCACAGCGGTAGAAAAGGCCCTCCGGTCGTTTGTGACCGTAGTCTCCAACCACGTGGTCCAAGTCCTCACGGACAACACTTCAGTAAAATATTACATCAACAAGCAGGGGGGCACCCGCTCCCCCACGCTCCTCTCAATATCCCTCCGGATATGGGAATGGTGCATTCACCACAACACATTCCTCCTTGCAATTCACCTTCCAGGCCTTCAAAACACTCTAGCCGACTCACTGAGCAGGACTTCGTCCACCACTCACGAGTGGCAGCTCAGCCTCCGCCACTTTCTCTCATTGATCAGGCGCTGGGGCACTCCGCAAATAGACCTATTTGCCTCACACCTCAACACTCATTGCCTCATGTATTGCGCGAGACTCCACCCTCACGCATCCCCAGATTGTCTAGGAGACGCATTCCTCCACCAATGGGCCCCAGGTCTCCTCTACGCCTTTCCCCTTCCTCCACTCCTACCCAGAGTGGTCGCAAAGTTGCTGTCTGACAACTTGGACTGCATCCTGCTGGCCCCGTGGTGGCCCCGTCAACCCTGGTTCACACCCCTTCTCCAAGCCTCCCAGGGAGACTTCCTCCATCTTCCCTTAGACTCCGACCTCCTCTCCCTTCAACAGGACTCATCCTACACCCAGACCTGCCATCTCTCCACCTTACAGCGTGGAGGATCAGACCCTGTCCCACCTCTCCGACCCTGTCCGCCTCATAATTCAGGCAGCCCAAAAGGTATCCACCAGAAAGGCTTATACCTACAAGTGGGATAATTTTCGTAAGTTTGTTCAGCCGCTTGGCCACTTGCCACAGTCGGCCCCTACTTCTGTGGTTTTAGATTTCCTGATTGACCTGTCCACTAAAGGGTTTTCCCTTTCTTCCATCAAGTGCTACCTAGCATCCCTCTCCTGGTACAGAAAAAAGTTTGGCGTCCGTCCCTTTTCAGGATCCCCTAGTAGGTATGTTTTTACAGGGATACAAAAAGTCTTTTCCCCCAGTTTCTCCTCCTCCTCCATCTTGGAGTCTGGAGCTGGTCCTCTCCCAACTTTCTAAACCACCCTTTGAACCCTTCCCTTTTATTTCGAATCTCCCTTTTTAAAAAGAACATTTTGAAAATTGGATAATCTGCTTGTGCATCTTTTCATCCCAGGCTGTAAAAACTAGAAATTTTTTAACCCCCGGGGCATTTCTCCCCAAATTAAGGATTTTTGAAACCGTGGTCACGGGGGAGGTTTCCAAGTTGGATCATCCCCGGTTGAATACCCTTTATCCAAGGAGGAATTTAAATTTTTTGTTGACCCTTTAGGCAACACGCCAGACGGTGAAAAACCCCGGGGGGAAAAAAAGGGGGGGGCTGGTCATTTTAAATCATCATGATTATCTCTTTGAGGCCCCCCGTCAACTCGGGGGCATCTCCTCTCCATAAACTTCCAAGCCCCACTAATAGATTTAGGGGAATGCCCAATTTTGGGCGGGATGCCCCCGAGATGGGTTTTGGGCCCAAAAAGCCTTTTTTTGACCCAACCCCCCTCGCATTTCACAAATGTTTTTTTTACCAAAGATACCAACCTGGTTTCCCCTCCGCAAGGTCTTAAATTTTTGTCCGCCTCAGGCTCTCTCCTGGAACCCCTCACTGTGGTTTTTTCCTTCCTTTGGGGGCCCCCCCCCCCCCCCCCCCAAAAAAAAAAAATTTTTAAAAAATTAATTTTGGTTTTTTTTTTTCCTTTCCCCCAAAAAACCGCTTTATTGGTTTTTAAAAAAAACCCCCCCCCCCCCCTTTTTGGCCCTTTTTTTTTTTTTTTTTCCTTTTATTTTTTCCAATTTGGGAATGGGCCAAATTTTAAAAAAAATTTTTGGGGGCCCAAAAAAAACCCCGGTTTAAAAAGGGGGGGTTAAAAAGGGGTAAAAATTTTTTTTTCCCCCCCGGGGGGGGGGAAAAACCCCCTTTTTTTGGGCCTTTTCCCCCCAATTTTGGGGCCCCCTTTTTTTTTTTCCCTTTTTTTTTTTTTTTGGGGGGGGGGGGAAAAAAAAAAGAATTTTTAAAGGGGGGGAAAAAATTTTTTTTTTAAAAACCCCCCCCCTTTCCCAAAAAAAAAATTTTTTTTAAAAAAAGCCCCCTTTTTTAAAAACTCAAAGGCCGGGGCCCCCCCTTTTTTAAAATTTTTTAAAAAAAAAATTTTTCCCCCCCCCCCCCCCCGGGTTTTTTTTTTCCCCCCCCCTTCATTGGGGCCCCCCCAAAAATTTTTAAAAGGGAAAAAAGGCCGGCCCCCGGGGGGCCCGGACCAAAAAAGGGGGGGCCCCGGTTAAAAAAACCCCCCGGGGTTTTTTTTTCCCCCCCCAAATTTTTTTTTGGGGGGGGTTTTCCCCTTTCGGGGAAAAAAGGGGGGCCCCGTTTTTCCCCCCCCCCCCTTTTTCCCCCGGGGGAAAAAAAAATTTTTTTTGGGGGGGAAGGGGTTTCCCCCCCCCCCTTTTTTGGGGTTTTGGGGGCCCCCGTTGGGGGGCCCCCCAAACCCCTTTTTT